>CM061920.1:162900862-163470360 GCA_031002005.1 Vandiemenella viatica
CGCAAGAATGTCCCGTTCCGTTGGACCCCAGCTTGCGAGACCGCATTCCACACCCTTAAACAGCAGCTCAAGTCCGCAGCATGCCTCATGCCATACACTCCAAACCTCCCCTTGATACTTGCCACAGATGCATCCGATTACGGTGTGGGGGCAGTTCTGTCTCATAAATTACCAGATGGCACGGAACGCCCCGTAGCTTACATCTCCAAAGCCCTATCGGCTGCTCAGCTTAAATATTCTCAAATCGAGAAAGAGGCGCTAGCTATTGTTTTTGCCTGCTCCAAATTCTATTCCCTTTTATATGGGATTTCTTTTCATCTCATTACCGACCACAAGCCACTCCTATCACTATTTGATCCGTCCACACGTCTGCCTACCAAAACATCCCACCGCATCCAGCGTTGGGCACTATTCCTGTCCCAGTTCAGATATACCATGCATTTCCGTACCACCTCCAGGCATGCCAATGCAGACGCCTTATCCAGACTACCGCAGGGACCAGACCTTGCCTTCGACAAGTCGGAACTTCTGGTGTTCCAGATCGACGATGACATACAAGAAGCACTGAAGACATTTCCAGTCACGGCCTCAAAAGTCGCGGCAGCCACAGGGGAGGACCCCCTCCTCCGTGTCATCCGACACCACATCCAACACGGGTGGCAAACACGTTCCCCTCCACGCCATCATCAAGACCTCAAGTTCTACTACTCCATCCGCCACCAGCTCTCAGTAGTAGAGGGAGTGCTCCTCCGCACAGAACCAAATTCCACCCCGAGGGTCGTCGTTCCGAGATCCCTACAACCGACAATCCTCCAAACTCTCCACCAAGGACACTGGGGAATTGCCCGCACCAAATCCCTTGCCAGACGCCATGTATTCTGGATCGGCCTTACCACGGATGTCACGGAGATGGTGCGGCGCTGTACCATCTGTGCCCAACAACTGCCCCGCCCCCCTCAAAAGTTCCTTTCCTGGCCGGCACCGTCCGGACCCTGGGAACGCATTCACCTCGACTTCGCTGGCCCATTCCTTGGCCACCAGTGGCTCCTAGTGACGGATGCCTTTTCCCACTTCCCATATGTCGTCCGTTGCTCCACAATCACCACAGAGGTTACCATTTCAGCCCTCACGAAGATCTTTTTCCATCGAAGGATTACCATACGCTATCGTCACAGATAACGGACCGCAATTTCGAAGTCGGGAATTCCTATCCTTCTGTACCGCCAACAATATCCAACACCTCATCACCCCGCCCTTCCACCCCCAATCTAACGGGGAGGCGGAACGGCTAGTCAGAACATTCAAAACCCAAATGACCAAATACACCACAAGTCACAAACTCGAAGAGGCATTGACACTCTTCCTCAGTTCCTATCGAACCACTCCAGTGGGGGCCAAAAACCCGGCGGAATTGCTGCATGGCCGCCAACCTCGCACTCTCCTCCATTTCCTCTTACCCCCGCCCAAAGTACAGGTACCTTCGGGACCATTCCGTTTCACCCCGGGCTCCCTAGTCTGGGCCCGCGGGTTTGGCTCCCGGGCCGGTTGGCTTCCGGGGGTCATCCAGCGGCCCCGGGGCCGCCAACTGTTCGACGTCAGCCTGGATGGCCGGATAGTGCGACGCCATCGAAACCAACTACGTCCCCGCTACCCCACGGCACCGTCCTCTTCCACCACGGCACGGCCATCCACTTCTTCCTCTCCTTCCCTGCCACCTCCATCACTCCTGCCGTCTAACCGTTGCTCAAGGACAGTTACAGCGCCACCAACGACGCCACAACCTGTCGGTCGCTCCGACACCCTTCAGCCGCAGCCTCTCGACCACCTGCGGGGACCATCTTCAGCGCCCCCCGTACAGCCCCCGGCCATCGACGCCGACGAACCGATGCCGTTAGCTCCACAAGTACCTCCACCACAACCTGCACCACGACGCAGGTCGGCACGCATCGCCAGGGGAACAGCTCCGTACTCCCCTGGAGGTAGCCTTCATAGTCTGCTACAGGGCGCCGCGGCAGACGACCTCGCAGACGTCGCAGACATCGCTTCCACCCCCCCCCCCCCCGGGAGGGAGGTATGTTCAGTCTGCCAGTAAAGGCCCCTGCCAGGCAGACCTCACACACAACGCGCCTGCACGCCGGGATACATATACGACTCCAAACAGGCGCAAAACAAACCAGGAAAACAAATAGAATCATCTAGAAGCTAAGTGGGACTATTTCTTACAGAGGTCGCCATACTACCACAGAACGGAATTCCTGCGCCAGGCCGCCTATATAAGCGTAGCCGGCCGCTCCACCGCCAGTTCCAGCCTGACCGCTGAACCAGCGTCAACTACAGAAGACCACCGGAAGTTCGCGAGAAGTAGAAGCCGTCACTCTACTCCGGATCAGGACCAGGCTGAAATTCTCGACGGTCTTCTGATAACTGTACCCACATTTGTTTATGGTTTACCTGTTGTATTGTATACCGAGTAATAAACTTCAAGGAACCGTTAAGTGTAGTTCACTTCAGAATACACAACAGATGTCAAACGAGTCAGAGACAGTTCACAATGTTTTTAAAAAAAGCTTTTTCGATTCGCGCGGCTCTCGTCACCACACGACTCGTTGAAAAAATAATTCTGATTTTGTTCTATTATGTGAATCTTTAAATATAGTGCTTGCTGAAGTGTTATTTTAGGTTCAAAATGTGGGATTTACTTAAATTCAATCGCAATGAAGCGCTTGTTTCGGTGGAAATTTCTATACACACCCATTTTTTCCCCTTTCCTTTTTCCACTTACTTTATCGCTCTACTAATTTGAATTCTTTTAGCGTTTTTGTTAAATTTTTCATGATTTCTCTTGAGAATTTATTCCAGTCTCCGATCCCTTTTCCTGCGAAAGTAATTCTTCCAACACTCTTATGCCTGAAATCGAGTGCCAATTTGTGATCATGGTTATCTTTTCCCTTCCATGTATTGTATCTCTCATAACTATTCCACCAATATCTTCCCACGCCTCATCACCAATATATGCCTTGTATACTCCCATGATTATCTTCACTCTTCTCCTGTCTTCCAATGAATCCCATTCCTGCTCGTTTATCATATCACTTACTGATTGTGTTCTACGGTAATTTCCAGAGACTAATCAAGCAGCCCTTTTTTTGCACACCCTCCAACTCCTGTATGTGATATCTAAAAGTGGGAACCATACAACACTACCATATTCAAGCGATGGTCTGACCAACGTTTTGTAACCCAGTTCCCTTATTTTTCTAGTACATCCCCTCGTCACTCTCTCCAACAAGTGAGGCTTTTGAAACCTTTTCCTACTACATTATCAATGGGTCCTGTCACGTTGAGATTGCTATCAAATGTCAAGCTTTGTTATTTACATTTCAGGTTTTCAACAAGCAATTCCCCCCCCCCCTTAAAACCATGATCAATCTCGAGTTTTTATTATCTTTGTACCTAATAAGCTGACCCTTCTTTGCATTTATCTTCATCCAATGTTGACCTACCGAGCTAGATATTCTGTCCTGATCACCCTGCAGCCTTTCACAATCTTCAACCTTTTTGATGCTGTTATGTAGCATTATTTCATCTTCAAACAACCTTATTTCTGATATTGATCCATCAACACAATCATACATTAGAGTGACCAATAGCAATGGTTTCAATACGGTACCCTATGGCACTCCCATTTTCACTACCACTGCATTTCGTACTCTAACTTTTAGATTTATACCTTTTCAGGATGAAACGGCGCTGTACAATAAACTTTATGAGACTTATAGCAAATGTTTTTCCAACGAATTTTTATTTCCAAACTGGTATCAATGACGTATCGAAATCTTGTAACAGGGCAACGAATCAATCTCTGGTATGTAGAAAGAAAGGAGACAGAACGGAAGCAAAGGAAAAAAAGATGCACCTCATCTTATTTTCTTTACGCTGCAGATAAAGTTTTTCTATTTTATCAATCAATAAACAATGATGAATGAGATATGGAGAATGTTTTTAGTTGAATGGGATCCATGATTGTACCCGACAAAGTTTTTCCAATAACTGATCATTTGCTACAGTCAAATTTTCATTATGAATATTTTTAATTATAACAATATCAAGCAAATATTGGTCATGTTCATTACATATTCAATAATTTTAACCATAGCATGGTAGGAGAAAAGAACAGCACAAAATGTCTTCTGGAATTGATAGGGAAGGAACTACTTACCACAGGGGGTGGTTGTTCGTGTTACTATACGAGTAGAAGCCACGTCAGGCTATGCGATGGAAAAGGAGGAGCGGAGACACGTAGTTTATGGACGATCCCTAAGTAGTGTTAAACGAAAATTATTGATGCTAATTTAGTTTACGGACAGTTCTTCTATAGGAATAAAAATGAAATGCTGTTCGTTGGTAACCGCATCACTTTAGAACAGCTGGACCAATTTCACTAATGTTTTTAAATGTTCATAATAGTCCCAATACGATATCTAGAGAAAGAAAGATTGGAATAGTTGCCCGGAAAATTTGAAAAAAACTGAATGTACTTTTTTTCTAAGAATCGAAATTGTTAATTTTTTAAAACAATGTTCGTAAAAATCCGAATAAGTTTTTTTAGAGAAAAAAAATTTGAAGAGTTATCTGGAACACTGGAAAATTTGGGAAAAACTGAAGTAATTTTTTCTATAGTCCGATTCGTTTTTTTTTTAATGTTCATAATAATCCGATTAGGTTTTTAGACAAAGAAAAATTGGAAAAGTTGCGCGGAAAAATGGAAAATTCTGGAAAACTGAAAGTATTTTTTTTCTATTGAACGATTTTGATGCTTTTTATATATTCATAATAATACGAATGTTCTTAGAGAAAGAAAAATAGGAAAAGTTACCCATAAAACTGAAAAAGTCAGGAAAAAACTAAAACTGCTTTTGTCTATGTACCGATTTTCTTGTTTTTTAAAAAGCTCACAGTAGAACCAATAAGGGTTTTAGAGAAAGAAAAATTGTAAAAGTTGTCCGCGAAATTGGAAAATTCTGGAAAACTAAAAGTTCTTTTTTCTATCGACCGATATGGCTATTTTTTTTTTTTTTAAATGTCCATAATATTCCGAATAAGGCATTTAGAGAAAGAAACATTAGAAAAGTTGCCCAGAAAATTCGGGAAAACTAAAAGTGCTTTTTTCTGTAAACAAATTTGACGATTTTTGACTATTTATAATAGTTCGAATAAAGTTTTTATAGTAAGAAAAATTGGAAAAGTTGCCTGGAAACTTGGAAAATGCAAGAAAAACCTAAAGTGGATTTTTCTATTGGATTTTTGCTCGAATTCAAGACTATAAATCATGATTCGAACGATGGAAATGCGTAATACGTTTATTGTTTTGTTCCTTATGCTCCAGGGATGGAAATGATTAAATGTTTTCCATTGAAAAATATTGGAAGATCTAGAGAAAAATCTGGAAAAACGCATTCCAGCCTAAATTAAAATAAAATTGCCTTAGTTTTTATTTTTATTTTGTTTCGCGATCTGTCCAACAAATGTACTTATTTTATATACTGAGGACATGTGCTTGATGATATCGAACAAGGTATTACCTCAATTAATCATATTAGCACCCAATCGTCCGATGCATGATACATTTAATCAACAGTTGAAACGGGAAAAACAATATGATTGTGATGCATGGATAAAATCAGTTCGAACGATTGTTCCACTGTTAAATCGGAAACAAAAATATGCTCATGAAAATTGCGAATGATTGAACTAGAGGGATTTTCTTCTTGGACACTTCACACGGAACTGCAAAAACATTTTTTACCTTACTGATTTTGGCAACGATTCACTCGCAGAATGAAATTACGCTTGCTTTATCAGGAATTGCTGTTTAGTCGTGGGAAGGCGGTAAAACACCTCATTTAGCATTCAAATTGCCGTTGAATATACCAGTCAATGAAGCTCAACATGCACGTTTCGAAGAACTGTGTGAGGACCAAAGTTCTGCAGCATTGCAAATTAATCATTTGGGATGAATGTACGACGGCACATACAAAGTCTTTGGAGGCATTAGACTGAACGATGCAAGAGCTACCAAACAATCAAAACCGATTCGGTGGAGCGATGTTTGAAATTTAAATGAAACATCTTGAGATTGAGATTTCGAATTTAATGGAATAAAATAAATCATTTGGTTAACATGAAATTCGTGACTTAAATTTTGGAACAGAACTGCATGGTTCCAAGTCGATCACATTCCTGGGATATCACATATTTCCAGCGTTTCATTGAAGCACTGCCGATAGAATTCATCTCGCATGTAAAATTTCCACTTAGTCTATTTCTGAATGTACTCCTCAAATTGAATAACCACTCACACAATCGTTAATAAATACAATGATCACTTAAAATTGTGTACTTTTCTCATTTGTGCTTTGTTTACACATTTTAACAGCTTATCCAGAATTCGCAAAACGATCACAAACAAATTTGTTGAAATTTGATCAGGACAACGTTTGTCGGGTCAACTAGTACAAAATAATAATAAAAAGTTTGCAGGCATAATGTCTGCTTTCTATTACCACCAAAATAAAGTCTTTATTCACGAATGTTTATTTTTGTGTCTTCAGTGAGAAAGTTACGTAATCTGAATGGATCAGCGCGTGTTTGTTATGATAAGAGAGCGTTTCAATTTTCCATCTTTAAGTAGATCTTATCTGTAGTCTACGTGGAATTGTGATATTTTTTCTTCTCTGTGACAGATAGTATTTGGTATCAGAAAAAAATAACTGTAAGGCATATCTACACACATCAAGGAGCAGCGGGCAAATGCTGGTATGTGAATAAGATAATTGAGGACGAAGGTTATAGGGGATATGTTGAGATTAAGAGGATAGCGCAAGACAGGAAAAGATTGAGGATTGCATAAAAGTAGTCGAGAGATTGCTGATAATAATACACAATTCCCATATACTATGATTAACATGAGCACCCTTTCCTTAAACAGAGAACTGACACCTTGAGCAATTTTCCATCCCAATTAAATTTCATTACATTAATCACAAGTTATAGTTTTGAAAACAGTTTATATCCTGACAGACATTTCTGGTGTGTACATGTATCAATGACCACATCAATTCACCTGTCACTGATGTCATGTTAATCGGCCTTTAATTTTAACCTCAACTTGCATCCATACCTTTGTGGACAGGTACTATAGGATTTTCCCAATCCTCTGGTAAGCAGCAATCTAAATAATATTTGGAAGTAAGGTTCAATGTCATGTATCCCTGTCTTTAATACATCTGTAGTAATACTATCTACACAAGCTTCTGTACGCTTTTTAAACTTTCTTATTTTCCACAAAATATTTTTTTCATGTTTTTATTCTGATTATTACTATGTATGTGGAGAAACTGTTCTTCTGATTTTTCCCTTCCATGTATGTTAATTCCCGATGTTCCGAATAAACCAGTTACTTAGTGTCTTGGATTTTTTCAAATACTCAATAAATTCTTCTCCACGTTTATCCCAATTATATGGATAAGTAGACCACCTCTACGTTTTCTAACGGAGCGATGGAAATATCTAGATGTATCAATAAGTGTCCCTCCTGTAACTACAATTTTTCTCATAACTCTAGCTTCCCTCTTTGAGGCTATTTATTTCTTGTTTGGTTATTTCAGATGAGACCCTGCTGTCTATTAACTGCATGTTCCATCTTAAGAACGTCTTAAGCCTTTTCTTCAATATATTACGTATAATGCTAGGTATAAGCACTTGACCGTGTATTCGGTATGGTCACGGTTCTAAAATATGTTTCTCGGTTGCAGAATTAAAGATCGTGACGACATGACTTTGCCTGGCTAAAAAATTGATTAATTTATGTTGAGTCAGAAGGGAGATATTTTGCGTATTCTAACTACTTTTATAGCAAAAAAAAAGTAATAATCATGCATCCTAATCTAGGTGAAATATTTAGGCCGCCTACTGGATCTGTATGTACATTAAGGATTCGCTCTCAAACTTTGAATTTCTGTTAGTGCATTATACACGTATGGAGAAGATTTCGTTATTGTACAATTTTGCAGAGCGTATATTTGTTGAATTTGAAGGGCAGAGACAACGCAGTATAGGCCTACAGTAAAGGATAGAAGATCATGAATGCTGAAAAACACGTTTTACGATTTGGGTTCACTTTGTAAAATATGAGAATTTTATGCTGAGTCTGGGGGGAGATAGAATTATTAATAGAAGTATTAAATATGATCAGAGATGACCTCGTTATTATATAATCGTAGTAAATGGGTCGAAGGTCGTGAGCACTTGATCTAACTGAAATACGAACATCACTTATATTTTAGTTCAAGAGTTCGCTTTGCAAAATTTGAATAATTGCTATTTAGTTCGATGGGAGTTAGAATACACAGAAGAGATTTGTTCGGTCAGATACAGCCTATAAAAATAGTAAAAATATCACTACAGTTTATAAGGGGGTCTATTATTTATAACGAATTTTTATTTAATTATCACATACGGTACAGTTCCCGCTATTTAATAAGTTTGTTTCAGTTATACAGCACAATCCTGTTGACTGTCTAATGTAAGGTGATAGTTAATTATGTGAGTTGATAATTATTTGGTTGAAGATATGTCCTTATTAATTAGTTATTTCAATTTAGAATGTTCAAAATGCTGTGGTCACCAAGAGTGGTCACACAGGTTCAGAATTAGTAACTTTGCTCCTAAGTCAATTTCTTTCTCTTCACACACACACACACACACACACGTACAACGTAACGTATGGTCCACGTCCTCTTTTGATCTAGTTATCGAAACTTTGCTATCCGAGTAATTGTAGATTCGTGAGTGGAAAAGTGATATTAAATGAAAAAGCATCGAAATAGGTTTCAACTGAAAGTTCGTGCTCACTTAATTCAAAACAGTTCTCATTGTATTGATTTTTCAGGCTTCCGCGGCCCTCTCTGTTAATAATATCTAGATTTTCCTGAATGCCGCGTTACAGGCCACACTGTAACGGATAGATATGAGAACATATCCACCACTATAAGCAAAACAACAGCGACAAATCTGCCTTAGTTCGTCATTAGGTATTGCAATCCAGCAAAGCGGGATCCCGCAATCCCGCGGGATCCCGCGTCATTAGACAGTCTGGTGGGTCCAGCACAAAATTAAGTGGATCTGCAATCTGCAAAATGGGGTGAAAACGCGTGTCAGTCTGCGTTGCTCGCTGCCCCACTCGGTCTCTATCAGATGTATTGCGCTATTTGCCTGTTCCCTAGCAGTTGGCACACAAGGAGAAAAATACTGCCTTCATATGTTTCACAAATCCCAACCCCTCATCCCCTTTATTCCCTCCTCTCTTAATTTCCTTACACTACCTTTATTCAACGTGGATGGAACTTTGCACATGTGTAAATTAAAGTATAGAGAAAATTTTTGTCGATCTTTGGTTTACAGAAGCCACCCATTTTCCCTATCACCCTAATTAAACAATATTCAGATGGCATACGAGTACACTTTCTCTGGATTAAACTTCATATAAGAATATCGCACGATGCAATCGTCGACCAGCTGGCGAAACAGAGCATCAACATAGGGCACTTTGCAGGCATTCAGCTACCTTGGAGGGATTTTATCCCACTAGTCGCTAGGGAGGCACACCTTAAGTGGAATGAAGACTGGTACCGGACGCAGCTACTCGAAGGAAAACACTATGCAGCAATACAACCAACAATACCAAAGACACTATGGTTTACAGAACACCGTATAGCAAGAAGACACATAATTACCATTATTAGGATGAGACCAGGACACTGGTTGCTATCCACACCATTCATGTCGCCTCCATATACAAGGATAACCGATATGCACCTTCAATCTCCGACCTCAACCACATCAGTGCTCTCCTGCTCGCGGCATCAATAACAACGCATGCGATTCTACAGGCGCCCAGAACAGCTTTCTGTCAAATTTTCAGCGAACGTTACTACCATTTTACATTAAAAAAATGTACAGATCTATAAAGCAATCATCCGCTTCCTTCGGGACATCGAAATGAAGATTTGAAGCCTCCAACACGCTGCAAGAAGACAAGAACTAACATATGGTAATGTTGAATGCTGGCTAAATGTTTTAAGGGCAAATAAATAAAGTAAATGGCTCATCACGTCTGAGTGTTTGCGATTTATCGAATAACTCTTACTGTATATTTGGTATTATTTATTTATTTATATACAGTACACAATACAGAACGTATTTTTTCCTTTCATTTAGTGGTAATTTTATCTCCTCCTGGGGGACCATTTAGAAATATGCAAATGGCAAAAAAAAAAAAAAAATTCTGGTGTCAGTTTTAGTTCAGTTAGAGAAAATTGAGAGAGTTAGTTCTTCAAAATAATGAGGCTGAAAAATAAGGACCTCACAGGCTTCTCAAGTAATTAAATTCAGATACCTAGGACAATTTATTTAACCTGCAGGACAAACCCATCAAGCAGCAACTAAAGAATGTCTAAATTACAAACAGCATATAGAACCGGACAAAAAGCTTATTTCACAAACTGCCAAGTTAAGATAATTTATGCAGAATATTCATAGGAATTTCATATGGTGGTATAAATGCAAGATATTTCGGAAGAATTGGACAAGCGAGGTAAAGTTGATAGTGTAGCATTAAATATTTTTAAGGCATCTGACAGAGTGAGCCATAAAATGGTTTTAAATAAGTTGAAAAATTATTAGAGTGGATGACAAAGCGATTTGCTGCTATTCTTAAAAGTTATGAAGAAAAGCATTAGAGTAGGAAAAGCAGGATCGGTATCCAGAGTAAATATGGGAGTGGCACAGTGTAGTGTACTGCGACCACTGCTATTCATCATTCTAATGAATGATTGCGTTGATGGTTTATAGTCAGATTTTAGGCTGTAACCGGATGTACATTATGGTATACAGTAGAATCGAAACGGGCGAAGACTGCGAACAGCCGCAGGGTGACCTGGAAAAAATACCTATATCGGGTAGGTCAACGTAGAATGAAGACAAATCCCAAGGAGAGTCAGGTTATTAGGTACACAGATAAAAACTAAAGGGCGTTTATGATTGTAGGGTGGGAACAAAATTGTTTGTTGAAGGCTTGAAGTGTAAAAATCTTGATAATTAGATTTGATAATAAATTCAACTGGGCAGGCCGCATTGGGCAGGATGGTTAAAAAATTCTTCATTTACTGGAAAGTGACATGAGAAAATCCACTAGAGACGTGAGGAGCACAAAAATTTGATCAGGTCATTGTTTGAATATGGTGGTGTAGTTTGGGACCGAAATTTTTGGTACCAAATACAAGAGATAAAGGCGTTCAAAGGAGAGCAGCTACATTTGCTTGTGGAAATCGACCGCAGAACCCAGTCAGTATTCAATATGTAAAAGGAATGTACGAGGCGTATATTGGTGATTGAGATTGGAGAGATATTGGTCGCAGAATTATGAGTCATGGATGTATAGTTAAAGATAACCATAGTCACATGCTGGCACTCGATTTCATGCATTAGGGAATGGGAAAATTTTCTTTTCTGGGTATCAGTGATTGGAATAATTACAGACTTGGATCTGTCCAAGCCTGATCCTTTCTAGACTATATAACTAATCTTATTCCAGTACAGACTTCTTCCTGTACAGTAATCATAGTCAGGAACGCATTTAGGCTTTGTCGGCTCCTAGGCTTGGTACATGTGGTACGGGTGTAGTGACTTAGCAATATGTGGCGACCTTTTTTATATTTTTATTACTGGCCTATGGGGGAGTACCCCTCTTTGTGGTGTCAGCCCCCAGGCTACAGCCTAAGTAGCCTATGCTTAAATGCGTCTATGCTTACAGCCTATACTTCATCTTGACCAGGTACCCTCCAGTCTACATTTCTTCTTGTCCTAATGTATTACTGTCCTGCCTTCTTCCTGAGTAGACTGCGTCTCATGCACAGACTTGTTCCTGTTCATCTTCCTGTCCAGACTTTTTCTGTCCAAACATCTTCGAGCCGGGACTTCTTCCACACTTCAGTATACGCTACCTTCTGTCAAACCTGTTCCTTGTCTATATTTCCCACTTTCTAGACTTCATCCTATCCAGAGTTTTACACGTCCATTTTTTTTTTATACTTAGCTTTCTTTCTTTCTAGACTTCTAGTCACAAAGTAAATTCATCATAGTAATCTCTCCGGTTGTTGCTACTTATATCTTCACATCCTCCAGAGATTGTCATCAGGCACTGATTTACCGGCTTCTCCATTTATTTCTTAGGATTCACTGCACTTACTCGCAAGATAAAAATGTTCTGTAGTAACTTGAAATTTCACTAGTGACAAGTGCCAGAGCTACGAACTTCCCATTCTAACGTAATCCCACCGCCCTGTCCTGCAGTACTAAAAAAAGAACGCCACACGAACTTGCAACCTCTTCAATCGTTTTTTTACCACCATCGTCATCCCTCCCCCCGCTGCACGCTTCCCGCGACCCACTTCTATATCCGGTACTGAATTTCGGATTGTCCTCACTTAAGCTGAAACTCAAATAATATTTCACATATATGTTTTCTAATCATGAAGTTTTTAATTTAACTACGATGGAGTGCACAGCTCTGATTTCACTATACAAAAATTTTCCCAGGTGTGAATGACGGCTATCCAATCCTGTATCTCCGTGATGCGGTTATTCTGACCCGATGACGCAGTTGCTTGCATGAGATGCTGACGGTCCCGACCTAATAGGCAGTTAATCGCCTCGTGAGTTTACAAATTCTTTCTGGCTCAATTGTTTTCAGTCCCTGTCGCAACTGACCTAGCTCTCTATACTTCTCTGTAAAACTCCTATACCTCCCAATAAATTCCTAGAAACCTTGATCCACTACGTCTTAAATGTGTGGATTTGACATGTACAGTGCTCTTAGTGTATGAATAGTGTCACAAAAATACGCGTCTCCTTTGTGTACGATCTCGATGTTCTTCATAAATGTGCCAACGGTCCGTTTCGCGGGCGTATCTGCTTGTGCCGCACGCCGCTCGACTCTATCGGCTGACGTTATGCTGATAGCACAGAACCACAAGATCGTCTCGCTGTGACGTCTGTTGAATTTATAAGGTGGTTCTGCTGCCCTCTCTCTGTGACATAGAACTGCGGCTATCTATTGCCACACTCGGAAAATTATGTACTCAGTGTTTCATATGCTTTAACCAACTTCAGTCTAGCAACTAGTTAATTCTGCGGTCTCAATTTGAGTGCCTCCTTCTTCTGCTTCAGTTGCGAGGTCCTTTCTCCCGTCTACCGCTACTGTTATCCATCTGAAACACTCATTTGACCATTTTATGTAACAGTCACAATTTCATATAATAAACATTAAAACTTGTCTCCTCCATTAACATCGCGTGATACGTTTTCCTTAGTGGTAATCTTCTCATGCCATCAAATACAATGTCTGCTATCTGCTTCCTTCCATAAATAATAGTGAATCCTTTATAGATTTCAGACTGTAACAACAAAATACTATTTTCTTCACAAATGCATCAGATTTCATTGTCCCTGACAACTTATTTCTTCTGTAGACCGCGCATTTCCTTCTTGATGTTCAGATATGTTATAGTATCCTCTGCATGTATTAAATGGGATTCCCTATTCCTTACTGTTAGCTTATCTTTCGAGCTTGCATAACCATCATAATAAGTCATCGTTTCGGTATGCATAGCGCATTAGTCAATGTTACTGACCTAAGGCAACGCCTGACTCATCATTTGCCCGCTAAGCATGTGCGCCGCTCTGGCTGCTCACTCTACCGACGTCAACACGTTCCTTGCTCCCGTCGCATGTACCAAGGTGAGGTGATTCTTCCTTCCTCATAATACTAAATTTGGATTTTTTACCTGTACCATGGTGTAAGGTCTTAAATTTTTTGATCGCCCCCTTTCGCAGTGAAAAATCTTCCACCAGGGCTGAATTCTACATGAATTTCCCGTTGGTCGGGTCTTTGCTTATTTTTTCTCCTTTCCGCCTCATATGAAGCTTTTATCGCTTTCATTCAACGCCTGTTATCACTGTCTTACATTATGTGCGTAATGATCGTAATTGTAAGTGGATACTTCCCGTTTCTTCTGCAATGCTCTGGGTATGTTCGTTTCCCTTGAATAGAATGGCAAATGTGGTGAGTACTTAGTCACTGTGTGAAGTGTGCTGTTATATACGAAAGTAGCGTATTTTAGAAGCTCGTCCTAGCTTCCTTTCGTGTCGCCCACACAGTGTCTCAGATACTCTGCTAATGTCTTATGCATTCGTTCCAGGCTTCCGTTTCCTTCCGGTCGGTAGGGCGTTGTAAACTCTCGTTTCACCTTCAGTATTTTCTATAGTTCACATTTCCCGTTGACTGACAACAACCAAAAAGTAATCCTGTAGCGCAAAATGATCTCTTCCACTAAAGCCCGACTGACAGTCACCACGTCCTGCCTTTCGATATCTACTGCCACGAGATTCTTGGTCAAAGCATCCTGGTGCGTCAATATACATCTGTCCCCAAGTGCGCTCACTGATAGGGCCGACTACATCAATATCACACTTCTCGAAAATAATCTTTAATGGTATCTTCACCTTTGGCTACCTCCTATTGTTTACTTGGCACTGTTTGCATAGTTAGCAATGTCGCGTTGTATTCCTGTCCACGTCACTCACTGTTTAATCATTTCAAAAGTTCTCAGGCTCCCCTGATGTCCGCCAATTTACGCATTATGTGCTTTGTATAATATCCTTCTTCTCTTTATTTGTGCGCTTCGGTTCACTGGCTTCTTCCTCTGGATTGCTGCACTTCGCATCCGTTTTGCACTCACTGCCTAGTCTGATTTACTCATCACTTTCGCACCTTGATCTGCCTCAGCTTGCTGTATGCACGATAATTCATCCACAACATGATCCTGCTTTCCTGCCCGATTTTGTATGGTCTAATGGTACGGTTCCACCCGTAGTCTAACCACACCAATCGTGAGGATGAATTCTTCATTGATCTTTACCACCATAGAGGTTTATGACTGCAGAATTTGCTTCCATACACATGGGCTCGGAATCGCTTAACCAATCACCAAATTGCCATCATCTCTTTCTCAATGGTTGAGTATAACCTTTATGCTTTGGTCAGTGTTCTAAACGCGTATGCTGTCGGCGCGTCCCATCCTTCCACTTGCTGACTGACCCGACTGCATAATCACTGGCGTAAGTGGTAATGTAGAATTTTTTTCGTAATCGGGGTAAAGAACACCTCTTTTAGCATGCAAAAAACATCCTCCTAATTTCTTCCCCACTTGTACACTTGCCATTCTTTCAGCAAGTCTTAAAGTGGTTTCGCAATCAGACTGAACCCTTGAATAATTCTTCGGTAATAATCTGGGAGGCGCAGAAATCCTTTTAACTGTTTTACTGTAGTTGACCTTGGGAACCATCGCGATGCCTTAACGTTGTTCGGAT
This sequence comes from Vandiemenella viatica, assembly GCA_031002005.1. Lineage (NCBI taxonomy): Eukaryota > Metazoa > Arthropoda > Insecta > Orthoptera > Morabidae > Vandiemenella > Vandiemenella viatica. Next base: position 162,916,352 of record CM061920.1, read on the forward strand.
CTGGTTTCACTCCTTTATCCGTCAAATTAGGACCTAGATATGCAACTTCCGGGCGTAGCAGTTCACATTTATGGGGCTGCAGCCTCAACTAGGTAGGTCATGGCCTCCTTCTCTTCTTGTCCCATTATCATGATTTGCATCATCCACTGGAATGTACAGGGTGCATCAGTCAGTCCCATAGGCAACCGGGTACAATGGTAATGCCTGGCGTGCTGAAAGCTGTTTCCCTCTATCAGCCCCTGCTAGCTTAATCTGGTGATACCCCTTCGCTAAATCCATTGTCGGAAAATACCATGCGTTTCCCAGCTATAGGCTGCACTCTTTCACCACTTGCTCTTCCTGTTCTGCTAAATGCTCCATGTTTAATCCTCTCAGGATCAGTTTTATTCTTTCCCGCGTCCGTACATCTCTCTTTACCGTTACTGTGCACACTTTTCTATCTTCCTTCCACACAATGTATTCCTTCGCCGCGATCTTCGGTTTAACCAACGTTAAGTCCTCTCCGGTAACATTTAGAACCCTAAAAAGGCATTTTTCCCTGTCGTACGGCTATCAACGCCTCTGGGATTAGCACTCCTGCTGCCAATTCCTGCTTCGGTGCAACAGCCTCCCTTAATCCCAGTATTGCAATCAATTTCCAATTCCACCACTTTCTCTTGCCACGCTCCTACGCATCTTTTCCTGTTGGGCTAATTCCATAATTCCGACCAGTCTCTGGCTCACTTGCGCTACATATTCACTCTTCGTTTTAATTGTATATCCTGTAAGTGCGCTACCGCCTTCCCATAATCTATGATCTTCCACATTCTCAGCCAGTTTCTCCAGGTTATACCATCATACGAGGTATCCATCCCCAGAATCACTTGCATTTTCAACTCCTTCCCTTCCTTTAGGGTAACCATTACTGTGCTTTCTGTGGGAATAGTCTCTTCCGTGATTGCTGCGCTATTCATCATTTTGTGTCACTGTGTTTTCCTTACATACTCCGACCTGAGAAGGGACACATGTGCTCCTTAGTCCAGAAGAAGCTTTAGTTTACTGTATTTGCTTTTATTGAACTCTAACTCAATATATTATTCCTATTCTCATTACTGCAAGTCACACTTGTTGATCTCCCATTTCTGAGCCTCTGCAGCCCGCCCAGATTCCCTCCACATTTGTTTACGAATCTTCCACTCTCCTCCGTGGTCCCTACACTTGTTCGACACATTGGCACGCCTTATAGTCCCTGGGATGATGGCACTTGTAACATTTTATTGCCCTATAGGCTCGACAGGCCCCCATATGGCGTAACAAATTATACCTTCCGTATAGTACAGGCTCCTTCATATTAACGTCACCTCGGCAGTGTCCTTTATGTGCCTTCTCGTTGATATGACCTGCCTCTCTGGTCCATTCCCCCACTGATTTAACTCCGGGATCCCTTCTCTACATTCGTCTTCTAGCTTTCTGTCCTGTATTTGTTTATCCGGTCGTGCAATGACCTCCGACATTCATAAATCGCCTCAGCATTGCCTTCCATCATAGCCTTTTTTCCAACAAAGCTTAGTTTTAACACTGCGGAAATACCGCGTATACCTGACGCTCTTTTACACTGCCTTGCGTTATATCCTGCTCTTCCGCAAAGCTGTTAATCTTCTCCATTCCTTCAGCTAATGGCATTCAAAAAATCACTTATTCCTGCTCTACTCTTTTCTGCACGTTGCCTTCGGTCCCCTTCCTGCCGCTCTCGTTTTTCTTTTGCCGACAGAATTACAATTTCTCCGGCCAGGGCAATTCTGAACGTTTCAGCTAAGGAGAGATCCGATCATCTTGCTCGGAGCACTGTCATAATTTTCTCGTCTACTGACCCTTGGACGAAAACTGCAGAGGCCAGAGTGTGAATTACTTTCAAGGCTCTATTCAATTCACTCCCTTTCAATGCTGTCTTGATTGATTCCTGGAATTCATGCACAATTCCATCCAGCCGGCGGGCCCATTCTGCAAATGATTACCCTCCTTTTTGCAGCTCGCAAACATACTTATTGCATAGTGATCAACGGTGCACTTAACATTGCTCATAGTTGTTTCCAATCTTTGACCTTTTAACGTACTACAATCTACTGTCTAGCTTGTCATCCTACATGGGTCATTACAAATTTCAACTGGATCTCATGATCCTCTGTGCTCACAAGACAGAACGTCGCGTTACTATTATCAAAAATTCATCTACGGCTCCTTTCACGCCATAAAAGAAATTATCTTTAATGCTTTTGATAAACTCGTTCTCGATTTTTCCCTTTTACTACACTTTCTCCTTGAATGGTAGGTATGGCGACAAATGCTTGCTACTCACTTTTCTGATGAATCCGCTGCCATTTCGCGTATTGCTGACAGTCTCCTTGTTGCTGCTGAAAGCTGGTCAGCTCCTCTGCATGCTGTGTTGGGCAGATTTCGCTCGCCGATTCTCCTTGCCCTGCTGACTCGCCTTGCCACTTTTTGTAGCACTGACTTAATGAGTGGTATTTGCTGCCTTGTTTTTTCTTGCTCTCTATTTCATTCTCATTAGTCGCATCTCTGCTGTAGGATTACATCCACCCTCACACCAACACTTTCTCGTGCTGGCTGACGCCACATTTCACACCCATATAAACATCCTACTGTGGTGGATCGGCTACTATTTTTTCGCTCTGCCACCTCCGAGAGGAGAACTTATATGTGGGTGGGAAAACATACTGCGATGAGAACGGTAGAATGCGTAAATAATAATAGACACGACTATCTCATGGGGCAGAATAACTAGTAGTTGGAAACAACAAATTCAAGATATAATAGACCAGCTGTTTCTAGTTTTTTTTATTCAATTAAAAATAATTGCACGCCTGCAAAAATTTTCAGATGTTCTGAGATGAACTACAGAGTGCTGCAATTAATAACAAATATTTCGTTTTTAATCCTAATAGTTATTGAAATAACTAAATCCCTTGACCTTCGAGGAATGTAACTGCATAGTCATAGAAGTGTTTTTAATAAACTGTGGATACTTCACTAGGAAACGCAGTCGAAAGACGAATCCTGAAACAATCCACTAACATAAGCATGGAAAAAAATTCTAGACTTTAGAAAGATCTATGTCACGCTTTCTATACCTGACATGTGACAGATAAAACTCCAAATTTAAGCATAAACTGAAAGAGCTTATACGAAAGGACAAAAATGGAGATATAAGCAACGAAATATAAATAATAAAGCCTCATAGCCCGTTAAAAATGACGGGTTTAATGGAGTGTTCTAACTATTCATTGTTTCCAGTTGTTTGCAATTGTAATTTTTGTCCTCTATGCTGTAGCAAAATATTTCAGTTGTCAACTTGCCCCAGATTGCATTTCAACTTAACCAGAATCTCTGCTAATGTTGCCGCTAGAATATCAACATTCCCTGTATTGCATGTGATTGTTATCATGCATCGCGACATAAATTTGACTCAAAAATTTCACGGGTTCTTACATTTTTGTTCTTTATTATCTGTGACCCAGAGCAATAAATTTAGATTAATACATTTTACATGTGGCTGAAATAATGACCCAAGTGAAAATGAAGGATGCTAAAAATAAATCTTTACAACTTATGTTATATAACATATTAATTTTAAATGACGGATGAAAGGAATGTTCTGGCAATTCGTTTCTCTGCGGTTGCCAAAACGAACAGTATTGTTGTTATTTAATGCTTAGGCTATCACCTTATTTTGTAATTTGTACATATTTCGGTTGTAGTTTACACAGCAGTACAGACTGAACTAACGATGTCAGAACTAGGGAACCAATGAAATTAAAAATAAATTAGGAATCCTAATACCTTATGCTATAGTGCATGATATTGGTGCCAACTGATGGTCATGAAACTGATATCTGTATTCAATTTTAGGAGCTTTAGCATTATATTAATAATATCCTTAACAATTAGTGTGTAATTTAGTCTATGTGGTACTAGTAAAAAAAAAAAAAAAAAAATGCTACAAAATAAATGACAAAGCACCATACGAATAATATACAAGTTGAGATTTGACCTCACTTCGCTGATATGTTACTTTGATCGATAAGATGACTTTATCAGAATAGCAAAAAAAAATTAATAATAGTTGAGAACAAAAAATGTGTGATACTCCTTAATCACATAAATATTACAATTCTGTAACTTTTCTGCTGTAAACTTGCAGATGTTTCATTTAGATTGAACAAAAATTTTCATAAAGTTTTAGCTTTCAGCAGCTGCTCGAATTAGTTACTTTCCTCATATGAAATGATCTAACAACCCAATTAAAATGTATACGGTACTTTGGAACCAAATGTAATAATTTTCACACTGGAATAACTAGCACAAATGATTCAAATTGCAGTTTACCCACATCTCATGAACGCATTTACATTGTATGTTGGTTTATTATTATTCCAAGGTTTTAAGCTTGCTGCCACTTACCTACTCATTTATGTTTTATGTGCTACAAAAGGACTATCAGTATAAAGATATTGGTTGAAGAATTAGGAATAGTACACAGAAGGGAAAAAATGAACATGACCACAAACGGGCACTCAATTTCATGTACAAGAGTGTGGGAAAATTTTCTTTTGTGGGTAAGGGTGTCAAGGATTGGAACAAATTGCCATGAAAATGTTGAATAATTTACCAAAAACGGTGAAGGAAATTAAAATCTGTAAATTGGGAAAGTAGACTGGGAATGAATTTAACACTCAAATTATTACATTTTTTAAGCTCTTTTCCATAATCATTTAAGTGACTAATGCTTAGGATGTCTTCAATTTCAACTACACAAACTACCCTTTTTGAAAACAGACCAACAAAACCAAATCAAACAAGGCTTACATTGGCCACAGATAGAAGTTGTATTATCAGTTACCTTACTCCTTATTGTTGAGAACTGATCCAGGAAACGTGCGTTATTGGATGGTACTACTACTGCTAGAAACACACAAAACCCATCATTCAGAAGTCAATAAAGCCTCTGTTACTGCAGCCTAAAGTTATATCAGAATGACTATGCAAGATCAAACTGTCCTGTGTCAGTAAGACTGTGTGAATGGAGACTTTCCTGCCATATTGATGCAGTGAATTATCTGTGGGTGTCATGAAAGATTTACAGCTGGTTCTACAATTTCATCTGATTCAGAACATCATCATTCAATGATAAGCCTTTTGTGACTCACACAACCTGTTAATGCATAGAGGTTGAGCAGTTGACATTGATACCACATGAGCCCACTCCTGTCCTGAACCAATGCACCACTCTAGCTTCATCTGCAGTATGCAACGTAGCTAAATAACATGTCAGTTCCAACAGAACTGCGCATGCCCATGGCACACTTCAAAATCTGAGGAGAGTCATTCAGTCCGCTACATTTTTTTCACAGATTGGCAGCAACAGGCTTCACCTGAACTCTATCTTTTCAAACCCCACCTTGTTCTTTTTCTTTCTTTATTTTTTATTTTTACTTAGGACTTTACATTTTGTCAACATTAAGGTCATTAAAGGCAGGAAAGGAATTGGCATCAGGAACTGAAAGGAATTTGGCCATGGTATTTTAAAGGAACCACCCGGGAACTTGCCTGGAGTGATCTGGGGAAACTATGGAAAAAAACAAACCTGAATGGACGGGGATTTGAACCCATGTCCTCCTGAAAGCAAGGCCAGGGCACTTCCACTCACCCACCATTCTCGGTATGCGCTCATCACTGACGACATACTCACTTATTGTAGAATTCTCCAACTGCATCAACCACAGGTGACATTTATGTTCTATTTCATGCTCAACTATGGTTCTTATCATCTGAAGAATGCATACTTTGCCACATTTGCGTAGGATTCAATTTACTCCATCCCATGTGTGAAGTAGCCTTGCATGGCAGGCAACTAGTAAGAGTCAGAAATAGTATTACCACCTCCTTTCCTGTAGAAACTACAGTTTGATGTGGAACTCAAACTATAGAGCAATCACAGAATACTTCATGTACAAAAGCACACTTCAAGACAAATGTGTCAGGTGAAAATTATGGTTAAAATGTGGGTTCAAAATTGTGTCCTTCCGATAACAAGTCAGAAGGGAGGAAACCTTTTTACTTTCTTTCATGTCAGTGAATAAAGGTGGCCATAAATGTTATTTAATTTTGCACCAATTATCAGAAAAAAGGTGGTCTAGTAGATCAGCGGATAAGATACTCACTTATTAAATTCAAAGTTCTGGATTTGAATCCCATTGTGCCAGGAATTTTTACAGGCTATGCTTTGTTCATATGAGGTATGCCAGATACCTCCATAGTTCAGATTTCTTGTTAAGCTGTAGGTCACAGAGGAAAGGGATTGGCTATCTTACCTCTGACATACTGGCTTAGCATGCCTCCTACAGAAGGATCCAACCAACCTTTCAGCTGTAGATCAAGCTAACTTTATTAGAAATAAATTCTCATATTTTTAGTTATTTTTAGTATATAATATAGAAAGATTAAAAAAATAAAAATAAAAAAATACCGGAAACAAAAAAACATGTTTAAACTGCGGGATAAACATGAACATTGGCATGGAAGAATTTTTCAACTCTCATTTTGATACATCACAGAAAATGGTCAAGTACATGCTTCACAAAATTAATAAAACTGCAGACAATCAAATAAAAAGTATGCAGTAATGACATTTATTTACTGCTTATAACATCTTAATAATGATTTATTGGGCAATTATCCCAGAATTAGAAATTACTTAAATACTTTTGCTGAGCAGTAAGTAACATCAGTATTTCAACAGTATACAACAATCATTACAGAACTCAAGCATTTTTTTTTTAAAGGAGCAGTTTAAAATAAGTTTAAATTGGATTGACTTTTTACATAAATGATCTGTAAACACATGCCAACATAAAAATATTTCTGAAATTCATATTACAGTGTTATAAAATTTTGGAATAAAACACACAATCACAAGCAATGTCAGAAGTTAAAACACAATGCTTAGGCCAAGCTGCAGTGTGTTTTGAAGCTATAATGAATTGTAACAAAAAATGTCTGGTATATATAAATATTGCCGTGTTTAAAAATGTAAATATTAATATTCCACGAAATAAGGTCAACAGCACACTTAACAAAATTTAGTCCTATACTGGATAACTTTTATGAAGAGCCAGTATCAAACAATACAGCTTCCTATTTAAAGTACAACATACAATTAATACACAAATTGGAGTGCTTACTGCAGGTACATTAAGAAAGTTCATTCAGAACCTGGAGGTTTAAATCAACAATGGTGTCAACAAACATAACAAATCACCATTTCCGTTACAATATCATTTGTTCAAATGATATCCTAAAGTAGAAGGAGCACGAGAATGATATACAGGCATAACTAACTGTACAATAATTATCATATAACAGATATAATTATACACTGATAATTGAAAGCTATCTTTGTATCTGATTGTATATATTTGTGTGTATAAATATTCATTTTAATCCAATTCCACATCACATTCCACAAGCTATAATCCGGGACATAAGTACACTGGTTGTAGCACCGTGAGCTGTATCAACTAGTGCCAGATTTCCACAGTCAAATGACCTGCAAGGAAATTGAAAAAAAATAAAAAATATTACCAGTCTAAAGAAATTTACTTCTAAAACAACACTGTATAATCATGAACAAGAAAGAATCATGTATCAAATTTGAAAGGAAATATTCACGGATAACAATCTTTGATACAAAATTCCTCCAAGGACAATAAAGGTTGATGCCCATGACTTTCAATAACTGTAAGTATTTGTGCACTATCCTGCTATTAATTACAGTAGGAGATTGTTACTTTCCCTTTTTTAATTTTGCAAAACTAAATGTTCAAAATTCAAGAAAATTATAAAATAAACAGCATAAGAGCATAAGAGTGAAAATATATATTGATACTGGTATTAAACTATCTTGTTTCTATAAGAAAAAGGAAATAATTTAACAAAACTTAAGGAAATGAAAAAATTAATCATTTCTTTCCTTTTACAAATTAAAGCAAAACAGAGAAAAAACAGATTAAACACAAAAAAAAAAGAGGCGATATTACTATGGAAAGGAAAGATAAAGTAGACCAATCACTTACCTAAGTTACAGGAGGGGGCTGCAGGAGGGGGGAAAAACCCACACAAATAACACAATGTTAAGAGCTTTTTTTATTTATTTCTTTGTTTGTTTTTCCATTCACATTTTGACTTAGCGTATAGACTAAAGTGGGGCCCCCGCCCATGTAAGTTAGAATGCATTCAGCGGTATTGTGGCTGTTAGGACAGCCATGGTTAGTGATGGAAACTGTAACCAAAAATGTGACAAAGACAAGCGTACAAAGGAGAGTTAAAAATGGCATCTCCTTCCATTTTTAGTTCTCTTGCGTGCATTTCTCTTTGTCACACTTTTGACTACAGTTTTTGCCACTAAACACATTTACTCTCACCACTGAAAGCTCTCTAGGTGTGGGGGGAAGCTTACTTCAGCCATGTTTTTCAGGGTTTTGGAGGCTTATGTAACTCTATGTTCCCTATATCACATCACTCTGTGCCAACCACTAAATGATCCTGAAGTCTGAACTTTTTTTTAACTCCCTGTATATTAAGGATCTTTAATATTCCTATTTCCTAAAACTGCTTTTAAGAAATACATAGGGTGAATATTACAAGTCCTATTTAGGTTTTATACTTCATCAGAAGCATTCATTTTTACAGACTGAAATGGGATTCTGGCATCAAGTCTCTCTCCTGGAACAGACTGCAGCAGTGACCTCTAGTGCTTCATCAGGTTGCTCCAACAGTCATTCAGCAGGAAAACTACTATGGAGAAACCTGAGGCGACTTCAGCCAGTCAGTTATGGTGGACGTCTTCATAATTTTGAGACCTCAGCTTTTTTCCATTCCAGATATATATTTCTTTTCATTTTGTGAGGCTGTTTCTGCTGTTTTATTTAGCAAGTGACATAGCCTCTCTTCAAACAGTACATCAAATATCCTTAGCGCTTGCATAATTTTTAGAACCTATGGTGTTACCTGGTGCATGGCTAAAACAATATTCCAACTATAAGTGAAGACATAATTAACCATATGCCATCTGGTACCTACAATCTCTTATAACACGGCCACCACACAACTGATACACCCTCTAATGTGAAAGGGAAATTAAATGAGTTCACATTACATTATTTCAAAGTCGCAAAAGGTTTATGTTCTTCCAAACGTTTCTCCTGTACAAAATACAGTACTAGATTTAGAAATGCAATCAGACTACTTCTCCATCAAAGATTTGCAGGTTTCACACGCTCACGAGTGAAAACAAATTCTCATTCAAGCCCCCAGTCTTGGATAAAATTATGACTACTACATTATTGAGACATGCTACCGCAACATGGAGCCATTTGCTCAGCGAGGCATACATGAGCCTATCCCATCCAAATATCCTTGTAGACTGGCTAAAAAACTAGCACGGCTGCTCTTTGCACTTCGAACTCATCAACCTTGTGATGTGAGCAAAAACCTTCAAAAATTAATGTCTTAAAAAGTATTTAATAGTTTAAATTATAATTATCACATGAACTTCCTGATCTACTCTTCTAACTGATACAACTTGGTTTAGTCTTCGAAAAGGTTTCTATGAAATTAATCTTAAATTCTGTTACATCATCAATCTGGCAGTTTCTTAACAATCACGACAAACCATTTCCAAAATCTCGTTTATCTCCCCGATACTTTAAACTTTCAGTAGGAACCAATATATATTTTAACCTTCTTAATTTGCTCTAACATTAGAGTCTTGGTAAGAGCTCAAATGTATAGCATTGAAGCCTTCATCATCAGCCACCAACTTAGATGGGTTGGACATGTTCAGCGTATGAGCAACAGTAGATTCCCTCGCCAACTTTTATACGGTGAGCTCAGCACTGGCAGCAGACCTCGCGATGCCCCTAAGAAATGCTACAAAGACCAGTTCAAGAAGACCTTGAAGAAAACTAATATAGACCTTAACACCTGGGACAGCCTCACAAAAGACCGCGTTCTATGGCGCAGAACTACCTCCGCAGCAGTGGCACGTTTCGAAGAGGAGCAGCGAAGTCTGGCAGCTGAATCCCGATTAAGGCTGAAAGCCCGACAAACCCTACTGCGTCAGCCACCCACATTTGGGTGCAGTGTGTGCGGACGACTGTTCTATGCAAGAATCGGACTGACCAGCCACCAACGCATACACAAATAAACACGCTAGAGAGCAACATAAACTCGGAAACGAGTATGGCCGACGAATTTGCTCTAACTTCTGATATAAATGTTTTGTTTTTACCTCTTTTAGTTTAAACTTTGATTTTTTCTTAATTAAAAATGGTATTTAAACTTTGTCTAATTCCTTGATTCTATATTCAAAAATGTTAGAAGGTGCTGACTATAACTCATGATAGAAGATAAGCTGTAACATTTTGCGTTTATTAGTTATTTCAACTTTTAGGTTTTAGTCTTCACTGACCGCATGGCTTACAAATGTAAACAAATCAACTTATCTCTTTAACCAAATTTTTCCGAGTAAAATGAATACACTTTAAATTGATTCTTATGAAGAGTTTAAATAGTGGAAATGAATGCAAGTAAATCCTTTAAGGAAAACTACTTTATCTGAAATTTCTCTGTTCCACTAAAATGAAATTTAACTGAAGCATGTTACTGCTGTAAATAGCTGGTAGAATTGCTTTCAGCGAGTTTGTAGATAAGTTATAAAGTTGCTGTGAGATCCTCATCTCTGCAATTGCTTAACATAGCCACATCACATGTAATGGATTAGTACTGGAGAGGGTTGAAAAAATTCCCGTTGATTTTTTCAGCTACTAATGCAAACAGGCGTGTCATAGAGTCTACAACCAATTTCACTAGTGTCCCACTAATTTTTCCACTTCTCCGTCACCGTGTTTCACAAGTTCTCCTTTGTGGTTACCTTCTCTTTAATTATTGCTACACTCTTTCTCATCCAATACATAGCTCCCCCCCCCCCCCCTCTCACATCTGGATCCAGCTGCAGTACATCTGCTGCTGCAGTGTTTGCTGCTCTTGATGTTATGCTATATGTGCCAGTAGGCCTATTACACATCTTTCTTGGTTGCCTCCGAATTCTCTCTCTCCCTTGGCTTTACCTTCATGAAATGCTTGGCCCAGCACTCGCTGTATAGCCAATTATGAATGCAAGTATGATGTTGGGATATGCTTTTTTTTTTTTTTGCCAAGACAGAGACCTGGAACTGTCTCTGACCAATACTTATAATTTTTTCATAGCACATAAAGAACTTCTGCAGACCACCTCCCAGTGGGTCTGAAAATTAAGACTTTAATCCAACTGAGAACTTTCTGATCACTGGACTTCTGCATACTTATCTTTATATAAGGATTGTGTTTAACTTGTTTCACAAAAACCATGTAACTTTTATATTTGGTAGAAATTAATTTCACTACCACACATCACTTCACAAGAATTTTTAACACTTTTTCACTCTTCCCTCCCCCCCTTTTGGTGAGATTTTGGCGGACACCTTCTTCCCTCCATTTCACCTCATGTATTTAATGGATGTCCCCTTATTACTGAGAGAATTTCTTGAACCATTTGAAGATTTTGAGGAGTATCAACTGTCTAATCATGAAAGATTCACTCCTGATACATTGAAATTAACTGCTTATTAAGTTATAGACAATACAAGACATCAAAACAACTAATACAAGAAGTTTCATGATGTGGCAATGGTAATATGTCACACTCTTTGAAATGTGTACACAAACTCTCCAAAACTGTGTATAATGGAAAATCTCCTACTTCTCTATGTCCAACTTGATGTTCAGGACGTGCAGTCCATCGGAATTAAATTAAATAGATGTAATTAATTTTATAATTCTAGTCAGGATCTTTTGGCAATAAAGGAGATGAAACATTTGGAAGCTTTTAATGAAATTGAAATTCCTTTTATTAATGAATACATAAGCTGTAAAAAAAACCTACTGCTGAACAATTCAGAAGTTTTGAGGGGGGAAAAAATACCTTCTATGAAAGTTTAATACTGTAATTAACGAGAATTCAATGGATGCCAAACAATTTACAAATGGATAATACTACAAATTGAGGTGTGTTGATAAATGTAATTAAAGTATTTCCCAACAGGCATTTTATCACTTAGAAGAAACCCAAAGCAAAGGATGAAATATTAGCATCAGAGCATTCATAGAAGAATAGTTTACTATTGAAGTCTTAAATATAAAACAAGAAAATGTTCAAATACATATAATCCAACTTAAAAAGAATGAATCATATTATATATAGCTGTTACCCGCGACTTCGTACGCGTGGACTTGGAGTTTCAATTCCAGAATTGGATATAGAAAACTGTTAGTAACGTAAGATTTGTCCCAAACAACACCGAGTCGACATAATATGATGGAAAGCCATCATTATATCATCCTATCATCTAATCTGTCTCATGAAGAGAATCAATTTACAACATATTTAAAAACAGAAAAGTAAGCGAAGGTGCGGGGATGTGTGTGTGTGTGTGTGTGTGTGTGTGGGGGGGGGGGGGGGGGTTAACTGATGGCAGCTTTATTTCAGCTTGGTTTTTTCTTCTTTTTTCAACATGAGCATCTGAATCTTATAATCTAATAGCAGCACATTGTCTTCTAGACCTGCACCTTAGGCCAGGTTTACGTCCGTAAGGCATGTCAAAAAGGAAGACAAATTGGTGCCAGAAACTTTTATACAGACACAAATGAATAGTACAGTGCAGAGCAAATTGACTTCTATACTAAATAATAAGTTTTGTTTCTTATCAAAATTTATTAATAAATCAAACACTAACAGATTGCGTGACTTAGCAACCAACGTAACATTACAGACTAACACACGAATCTGACTGTCTTTCATCATTCGATAAGTTCTTAAAATTTCGTGACTAAAACTGTTATTCATGCCGAAAAAATGTCCTGTGTCCTTCCTACACTATTTCATTGTTAAATTCCATCAATATTGATATAGCCATTTAGTCGTCAAAACGTAACAAAAAGACAGAAACTTACTTCCACATTTATAATATAATAGCTGGTACCCACAACTTCGTTCGTGATTGTAAAGTATTCATATTGACAGCTGTATACATCTAACCACCATAATGCACGATGGGAAACTCGATACTATTACCACACACAAATACCAGTCTTCTGCGCTATGTAGTTCCGGCAGCAAAGTAAAATTTACGGATACACACAAGTCTTTGGATGAAATACGAAAATATTCATGATCGACCAATTTCGAACACCATATCTCACACACTCCCACAGTTACCGAATTTCGGCCAACGTTGTGATCGATGGGTGACTCTATGTTACTACCACACAAAAACGCCGGTAATCTGTGATTGATAGTTTTCACTTAAAAGTAATACACCGTGACACATGCGTCTTTGGCAGAAATATGAAATTGCCGCAGGTCGACCATTTTATCCCCCATTTCTCCCACACCCCCATAGCTACCGACATCTAACAACCATAGTGCACTACATGAGATACGATTCTACTACGAAAAACAAACAGCAATGCTCTATGCTATGTAGTTGTGGCAGAAAAGTGACATATGCGGAGACAGTCGAAATACGAAAATATCCTTGGTCGGCCACTTACAATCACCATATCTACCACACTACCACAGTTTCTGAAAATCGGCCGCTGTTGTGATCGAAAGTTGACGCTGTGCTACTACTACACACAAACGCCAGTTATCTGTGATCTATAGTTTTCGCTGAAAAGTGAATACACCAGTGACACTTTTGTCTTTGGCAGAAGTATGAAATTGCCACAGGTCGAATCACTTTCAACCCCCATATCTCCCACACCCCCATAGCTACAGACATCTAACAACCATAGTGCACTACATGAGATACGATTCTACTACCAAACACAAACACCAATGTTCTATGCTATGTAGTTGTGGCAGAAAAGTGACATATGCGGAGACAGTCGAAATTCTAAAATATCCTTGGTTCGGCCATTTACAACCACCATATCTACCACAGTAACACAGTTTCTGAAATTCGGGCCGCTGTTGTGATCGAAAGGTGACTCTGTGCTACTACTACACACAAACGCCAGTTATCTGTGATCTATAGTTTTCGCTCAAAAGTGATACACCATGACACTTTTGTCTTTGGCAGAAGTATGAAATTGCCACAGGTCGATCACTTTCAACCCCCATATCTCCCACACCCCCATAGCTACCGAAATCTAACAACCATAGTGCACTACATGAGATACGATTCTACTACCAAACACAAACACCAATGTTCTATGCTATGTAGTTGTGGCAGAAAAGTGACATATGCGGAGACAGTCGAAATTCTAAAATATCCTTGGTTGGCCACTTTACAACCACCATATCTACCACAGTAACACAGTTTCTGAAATTCGGCCGCTGTTGTGATCGAAAGGTGACTCTGTGCTACTACTACACACAAACGCCAGTTATCTGTGATCTATAGTTTTCGCTCAAAAGTGATACACCATGACACTTTTGTCTTTGGCAGAAGTATGAAATTGCCACAGGTCGATCACTTTCAACCCCCATATCTCCCACACCCCCATAGCTACCGACATCTAACAACCATAGTGCACTACATGAGATACGATTCTACTACCAACACAAACACCAATGTTCTATGCTATGTAGTTGTGGCAGAAAAGTGACATATGCGGAGACAGTCGAAATTCGAAAATATCCTTGGTCGGCCACTTACAACCACCATATCTACCACAGTAACACAGTTTCTGAAATTCGGCCGCTGTTGTGATCGAAAGGTGACTCTGTGCTACTACTACACACAAACGCCAGTTATCTGTGATCTATAGTTTTCGCTGAAAAGTGATACACCATGACACTTTTGTCTTTGGCAGAAGTATGAAATTGCCACAGGTCGATCACATTTCAACCCCCATATCTCCCACACCCCCATAGCTACCGACATCTAACAACCATAGTGCACTACATGAGATACGATTCTACTACCAACACAAACACCAATGCTCTATGCTATGTAGTTGTGGCAGAAAAGTGACATATGCGGAGACAGTCGAAATACGAAAATATCCTTGGTCGGCCACTTACAACCACCATATCTACCACAGTAACACAGTTTCTGAAATTCGGCCGCTGTTGTGATCGAAAGGTGACTCTGTGCTACTACTACACACAAACGCCAGTTATCTGTGATCTATAGTTTTCGCTGAAAAGTGATACACCATGACACTTTTGTCTTTGGCAGAAGGTATGAAATTGCCACAGGTCGATCACATTTCAACCCCCATATCTCCCACACCCCCATAGCTACCGACATCTAACAACCATAGTGCACTACATGAGATACGATTCTACTACCAAACACAAACACTAATGCTCTATGCTATGTAGTTGTGGCAGAAAAGTGACATATGCGGAGACAGTCGAAATACGAAAATATCCTTGGTCGGCCACTTACAACCACCATATCTACCACAGTAACACAGTTTCTGAAATTCGGCCGCTGTTGTGACCGAAAGGTGACTCTGTGCTACTACTACACACAAACGCCAGTTATCTGTGATCTATAGTTTTCGCTGAAAAGTGATACACCATGACACTTTTGTCTTTGGCAGAAGTATGAAATTGCCACAGGTCGATCACTCTTCAACCCCCATATCTCCCACACCCCCATAGCTACCCACATCTAACAACCATAGTGCACTACATGAGATACGATTCTACTACCAAACACAAACACCTAATGCTCTATGCTATGTAGTTGTGGCAGAAAAGTGACATATGCGGAGACAGTCGAAATACGAAAATATCCTTGGTCGGCCACTTACAACCACCATATCTACCATCAGTAACACAGTTTCTGAAATTCGGCCGCTGTTGTGACCGAAAGGTGACTCTGTGCTACTACTACACACAAACGCCAGTTATCTGTGATCTATAGTTTTCGCTGAAAAGTGATACACCATGACACTTTTGTCTTTGGCAGAAGTATGAAATTGCCACAGGTCGATCACTTCTCAACCCCCATATCTCCCACACCCCCATAGCTACCAACATCTAACAACCATAGTGCACTACATGAGATACGATTCTACTACCAAACACAAACACTTAATGCTCTATGCTATGTAGTTGTGGCAGAAAAGTCGACATATGCGGAGACAGTCGAAATTCGAAAATATCCTTGGTCGGCCACTTACAACCACCATATCTACCACAGTAACACAGTTTCTGAAATTCGGCCGCTGTTAGTGATCGAAAGGTGACTCTGTGGTACTACTACACACAAACGCCAGTTATCTGTGATCTATAGTTTTCGCTGAAAAGTGATACACCATGACACTTTTGTCTCTGGCAGAAGTATGAAATTGCCACAGGTCGATCACATTTCAACCTCCATATCTCCCACACCCCCATAGCTACCGACATCTAACAACCATAGTGCACTACATGAGATACGATTCTACTACCATAACACAAACACCTAATGCTCTATTCTATGTAGTTGTGGCAGAAAAGTGACATATGCGGAGACAGTCGAAATTACGAAAATATCCTTGGTCGGCCACTTACAACCACCATATCTACCATAGTAACACAGTTTCTGAAATTCGGCCGCTGTTGTGATCGAAAGGTGACTCTGTGCTACTACTACACACAAACGCCAGTTATCTGTGATCTATAGTTTTCGCTGAAAAGTGATACACCATGACACTTTTGTCTTTGGCAGAAGTATGAAATTGCCACAGGTCGATCACATTTCAACCTCCATATATCCCACACCCCCATAGCTACCGACATCTAACAACCATAGTGCACTACATGAGATACGATTCTACTACCAAACACAAACACTTAATGCTCTATGCTATGTAGTTGTGGCAGAAAAGTGACATATGCGGAGACAGTCGAAATACGAAAATATCCTTGGTCGGCCACTTACAACCACCATATCTACCACAGTAACACAGTTTCTGAAATTCGGCCGCTGTTGTGATCGAAAGGTGACTCTGTGCTACTACTACACACAAACGCCAGTTATCTGTGATCTATAGTTTTCGCTGAAAAGTGATACATCATGACACTTTTGTCTTTGGCAGAAGTATGAAAATGCCACAGGTCAATCACTTTCAACCCCCATATCTCCCACACCCCCATAGCTACCGACATCTAACAACCATAGTGCACTACATGAGATACGATTCTACTACCAAACACAAACACCAATGCTCTATGCTATGTAGTTGTGGCAGAAAAGTGACATATGTGGAGACAGTCGAAATACGAAAATATCCTTGGTCGGCCACTTACAACCACCATATCTACCACAGTACCACAGTTTCTGAAAATCGGCCGCTGTTGTGATCGAAAGGTGACTCTGTGCTACTACTACACACAAACGCCAGTTATCTGTGATCTATAGTTTTCGCTGAAAAGTGATACACCATGACACTTTTGTCTTTGGCAGAAGTATGAAAATGCCACAGGTCAATCACTTTCAACCCCCATATCTCCCACACCCCCATAGCTACCGACATCTAACAACCATAGTGCACTACATGAGATACGATTCTACTACCAAACACAAACACCAATGCTCTATGCTCTGTAGTTGTGGCAGAAAAGTGACATATGTGGAGACAGTCGAAATACGAAAATATCCTTGGTCGGCCACTTACAACCACCATATCTACCACAGTACCACAATTTCTGAAAATCGGCCGCTGTTGTGATTGAAAGGTGACTCTGTGCTACTACTACACACAAACACCAGTTATCTGTGATCTATAGTTTTCGCTGAAAAGTGATACACCATGACTCTTTTGTCTTTGGCAGAAGTATGAAATTGCCACAGGTCGACCACTTTCAACCCCCATATCTTCCACACCCCCATAGCTACCGACATCTAACAACCATAGTGCTCGACCGGAAAGACGATTCTACTACCACACACAAACACCAAAGGTCTATGTTATGTAGTTGTGGCAGGAAAGAGAAGTATACGGAGAGACGAATTTTTGGTCGAAATATGAAAACGCCCTGCACTGACCAACTTTAATCATTATATCTCCCACATCCCCACAGCTATCGGCCAACGTTGTGCACGACAGGAAACTCCATGCTACTTCCACCAACAAACATCAGTGATCTGTGCAAGGTAGTGGTGGCTGAAAAGTGAAATATAGGAAAAAACACGTCTATTTTTATATATATATAAGATTTGCACAGACCTCAGACTCTTTGATGCAATCACTGCCATAGATGTAGAAATACTGCAGTATTTAAAGGGTATTGATAATATTTTAGATTACTTAGATAAAAATCCAACATTAAAAAAAAATGTTTCAAAAAATAATACGTTTCTGCTACAGTAGAGTAAGGGATGACAATGAGGCCTCAAAGACTGAACATGAAGGATGACTTGCATGAACAAGTAGTAGTTTAAAATCCACAAAATAAGTGAAATAAATAATATAGATTATAAACCAACAAGAAAGTATTCTAATAAAATTATTTTAAAAATACCTGTTTTGAATTTTCTATTTAAACACTAAAATTCAAACCATTTTGCATTTTAAATAGAAAAACAAGAAGGTATTTGCATTTTGTATTTAATTGCTTTTTACAAACTATTTTGTATATCTCTTCCCATTATTATCTTCACATCTTCCTACAATTTTGTCCAGACAATCATTGCAATGTCACTGGTTTATGTTTGAGAATTTTTATCTTTTCTTTTGAAGTTTTATGTTGCTAGCAGTTTCTCAGCAACTGACTTTGGACTTTCCCTTGCATTATAGGAGACAAATACTGTGATTGTAGATGGAGTTTAAACAGAGGAGAGTTTAAATAGAGTATTAGCCTTAGATATAGCCACAGATTCATAACTCCGAGCTATTAATGAATTCTTTTGCCATCTTGAATTTCTCTTCTCAATGTGGTGTTTTCTTTTCAGAGTTCTTCCTTTCTCTCTTTGATACATGCTACAACTATCACAAGACATGCCATCTCTCTTAGTCTCTGATCAGTTAACGCTAGCATTCAGAAGAGAAACAATAACACTGTGCTTGTTCGATATTCCATCGGTTATGCGGTGTGAGGCAATGTCACTCACCAAAGACACCATATTCACTTCTCTGCAGAGTGATGGTCCACTGCTGTGCAAACAACTGTCTGTTATGCGGTGAGATCCTAGTGGTGTGATGATGACAGCACAAGTGGCACTGTGAAGAGGGTCAGTATGAATGGATGGAGCGGTGATGTTGCAGAATTGCCCATGCTAGCAGTTTGTTCAAAAAAGCTATATGATTGTGTTAATACCAAAAACATTCACTTCAACATTTGTTCACACTTTCAATAAACTGTGCACACAATACTAGTAATCGATTTTGTCAAGCTATAGAAAAGAAATATATTGCTGAGCACACATGAATGAGCTACAGTCAAGCCAGCCACATCATCTAAACCCACAGTAGTAGGAAATCAGAGTCTATTAAGTAATTTTTTTTGTTGGAATTTTTGAGAGATTCATCCATATAGCAATTTAAATTTTTGTACTTTACTAGGTGTATATATAGTACAAACTACTGTAATTTGCAAACAGGTTGTGCTACATCTCTTCTTTAGAACAGAAATGACTTAACTGAACTACCTACAAACTAAAGACAAAATTAGGTAAATCTAATAACAGATTAATCTATTTCCACCATCCAGACTTCACCAAACAATTTTTATCAACTACTAATCTTAGTCATTTCATATATGTTTCATTTCGAAAGTCACACTCTATGTACATGACTGATAATACATGCTACACATTCAGTTCAGAGGATTATTGGTTGAATACAATTTGCTTCAGGAGTTCAATTTCTCCTGTCAACCTCTTCTATATTCCTGGAGCATTGTTAAACTAAATTCACATAAAAATTTACAGATTTATACAAATCCAGGACGCCACTTGCTCTAACTGATAACTCTGTAAACCACAGAGCAATGTTGCTGGAGTGTGCAGCAAGTCAAATCTTTTTCAATCACAATTTGAATGTTAACATCCACCATTCACCACCGATGGCATATATCAGTACTTATTGCAAGTAAAATGTGTGGCTGTACTTGGTTGCAGTTAGAGAGAGAGAGATAGTCTGTTGCTGTTGCTCTCTAATTTGTGCATTTAGTGAGAAACTTTCAATGAATAATACTCTGCCTTCAGACTTTCTAGGTTATACCCCAAGAATTTGACAAGTAGTGCTTGAAACAGCATTCCACATTTACTGAATTCTTTGAAACATTGAAAATCCTTATTTCCATGTTATCTTGCTTACAGCCTATTCTTTAATTTAACTGTGATGGAGTGCACAGTCAGGTGGCAAATTCCCTATACACCCATTCCCTCCCCCCTTTCCTATACCCACTTACTTTTGCCCTGTAAAAATCTTAACTTCAAATTGTTTCAACATTTTTGGCTGATTATTTATTAATTTTCTTGGTAACTTATTCCAATCGATGATCCCTTTACCTAAAAAAGAAAATCTTCCCACACCCTTGTACCTGAAATCAAGTGCCAGCTTGTGGTCATGGCTATGTTTTCCTTCCCGGCATTACTTTTAAATCTTAAACCAATATCTTCCCACACCACATCACCAATATAAAGCTTTATAAACTCCCATGACTCTATTCACCCTCCTCCTGTATTGCAATTAATCCCATGCCAGCTCTTTTATCATATCAGTTACTGATTGTGTTCTGCGATAATTTCCAGAGACAAATCTAGCAACCCTTCTTTGCACCTCCTCCAACTCCTGTATTTGATACCAAAAATGTTGGTCCCATACTACACTACCATATTCAAGCAATGGTCTGACCAACGTTTTTTTTAACCCAATTTCATTACTTCTCTAGTGCATCCCCTCATCACCCTCCACAGGCCGAGGCTGTACGGGCTGAGCTCCCACAGATTGAGCCTGAAGGCACCTGACCCCTTTAATTTAATTTAACTGCAATGGCAATTTCCCTACACACCCATATTCCCACTTTCCTGCACTCACCTACATTTGCCCTCTACAAATTTTTACTTTAAATTTTTTCGACGTTTTCGGTAAATTATTCAGCATTTCCCTTGGTAACTTATTCCAACCCCTGATACCCTTACAAAAAAAGAGAGAAGCTTCCCACACCCTTGTGCCTGAAATCGAGTGTCAGCTTGTTGTCATGGTCATCTTTTCCCTTCCATGCACTACTTTTCATACCTACAGCAATATCTTTCCATGCCTCATCACTGGTATACGCCTTGTACACTCCCATGACCCTCTTCATCCTTCTCCTGTCTTGCAATGAATCCCATTCCAGCTCCTTTATCATATCTGTCACTGATTGCATTCTGTGATAATTTCGAGAAACAACTCTAGCAGCCCTTTCTTGCACCCTCCCCAACTCCTTTACCGGATACGCTTTGCACATCTCCCCGATTGTTTCATCTTTCTCCCTATTCATTTCTACCATCTCCTGAATCATTTCATCCTTAATGAAAAGTGGACAAGACCATGGAAGAGCCTGATTTATTTCCTCTGTTGCCTCTACAATACATGCCTAATGAAACTACCTTTTACACCTACTAGAACCCACACTATTTTTCATGCTCCTGCGACAGGCGCCACACTTTCCAATCACAATTTTCCCAAATACTTCTAATACCCTCTAAATGAACATAAGTTAAAAGTTCTCACCACCACAAACTACAAGATTATAAAACATCAAGTCATTTTTTACCTTATGGAACAACAACTGTAAAAAAGGCTAGCCAAGTATATTAACAAGTACTGACCACTACATTAAGGAGGCGGCTGCTCATGACAGAGAAAATAAAACTATATACATGGACATGGTGATTGTTTAAACAATTAGCATCTAGTTATACCAAATTCAGTCAGAAAATGTATGGAAATTATTGTTCCCTCCAATTTCACCTTAACCATTAACTGCCCACAGTTTCTTCCCTGGTAGAAGTTTAACCCTCAATTTATTGGAGGTGCTGGCGTTCAGTGCAATTTAGGAGGGGCAGGGTATAGAGTACGCTACATCATTTGCTTTTAATTTCAGCCCATTTTTCCTAATTTATTATGTTTATCTGTTCAGAAGCCATACAGAAAGAAATTAATAAAAGTAATTTAGGAAAAAGACAAAAAAGAGGGAAAAAATCTTTAATAAACTTTACATTACTAGCTTATTCTTCACATATTGATAAATGACCATCTTACAAGAAAGCTGCCACTACACATTGACACTCCACTGCATCTCTCCCACTTCTAAAGATAAGTTCACTTTTTGCCTCACATCGTTTTTTACTCTGTCATCTGCCACCTTATGCTGGCAGTTTCCCTAGTAAAATTTCTTAATTATCTGCAGGAACTACAGGGAACACTTGTACTTGTGTGTGAAGTTTTTTTGGTCATTTTGTAACATTTATTATTTTGTTGGTGACTATTTTGACTTTCATACTTTTATCTTGTGTGTGTAAAGGTTAGGTTGGTTGCTAGCCATTATCACTTCAAGTGCTGCCAACATAACTGCTATTTGCTTACAATTTTTTTTCTTTCACTTTTTTTTCTTCTTGATCTAACTACTGTGATGGCACCAATTTTTATAATTGTGTATGTATAATTTACAGTTTAGGATTACTAGGCTAATCCTTTTTTGAAATTATTGTAAAACCTACAGTGCCTCAGATATTAGAAACCACTGTTTGTGTTTATATCTTTCTTCACTTCTGCTGGGCCCCACATTCAGGTATTGAACGTATTTTTATTGAAACTATTCACTTTTGCTTCTATTAATTTTAGAGGTAGTCATTTGATGAGGATTCATTTTTTGTTTTGTTTTTTTTTTGTTTAGTTTTGTGGTTTCGTAACTAATTTGGGAAATATGAATCCAAGTGATAATTGTCAGAGTATCAATAAAGAGTCTACTTATACAGTTGAGGAAGATACCATCATGAAAGTCGATAATAATCATCATTCTACCGCCACAATTTCACTAGGAACAATTCAGACTAATGGCCTAGTGCCTTCTATAACAGGCCAACAAGATCTTACCAATATGCAAAATTCAGTAGTGCCTCTTACCTATGCTAATGCTGGTTTATCAGATTTTCACCAATCAGCTGATTGATCTGTTCATAATATGCCTTCATCAGAGGACAAAACTGTCACTAGGAGAGCTGTAGCTTGTTAGACAATATGCTGTTAGCATGGAGGTTTCTGCAAAACAGCTTTCCTAAAATGTGACCATTCATGTAGCCTAAGGATATCTGGTCATCTAGTCGCCAATCCTCTGTTATAATCTCATTGGACGAAGGTAGGTTCTTTAAATAATGTTCACGGTAGACTTTCATGAAATGTTCAAACTATATATTCTTCAGATTTTAGTACATCATATGGTAACCAATTGTAAAGCATTTAAAATTAAATTATTGCAAGTTTAAACCCTGAGACAAGCAGCAAGCAACTCCCCTAACTAAATACATCACCACTCCACTATTTGTCAACATTAATCCAACATGGCCAACCCGTTAGCCTCATTTCCACTTACTGTTACTTCCTGCTTCTCCATGCATTATGCCAAACCGGCAGTGCACAGACAACCTCTCTAATAATGCTTTCAAGCAACTGCCCCTTCCATGGGTTATGAGGCTGTTTTCATGGATGAGCGGGTACATTACAAAATATCTCAACTTATTTTTGCTTTAATCTACTTGAAATTTTTGTGGAAGGTAGCCCTTTACCTAAACATTAAAACGCCTGATGAAATTTTCTCTAACTTCAGCCATTTGTCTGTAAAAAATTATTAAAGTGGCAAAATCTAAAAAAATTTATCACTCGCACAGTATTCAAGCTATGATGTTAATTCCTGTTTTAAAATAATCTACTCATCCTTCCCGATCTTTTGATGTGTAATCCAGCTTGTTTAAAATTTGCTATCTTAGAGCAATCCCCAACTGAGTCTTAATTTAAACTTTCTATATTTTATTTCTCTTAAAGTATTTGTGTCACAGAGGTGAAATATGTTTTAAACGCTACAGGGTGAAATTTTCTATATAATAGTCAAGTTGTTTAACTGTTATCATACAGTTTTCACCTTTCCCCTTAAAACCTATTTTCCAATCTCACGATTGGCTACTGCCAATTTTTCATAAATATTATGAATTTAATTTTTCTGACCAAAATACTGCATGGATCTTTACAAAAACTCATTCAGTGCACATAGGAAAAAATCTGCTTTCTTTTGAACATACTTTCCAGTCTGTATCTGGCTAAATTCCGCTGTGTAAAATTTCTATTTTCTACTCAAATTATTATTTTCTCTTAATAATGTTACTTAACCTTTACCTACAGATTCTAAATTAATATAGTCTAAAATTTGACACACCTTTTGAGCTATAAATCTTTCCTGTAGCGTGAAAACTGAGAGCAGTGGAATTAATTAACTTTTTTTTTTTTTTTTTTTTGCCGTTTTAAACACGTGTGAATTTCAATTTTAAAATCAAATATTTCTTCAGTACAATTTTATAACCTGAAGTGTCATATGTTATTTTCATCCTGATAACTTACTGCATCTCTGAACATGAAGGTAGTGTTTTCTATTGTGAAATAAGAAATTCTGTTTATAACATCAATGTTGACAAATCATTATGATCGGATTTTACTATTTACTCCTACTTATCACTTGAAAACTGCAAGAAATGGTTTTAAACATGCTTTACTATTGGACTGTTACTAGCTTGCAACTCTTTAAACTAATTTTGATCATGAATAAAATTTTCTCGGGTAACTTGCCGAGTTAGTCCATCGTTTAACCACGGCGTTTCAGTGAGAAAATTTTATTCATTTACAACGCCGAGAAAATCTCCAGTCTTATATCATTTTGATCATTTAATAACCTCTTCAGTCCCGAGATATCATATATGATATCCCCAGGTATTATTTTTTCTCAGGCGTGTACACGGCTGAACTTTTTCTGTCCTGTGGTATCATCTACGACACACACCGTACTTCTCACAGATGTTCAATCTTCTGCCAAGCATCACAAATTGGCAGCCCTGATTGGAAACTTGGGATTCTGCAGCTGTACAGTATGTCTCGTCGAAATAAAGGTAAAGTCAAATCTTTTATTTCCATTTACAACTTTTTTCATTACTTTAATATCTTATTAAATCTGTACAGACATTTCTCAGTTAAAATCAAACTATAAATTAAAGTTATAATGAATTTAAACCATCTATTAAAAATAAATTATTGTTTCAAAAAAAATTTTCATGGTCATTCATTGTTAACTAGCATTAACAGAAAATAAATAACACAATAGAAGTTCACTTGCACTTTTATTATGAGCTCAGGACTGAAGAGGTTAACAAAGTTTAGGTTATATGAGAAGCTGGTCAACTGAATAATCCTATTGACTTAGATGCTTACTTTTCTCTCTTTTTTTTCCATAAACTTGATTCCAAATTTGAAAATCAGAAACACTATTTTGAAACTAAGCTTGGTGAATTGGACAAAGTACTTGAGAGATTTAATAGTCCTGCAGTCCCGGTAGTTGATACTATATGTTGTTGTTGTTGTTGCTTTAGGGCGCGTAGACAGCGGGGTCATTAGCGCCAGTTGATACTATAGACAGTCAGGAAGCTGTTACTTCAGCTGCACAGTTCACAGCTCACAGCTGATCCTACTGATGAAAAAGCAAACAACATTGTCTTTGATCTAGTACCTATGGAAGAGAGGGCACATAGTGGTACTGACAGTATAAACAAAGCAGGTACTATACTGTTACAGTTAGAAGATATTTTTGGGGTTACTGATAGTTTGCTCTTAACCAATCCTACTATTTATTCAAATTTAATGGATTTTACAATTGAAATTAATGACAACATTATGGTTAGTGCAGCCGAACATATGGCAGTTCAACCTACAGTCAACATCTGGCACTTCTCATTCAGAAGTCTGCTGATAAGTCTCTAGTGCCAGCCAAGCGATGCAAACCAACTTTTGTTGAAAGGCTTCAATTGAAACTGAAGACAAAAATGATCCTTCAGGACATAAACAGGAATTTGCCACTGCATACTATTCCCAATTGGGAACAATGTATTAATATATATATATATTTTAATTTCATCCTTTTTGAGGATCTTCCATGTGAAGACACACTAATATTTTTTAATTCTTTTCATAAGTGGGAATTGTCATTTGAATCGGCATGGCAACTTTTATGTACTACTCACATCCTGCCACCAATGAGTAAAAATTACGAGGGCGTGGATACAAAAGAAAAAACGAAAATTTTGGAAAAGTGGCGATTTATTTCTCAACATAGTCTCCTTTTAGCTCAATACACTTGACCTAGCGATGCTCCAACTTCTTTAACGCATCTGAAAAATACGTTTTCTGGAGATCTGCAAAGAAGGCCTCCGTGGCAGCGATAACCTCCTCATTCGACTCAAATTTCTGCCCGGCAAGTGTCTTCTTCAGATTTGGAAACAAAAGGAAGTTGCACGGGGCCAAATCTGGAGAATATGGTGGATGGGGCAGCAATTCGTAGCCCAATTTGGCCATGGCGACAGCAGAGGTGTGAGCCGGTGCATTGTCATGGTGGAAGAGCACTTTTTTCTTCGCCAAATGGGGCCGTTTTTTCTGCAATTCGGCGTCGAATCGGCCCAATAATTTGTCATAGTAAAGCCCTGTGATCGTTTTGCCCTTTTCCAGATGGTCAGTGTAGATCACACCTTGTGAATCCTCAGGGAAATCATTCATCAATTTAGTCTTGATAGAATTTTGGATTATCCCAAGATAAACTCATTTATGTGAATATTGAGTGTCGGGGAGTTGCAGTAATTTGGGCAAATGACGCAGTAAATCCAGATATTGAAATGATAATGATGATGTAGCATGCTTTTCTATTATTATTTTTTTTAAGTAAAGAGGAGAATTTATTCATTATGGCGGAATACTTTATATTTTAGGTCCTGTTTATAGTAGCTACAGCCTACCCCCCAAGAGACAATTATATTTGCTTCACCGGCAACAGACCGGGTTACTGTGTGTTTTTAGTATCGCCACCCATCCATTTAATATTAAATATTCATGTAATAAAATAAATAAGTGTACCAGCAGCATGCAACTTCTCATTCAGTGCATACCCAGCAAAATACCAGTATGACGCACATTATATACGTACATAATTCAGGCATCATCAACAGATGATTGGGATGACCAAGTCATATAAATTTATAGAAGTGTCAACAATGTCTGCCTGCGAAACACTGTATACAACATAACATATATAGGTACCACTGTTATTTCACATAAACTATGGAGATAGAAGCGGAAACTACTGACTTTGGTTCAGGCGATGAAAGCTACATTAGGTGTAAAGTAGGATCTCACGAGTTATTTATGTACTGTAGAGACAATTTTTGGAATGCGACTCCA
Source organism: Vandiemenella viatica (assembly GCA_031002005.1). Taxonomy (NCBI): domain Eukaryota; kingdom Metazoa; phylum Arthropoda; class Insecta; order Orthoptera; family Morabidae; genus Vandiemenella; species Vandiemenella viatica. The sequence continues at coordinate 162,943,922 of CM061920.1, forward strand.
CATTGCTTCGTGCACTTCGAGAATTGAAGGAGGTTTAGTAATGTGATAAGACATGCACATTTTTCCATAAAATATTTGGTTGCTATAATCTTCAATTATAATTTCAATGCTTGATTTAATACTCAAATTTTCTCTATCTTAGTTTTTCCTGCCATGATTTATGTTTGTCTTTTGTGCATGTGCACAACAGGTATATTATGATGTATGTCCAGTTCTCACAAAAATGCTATCATATTAATATACTACCCTAATGTTTTTTGAAATGAACCATTATTTGGTGAGAAAAGGATACTTGCACAGTCCACAGGAAACATAGTTAACTTGACTAGTACTTTAATATTTTAAGATCATGAGATTTTTGCGGGAATTGGCAACCCTATACCTACATTTTTGTACCTACCTACCTACATATACAACTATACATTCAAAGGTAGGATATAGATTCTATTGATGCAGACAAGAGAACGCATTTTGGTCCAGGAGACAATAACACTTTTCATACAGCTTAGCTGTTTATACAAATATTTGAATAACGATAGGGCAATCCCTTCAGGATTAGTCTGCTGTATCTACTATTATTTAATATTAATGACTGTAGGACCAATGTACTGGTCAACAAAACTTCATTGTGATGTTTTAATCCCAATTATAACATTTTTGTTTTCACATCAATAAACTGATGATGTGAAACCTCGTTTCATTAATAATGCAGAGATTTTATATACTTTCCTTAATTATTTTTTTCTGAGCGAGTGAAGATAAACTTTAACTCTATGTGATATACTTTGGCAGTTTAGATACCTTATGTAACTAGTATGTTCATTAGTTTGAGATTTAATATAGGATTTTTGTAATTCAAATACCTGAGAATTTTGTAATTTTACTATTAAGTTTTCATCCCCTTGCATTAAAGGGTGTGGAATCACTGTGTTAATAAGACATTCTGTTTAAGCACTCAATCAATGCTTTATTATTTTGTATTTGTATATCTTTTTCAATTAAAATGTTTGCTCCAAAGCTGATTTCAATTTATTATTGTCAATGTTAATTCAGCACAAATGTACATATTTGGGTCACATGTTACCCTCTATTTTGATGGAAACTTATAGTAGACATTTTTGTCAATAATTTGTTTATAAACTTGTATCTTTATAGTATAAGGTATCAGATGTTAAGATGTATTGATATACTTTTTCTTTCAAAAGAGGGACCAGAGTTCATGCAGATTAACCTGCTGCACCAGGATCCATAGCCGGATGGAGTATGCTCTGCAGCCACTGACCCAGGAGCTTTGCATTGTATTTGTGTCCTGCTCCTACCTGCAGTTTATTTATCGAGCCGTGACAGGACTTGGGAAATAGACATTTCCTGTACATTTTCATCTTCAAATGACAGCAACAGAAAGTTCATAAACAGAGTGTAATAGTTTAAAGACAAAAAAAAGTCACTTTTTAGTTGAATAATTTTAAGACAAAGAGGACACTTTTTAGTGCGATAATTTTAAGACAAAAGGACGCTCTCGAGTGTTTATCAATCACAAATCTCATCAATGTCTGAATGTTTGTGGTTTTTCTGAATTTTATATGTCATCATATTTTACATTTTCAAATGCTGATATAATATTTCATAAATGGCTAGGGACAGTACGAGATGTTAGAAATTTTGCTAATATGTTTGATTTTAGTTCGATTTTTTTTTTTTTGATGATGATTTGAATGAAAGCGGATGTACTGCAATATGTTGTAAGATGTGTGATGAGTAGATGAAGACAAACTTTCAGAACCTAAAGGAAAAGGGGGTTCGTTTTTTTAAAGGAAATTTTAACTTATTACAGCTTTGCAGAATAAGTTCAAATTTGAATGGGTATGTAACATATCTATAAGCTTGTTAAAACTACTTAGAAATAGGATTATTCCACAGAACTAGTACAGCAAAGGATTTCTACCTTTTAGTTCGATTTTGAAGCTGCCTTAGTGAAAGATATAAATTTCAGTTAGAGTCATTTGTGAAGTATAATGGATTTAATTGTTTCTGTTCTCAAGGTGAAAACTCTTCATGGAGAGCATTTAAAGAGTATTTCCTATGCTCGCAAACATTTACTTTTTTGGTGTTGTAAGACCACACGGTTATAGGAAGCCAAACATAGGATTTGAAATAACTAGCTACATAAAATCTTTCATCATCAGCTGTAGTCAGCACTTTCTAGTATGTTCTGAGCACAAAATCAGTTAATTAGATAAAGTATAAGTATCATTTTTAATTAATAGAAAAAATTAAAATCTAAAATAAATAAGATAAAAGCAGGAAATTAACTTCAGGAGATAAATAAAATCAAGCTGATTAAAATTATGTATTGGTTTCACTAAAAAGTTAGGATTTAGGAAAGAAATACGATTTTCCAAATTGCATTGGTGGACACATTATAGAACTTCCCACAAGGCAGTGACGTTAATTAAATTTTCTTGAAGGAAAAGTTAGGATACAAAATCAAGAGCAAGTTGTACAATGAGACATGTATCATTTACAGTTCAATATATTAAGCAGTTAATGAGATATTAATGTTTTAAGTCACAGCATATAGGTCAATCAATCGATGCATAGAGGTCAGCCATCTTAGTTTTAGTCAGTCTCTCTACGCAATTTCTCAAGGCCAGTCCGCGGACATTGTGTGGAACAATATCTACGTAGTAAGAAGAGTCTTCCAGCAGTTTTCATCGATGTAGGTCTGTGATGGGGTTAGCAATGCCTCCTCATAGTTTGGTAGCGCGCTTCAGTGTTCCTCTATAGTACCGTCATCCTATTAAGGGAGCTAGGGTGGAAGTTTGTCTTCCCATTTATGTGTTTAACCTGCTTTCTTTAAGTGGAGCTGATAGTCTGAATCTTAAATACTGGTACTGAATTTTGCAAACTAACTTTTAAGAAAATATAAATTTTTGGTGAACTTAAAACTTGTGGACAGTGTATATCATTTTTAACTACCTTGTTGAAGTACTAATCAACTGTGTGGCAACCGAGTAACTATATATTATAAGTAAGTTCGAGCGGTGTTGAGGCGACCCCTAGCTTGATGCTACTTGGACAAAATCAATGGGAAAAATGATTAGTGACAGAGCTAGAGTAGAAAAATTTTATTTGGTCTCACATTAGGCATATTTTTAGCTACTGTGGAAATGTATTCCTTTCTATACCTGAACAGCAAAGGCTTCAGCAGAAATATTTTACCCAACTCTTCATCCTATTTGGTATTTTGGATGATATGCTCCATAAAGGATTTTACAGTGAATACTCGGCTAGACCTACAATGTATGTATTAATACCCTCATGTTTAATAAATTCTTTCCTGTAAGTTTTTTTTTTTTTGTTGGTGGTGGGAAAAAGGGGGGGGGGGACCTATTAGATTTAACAACTTTTCAGATTAAATCATTCAGAGCTGTTTAAAACTTTATTCTTGATTGATCTTCTAATTTCATCAAGTCAAAAATTAAGAAGGGCTATAAAGGAACAATGTACTTTGGTACTGAAAAATGTACTTTTCACCTTGCTTATGAAGCATCACTTATATAAAATAAAATGTTCCTCATAAGTTAACAGTAAAACTGTACAGTCGCAAAATTGTTCCACGCAAGTACTGAAATTATAAAACTTGACCAAAATTTATAGATATTATAGGTTATATAGTTTGATAAAGTAGACACACTTTACGGTATATGAAAGAAAAAAAGAAAAGAAATTAAAGCTACGTGAAAAATTACCCACATTAATATGTAAGATGATTATTGTATACTAGTGTAAGCCCGTGACAGTTTTTTGCGTATCGTCACGGGTCTAGAATAGTTCTAGTTTTTAGCGTCAAAGATTATGATAAGTTTACCTAACCTGGCCAAATACGAACATGACCTGTGTTACACTGTTAGAATGAATAAAATGTATTTTGCGTGAACAACTCAGAAGTATAATAATAGACATATTAAACATGGACAAAGACGATCGCGCTTTCGTATAATTGTTTCAAACGTTGAGGTCTCTTGACTGGAACTGGCTGAAATAGTTTTATTTGACTCCAAAAGTTCACCTTGCTAAATTTGAAAAATGTCTTTTTAATGTGAATGGTGTTAGATCAGTAAAGACAGATCTCTGCCGACAGATGCGGCCTTGACTATATGATACATTTCCAGTGTGTTGCTACACGATAACATGTTATTTAACCCATGTTACTTAACCCCATTACTACAGCGAAGGTTTAGTTAACTACAATCAAAGTGGATACATTATGGATTACAAACCTTCCAGAAATTTGTTGTCCTTTGGAAATTAAGTGTTATTTATTTGGTACAGAGGTAGCTCTATTAGTCACTTATTGATGCTCCAGTACCTCCCTGTAGACAATATTCTTTGTAAAAGTTGTTACAATTTTTTAGAAGTTTACCATGGTGATCTTTATTGATGATTTGTACTTTAACATCACCTAACCGTCGCACTCTGGAAAAACCCACATAAAGTTATCGATGAGAGGAAACAGGCTCAGAGAGTTAAAGTCCAACCTTAAAGTCGAATGTCATAGCAAAGGCAAGCGTGACAGGAAACTGCCTTCTTTTCAGAATGAATGGGAGGTCAGAATTGCTTGGAGCAAGATTAATACGCGGAATGAATACTGAATTTCCTTTTGCAGATCCAGTAAAAACTTTAGCAAAAATCAAATTTGACAATCAAGCGAGTGCCATTGCACACTGCACAGGCCTCGTTTTGTGTTAAGATTCCACAGTAGCATGACAATTGCCCCAAGTTTTAGTCTCAGTTGATGTAGTGGCATTCCTGAAAGCCTTAGATTATTAAAAAAACTGTGGGATAAATTTCTGTGTCTTGGTTCTTTGGATCTTTGATAGAGTCTGAACTGAAGTGGGTAACACTTTCACCTTCAAGAATGACAAAAATTCGTTCATTAATTTCATAAACATCATCATTCTTTGGGCACAAAATGGCCCCTTCAGAAAAATGATGGACACCTTCTGGTGTCAATATTTCCCCAAATTACGGCAAATAAATTAAAATTTTGTATTTTTTTTTATGTTTTAAATTTGTAAAATAAAGTATGTACTGTATTTTCTTCAAATAAGAAAAGGAAGAAAATATTATATTTACGTGCTGTTAATACTAAATGCTGTAGCTAAGAGGCTAAAAAATTAACTGAATTAAAGAGTTTCACATCACGTATAAGTAGTCATATCTTCAATGATTTAAATGTATATTAAAACCTAAGTTGAATGCTTGCTCATTTCATAGTAATTCAAGTTTCTTCAAGTTGACATGTTACTGAAATGTAGTCCCAAGTTTTCAGTTGCTTAGGTATTAAACACTGCATATTCTACAATTTCTGCTTGCTGTTCATTAATGGCAGGAATATCGTTGTTAAAAGTGTTGTCTTTTCTTCAAATAAGTAGATGAAGAAAATATTTTATTCACATGTTTTAAATACTAAATGCTGCAGCTAAAGGCAAAAATCAAGTGAATTAATGTGTTTCACATCACGTTTATATAGTCAATATCCTTTAAATCTATATAGCGCTCATTTAATAGCTAGCACGTGTATTAACTTTGGTTATAAAGTCGACATCTTCCTGGAAAGTAGTTCCATGTTTCTTTAACAGTAAAGTTTATCAGTATGTTTTTTTTAACTATGAAATGCTATCAAAATCAAACTTAATTTGGTGCTTAAGTATTAAATTGTGGACATAACCTCGAATTTCCTGTAATGGTATCTCTGGTCGCTGTTTTGCGAGCGAAGGCTGGCCCATGACGTCACAATTTTTCAGCCAATAATTATTGAGGTGAGTGGGTGAGCTTACAAAATTATATATTAGATTAGTATTATCCTATCTCACAAAGAAATATAAAATTATATCACTCAACATAAACTTTGGTTGGGATTATATCTGTGGTTACAAAGAAAAGTATCATTTCCATAATAGTTAACCAAAAAATCTTATTTTTAAATGTTGTTTTGGATTAAAACAGCAAAATACCATCAGATTTTAATATCTATACTAAGCACAAAGATGATTACATTAAATTTTATAAAAACTATTACGTGTATGGAAGTGTTATTGTATGATGTTGTAGTTTAAGTAACGACAAACACACTATCAGGTTTTAAAGAGACATTAAAAACAAAGATGTTTACTGTAAATTAAATATCACAATGTCACTACACTTACTGAAGTGTTAATCTATAATGTAGTGGTTTGATTAAGACATTCAATGAATTCTATTTTCTACATTCCACAAAACTGAAGAAATAAACAACCAAAGTAAAAAATAAAAATAATAAAACAGTATCCAAAGAGTGGTAGTGTGATCTTTTGTAAGTATTTCTTGAAAATAATGCTCATTTCAAATACAGAGTGATCTATTGGAAATATCTGTCCCATTTTTTAGTGATTATAATTTCTTACTCTTTTCTTCAATCACATACAGCCATATTGATATTTTCACAGATTTAAAGCTAGATCATAAGCTCTCAAAATTTGAAAACAGCATCCAAATCGCTGCAGTAGTCAAGATCTCCGCTTTGGTGACATCATATATTGGGAAAGGAAGCTTTCAGAATCCGACACTTAAAAAGCAAAAGTATCTATATTTATTTCTGCAATGCGTTTTTGTGTCACGAGCCATGTATCTCCCATTATATCTAACTAATATAGATTTTAAAGATTAAGGTCTCTGCCGTGGTCACATCATATTTTAAGACAGGAATTTTTTGGAATTCGACCCGTAAAGGGCAAAATTATTACTATTTGCATTACATTTTTTTTTGTCACGCGCTATTTATCTCCCTTGATATCTAACTGAAATCAAACAAGGTATTATTTTAGAGATTAAGGTCTCCGCTTTGGTCAAATCATATTTTAAGAAAAGAATTTTTCAGAATTAAACCCTTAAAGGGCAAAATTATCATTATTTCTATAAGATATTTTTCTGTCATGAGCTATTGATCTCTCTTGATATCTAACCAAAATCAAGACATGAGGTATTCTTTTAGAGATTAATTTTTTTTTTTAACTGCTTAACGTCTCCTATAACAACTATGTCTTTAGAGGCGGGAAAGGATTGGGGGGGGGGGGCAAGGAATGCGAAGGAATTCGGCCATGGCCTTTTGAAGGAAGCATCCCGGCATTCACCTGGAGTGATTTGGGGAAACCATGGAAAACCCAAATCTGGATGCCCGGACGGGGATTCGAACCGCCGTCCTCCCGAATGCGAGCCGTTACACCACCACGCTCGGTTTTTAAAGATTAAGGTTTACAGTTTGATCAAATCTTATTTTAAGAAAGGAATGTTTCAAAATTCGACCCTTAAGAGGCAAAATTATCATTATTTAAATAATGTATTTTTTTTTTTAAATCATGAGCCATTTATATCCCTTGATATCTAATCAAAATAGATAAATGAGCTCTCTGCTTTGGTCACATCATTTCTTAAGAACGAAATTTTTCAGAATTTGACTCTTAAAGGGAAAAAGTAATAACTGTGAAAGTCGTGTGTATGAACAGTTCAGAGCCTTGCTGCTAGGTAGCAGTAGCACATATCACAGGTGATATTATTAAACTGCTTCACTAGTGTTGACTTTTTTTATGTACATACTTTGACAATAAATTTGGCTGCCGCTGAAAAATTCTATCACTCTTATTTTGCACAATATGACATCAATGTCATCCTAAGAAACAGTAACGCAATACTAGCTTGCCAGTATTGCATTACTGTTTCCTGGGATGAAATTTATGTCAGATTGTTTAAAATAAGAGTGATAGAATTTTTCAGTGGTGGCCAAATTTATTGTCAAAGTGTGTACCTATTATACTAAACAAATAAACAATTGAAACAAATGCTAATACAAACCCCCAACCTTGTTATTCACTGTATTCATGAAATTTTTGCATGGGACATCTGGTAATCATTTATTTTACACTACAATAGACGGGGTGTGGTAAAGAAGAAGCCTCTCAAATAATCATGTGTTGCCACCACTTATTTTTTAGTGTCCTCTCCCATTCTGGACTGTGACTGGCCAGGTCTTATTGTACTTTCTTCATCCAGCTATCTTGTGGTCTCCCCGTATATATTTTCTAGTTACTGATTGTTCAAAACATGCCTTAGATAGTCTACTTGGCACCAAATGATTTTTTTTTTTTTTTTAATTCTTCTAAGATGTAGTCAGAATGTTGCGCTTCTGATTTTGTCTCATCTGATCTTCTGAATACTTGAGGAATTTCATTTTAACCACTTGAATCTGATTGCTGTCCCTTCTAGTATGTGTGGCAGTTTCTAATCTATAGGTTAGGACAGAAAGCAGGTAGGTTTTATATAAAGACACTTTTGATACATGAGGAAAACTTTTGCCGGATAACATCTATGAATATCCGCATCAAAATAACAAATTCACAATCCATTATTTAATATTGCAATATAAATATTAAATATAGTTTTGTTATTCTAAAGTGACTCTTCGTAGTAAACTGAAAGAATTCTGTATAAGCATAAATCTGTAATCGGGCTGCAACTGTTTGTTCCACCATGGTGCAAAAACTACTGATCAGATTCTGACAAGGTTTTTCAAAGCTTGAAAGGTTTGGGATAAATTTTAAGGCATGTTTCATTAGCTAGGAATTTGGTATTTGGTGTGGTTTCTATCCCTGAGAAAAAGAGGGGGGTCGTCTGCAATGATATGGCCATATACTGCGCAATAACACTTCAGTTGTGACAACTGCACTTGAGGTAAGTCTGAAGGATGAGGGAGACACAGGAAATGCTGGCTAGATATCTTGTGGGAGGACATGTGACTAGTCAATGCCTCACTGAGGATGCAAAAGATCAGCTTTTATGGAATGCAGGATAAATGCTGGGAAGAAGAAGTAGGAACACTGCAGAAAATTACCATTTAGTTGATTATTTTTATAATCATCAAGCATTCAGCCACTGAAGTAGACAGATGGCCACAGTGTAGTAAATTTTGAATTAGCTGGACTGATAATGGATTTATCGATTTTTGAGAAAAAATTTAACACAATGTGAAAAGTTGTGAGAAAAATTTGTAGTTTGTATTAAACATTTTCTTTTTCTTTTATGATGGTGGTGAAGAGTACTGGTACTGTAATAATGAAACTAAAAATATTAACTAGAAAAAGATGATAAATTTTTCATGCATAACATTATTATTTTATCATTGAACATTGAAAAATGTATTGCATTTATCATGTTGTAATTTAGGTGTTGCTTCCAGCATCTGTTGAAGACATTTATGTTAGTTGTTCAACAAGGATTGATAACATTGGTTGACAAGATTTTCTTCACAAGAAACCTGATTAGTGTATCTAGTGCATTTTTTCATACTGAATTCAGATATGTAGTCAGAATTTTTCCATAAGGCACAGTTTTTTTTTTGTTTTTTTTGTTTGTTTGTGACAGTCACCTTTTAAAATTTGAGTTTAGCATTCTCTTTGACCTGTTATAGGAACCTGAACATTTAGGTAGATTTTATTCAAGCTGTATTTATGGAAATTATATGTAATATCATGCTGAAGCACCAAAAGACATGACTGTGTTTGGTAAATTATTCATCAATTCTCTTGCCAATTTATTCCAGTCCCTCACATCATTTCCTATGAAAGAAAATTTTGCCACAACCTAATGCCTGAAATTAAGTGCCAGCTTGTGGTAATGGTTATCTTTACCCTTCTGTGCACATCTCTTAATTTTCCCATCAATATCTTACCACGCTTCATCACCAAAAAAAATAGAGAAATATGCAGGCAAATATGATGTTAAAAATGGGTAAATATGACCTAAAAATGACAAAAATATTACCAAACATTTACATTTATTATACATTGAAACATGCTCAATTACATCATTTATTTCATCTCCACTGTTCTTCCATTTAATAAAATTAACCTTTTCAGTTCGAAAATTTGTACCCTTTTATAACTATCTATTTTCCCCCTTCAATTCTGGCCACTGGTTTAATGAATCCTCTTATATCCATCAGAACTGCATTGTGGTCACTTATTCCTTCAGTTACTTCACATAAAGTTATCATCAGGCTTTATTAGGAAGATATCCAACATGTTTGGACCCCTCGTTTTCTGCTCTACCACCTGTGTAGGTATTTTCAAATATCTGTTCCTTTGTGTTATTAATCTTATTTCCTACCCAGTAGACACCTGGTAAGTTCAAATCCCCACCAATAATGACCATTCTATGCTCACTTCTGAACTCTAAATATGAATTTAGTTTCTCCCCAAGAGCCTCATCTTTATCATCCATTATTCCACTACAGTATGCAGGCAACACCCTGACTTTTTCATTTCACCAGAAGTCTACCCCAAGTAACTCATGGTCATGATCTCTGAACACCAGTGAACTGCAGTAGTCTTTGCTAACCCTCTCCCAGTTGCTCCTCTATCTCTGCGGTACACTCTGCAACCATCAGGAAAAACCTCATTGTCTGGTACTCCTCCTTTTAACCAGGACTCTACCCTTGTAACTACTTGAGGTTCATGTATCTCTATTAGGTTTGCAAACTCCATTACTTTGTTCAATATACTTCTACCGTTTAGCAGTAACACTCTTATCACTGACTTTGTGAAATTTTCAGGACTAACATTCGCCTTCTCAGATATGCCCCCTCTGTTATTGTTTTAAAAGCTTCTACTATTTCTTTAGTATTAGTGATTTTTTAAATATGGATCTACACTCAGAATCCTCAGTATCCCTTTGATTACCTATTTTTATTCATATTTTTATATGTGCAGACCTGTTAATCTGGCATTGTGACATGCCATTGTTGAGCTGACTGTGAGCTTGTTAGTACGAATATCACTAGTGAAATATTTCCTTCTTTTCTGTTTAGAAGCGCATTGTGTTCGTTGTGTTGCAGAGTTTCCTTTTTTCATCATGCCACTAAAGTGTGTAAATCATGTAGATAATTTCTGCTATATTTGTAGTAAGCTGACCTTCAAGTATCAGAGGCGAAATTTTATACGACTTGTGAAACAGTGTTATGAACTTTACTTTGGCTGTCAAGTGGGTGATTTTGATGAGAACTGAGCTCCAAATGTATGCTGTGTTTCGTGTGGAACACATGGGTGGAAAAATGGTACACATATGCCATTTGCAATTCCCATAATTTGGAGGGAACTGAAGGATCATCTAACTGATTGTTATTTTTGTTTAAAAAATATTAAAGGAATCACATCAAAATATGCAGTTAAATATCCAAATTTGCCATCTGCAATGAGGCCTGTCTTACACAATGAAGATTTCCCGGTACTAGATATGCAGATATGACCTTAACTAGTTACTCTAATTCTGACCTAGCTCAAACTGAAAATGATTCAGATGACCACAGTTACAAAAATGATCCTACATATGAAGCCAGTAACTGTTCATCAGAATCATAGTTTCTCAATCAACAAGGCCTTAATGGCTTGATTTCAGATTTAAACCTGTTTAAAAAGAAAGCTGAAGTTTTAACTTCCAGACCCAAAGGATGGAATCTACTCCAAAAGGATGTAAATATATGTAGTTATCGTACCCGCCACAGTGATTTTAAAAACTGCTTTCCTGAAGAAAATGGTACTGTGTTTTGCAGTGATACTTGTTCTGTTATGGAAACTCTTGGGCATCAACAACGGCCAGATGAGTGGTGATTGTTCATAGACTAATCTAAAGTTAGTTTAAAGGCTGCCCTGCTACAAATTGGCAATGAACTTCCATTGAAACCTGTAGTGCATGCCGCTGATATGAATGAGACATATGAAAATATGAAACTAGTTTTAGAAATAATCCAATTTGAAAAAAATAAATGGTATATTTGTGGTGACTTGTAGGTCATTGCTTTATTGCTTTGTTTGCATCTTAGGTTCACCAAATTTTTCTGTTTTTTGTGCAAATGGGACAGCAGAGATAGGAAGTTTCACCACATCACGGCATAAACATGAATCTCTTATTCCTGGCCAGAAAAATGTGTCACGTGTCCCTTTAGTGAATCCAGAAAAAATATATTTACCTACATTGCATATTAAATTAAGACTATTGAAAAATTTCATAAAGACTATGGATAAACTTTCTGATGGATCCTTCTACTTGAAATTGAAATTTTCCAGTGATAATAAACTGAAGGAAGGAATTTTTATAGTACCACAAATATGGACATTAACCCTTTAACTGCTACGGTTCGGCCGGCCGAGCCCTCGCTGAGTGCGGCTTTGTTTACGCCTAAGCTGTTTACCTGCGCTGGAATGCCGCATTAGACCGGACCGCTGTGTGCTGAATACATCTGGAGCGTTGTGTGTGGAGTTCTTCTGCTGTCGCTCTGCGATTTGAAACCGCAGATACAAAATAAATACAGTTAATATAACATCTAAAGTTTTTAAACCACTTCATAGTGAAAATATAGTGTGAATTGATTCTCGCATATCTGTTGGTCTCATCAGCATTAGATATCATATGATATTCCGTTAGAAATATCAGGAAAAATGACAAACTGCTGGAATGTTAACGTAATCCACACTTGTGTCCTGCAGCTTAATCGACAAGCACATGCTGTCAAACACGTCACTAAAGCATTCTCTTTTTCCACACATTTCGCTCGAACAATCTGTAGCTTCAAACTCTGAAAAATGGTCATTTTCCACTAGCTGATGTACACAGCTTAGGAAAATTACATCGAGATCCTGTCGAAGGGTTATCACTGTCATCCATATTAAAGTGATTATATTCACTGTCGCTTCTAGTAATAATCTCCATGATTTCTTCCGCGGTACAAACACGACGGCGTATTCGGGAGGACGATGGTTCAAATCCCCGTCTAGGCATCCAGATTTGGGTTTTCCATGGTTTCCCCAAATCACTCCAGGTGAATGCCGGGATGCTTCCTTCAAAAGGCCATAGCCGAATTCCTTACCATTCCTTGCCCCCCATTCTTTAACATCTCTAAAAACCTCGCTGTTAAGAGACGTTAAGCAGTTAAAAAAAATAATGACTGTATGCCATTTTCTCAGCGAAAACTAAAAGGAAAAGAGCAACACAAATTAGATCGCAGCTGCCAATGCTCAAGGGCCGAATGAGGAAAACAACTAACCACCCTGGGTGGAAATATGGCTTCATAGCCAGGCCGCTAAGAGGCTAGCGTGTTAACACGTCTGGAGTACAGACAGGGCGGCGAGGCGGCGCGTGTATACACGTCTGGAGCAGAGACAGAGCGGCAAGGCGGCGCGTGTATACACGTCTGGAGCACCTGGGCGCAGTAGTAGCCACGCGCGTTAACGCGTCTACAGCAGTCAAAGGGTTAATGGCTGTAGAACATTTTGAGGGACTGTTAAATTCACTTGAAAAAGCAGTCTGGCAGTATTTCATAAAGGTAAGTTGCAATTTCGTTGGAAACCAAAAAGCAGAAAACTATCATGACATAGTGGCTGATCTTCTGCATTCTTATGAAGCTTTCACTTCTTCATCGCTCACTCAAGCTTCTTCCCAGAAAATCTTGGGGCTGTCAGTGATGAGCACGGTGAGCATTTTCATCAGCAAATTTCTACAATGGAAAAGAAGTAACAAGGCAAGTGTAATTCCAATATGATAGCTGACTTCAGTTGGACCAAGAAAAGATGATCCAGATGCAAAATGAACTGAAAATCACTATCTACCAGTTTTTTAGCCAAGTCAAAATGAGTAGTATATCATTTAGAGTTAGTTACTGATTTTATTACAAATTATAAAAAATCAAATGAACATCACAAAAACTCCTGCCTGATGGGGAAAAACTAAAACAATAATTGAATTCAGCATGAAAAACTAGAATCCCATGTTTTTGTTCTTGTGAAAGAAAAAAGTTCATTCTTGTAGACCAATGTAATCTTACTGGATTATCAGTGGTTGACACTTACATAATTTATATCACAATATAGTCCTGTCAAGCCTAAATTATGTGTGTGTGGGGGGGGGGGGGGGGGGGGAAGAAACTGGAATCTATTTTACAATAAACCCAAAGTATAAACATATCGCTAATAAAGGGGGAAAATATAATTACTGCTTTACTTATGCTTAGTATCGGTGGTTCACAAACATATCGGATCCATGCAGATGAAGTTATGTTCGAACCCTTAGAGTCTAAATGTAGTGCCAAAAAGGATTGTTATTTTGGAAATATTTCCACAACTAACTTGTTCATTACTATAAAACTTGGTGGGTTTCAGCCTTACATACAATAAAACTATTTTTCTTTCAGTATTCTGGTATTTCACGTTACAGCCACGAACTGCCATATTTCTGCACCCTTTTTCATCCCAATTATTTTACTTTTTTTGTGAAAATAGCCACGTCATACAAATAATCTTATTTATATATAAAAATAGATGTGGATTTCCCTATATTTCATGTTTCAGCCACCACTACCTAGCACAGATCACTGGTGTAAGACTGGAGTTTACTATCATGCACAATGTTGGCCGAATGCCGATATCTGTGGGGAGCGGGAGATACGGTGGTTAAAAGTGGTCGATACAGGGAATTTTCACATTTCAACCAAAGACTTGTGTGTCCCCATACTTCTCTTTCCTACCACAACTACATAGCACAGACCATTGATGTTTGTGTGTGGTAATAGCATTGAGTCTCCCATCATGCACTATAGTGGTTAGATGTCAGTAGCTATGGGGGTGTGGGAGATATGGTGGTTGAAAGTGGTTGATGTGGGGCACTTTCACATTTTGACCAAAGACGTAAATGTCCCTATGTATCACTTTTCAACCAAAACTATCTAGCGCAGATCACTGGTGTTTGTGTGTGGTAGTAGCATAGAGTCACCGATCGTGCACAACATTGGCCGAATTCTGGTAGCTGTGGGAGTGTGGGAGATATGGCGGTTGATAGTGGCCGATCAAGGATATTTTCGTATTTAAACTGAAGACATGTGTGTCCCTGTATATCACTTTGTTGCCACAACTATATAGCACAGACCATTGGTCTTTGTGTGTAGTAGTAGCATCGAGTCTCCCATCATGTACTATGGTGGTTAGATGTCATTAGCTATGGGGGTGTGGAAGATATGTTGGTTGAAAGTGGTCAACCTGAGGCATTTTCATATTTCAACCAAAGAAATATGTGTCCCTATGTATCATTTTTCAGCCAAAACTATCTAGTGCAGATCACTGGTGTTTGTGTGTGGTAGTAGCATAGTGTCACCAATCTTGCACAACCACAACATTGGCCGAATGTCGATAGCTGTGGGAGTGTGGGAGATATAGTGGTTGAAAGTGGTCGATTAAAGATATTTTCATATTTTGACTGGTCATGTGTGTCCGTATATGTCACTTTTCTGCCTCAACTACATAGCGCATACCACTGGTGATTGTGTATGGCAGTGCCCTCGAGTTCCCATCGTGCACTATGGTGGTTAGATATCGGTAGCTATGGGGTGTGAGAGATATAGTGGTTGAAAGTGGTCAACGTAGGGCCTTTTTCTGTTTCTACCAAAGACGTGTGAGTCCCTATATTTCACATTGCAGCCAGAACTACCAACCGCAGACCACAGGTGTTTGTGTGTGATAGACGCCTGGAGTCTTCCATCATGAACAATGGTGATTGCATATCAGTAGCTGTGGGGGTGTGATAGAGTGGTTGAAAGTGGAGGACCTGATTAAAAATAGACATGTGTGTCCCCATATTTCACTCCACAACCAAAACTACCTAGCGCAGTCCACTGGTGATTGTGTGTGTGGTATTAATCTCAACTCTCCATCCACGCACCATGGTGGTGTCATGTCGGAAGCTATGGGGGTGTGGGAGATAAGGTGGTTGAAATTGGTCGACAGAGGGCAATTTCATATTTCGATCAAATACATGTGTGTCCTTATATTTCACTTTGCAGCCATAAATACCCTGCACAGTTCACTGACATTTGTGTGAGATATTAGCCTAGTGTCTCCCATCATGCACTTTGGTGGTTACATGTGAATCAAAATTCTTTACAATCACGAACGAAATCGTGGGCATCAGCTAGTATGCACAATAAGACCATAAGAGTTACTGTCATAAATTTATATAATTTTTAGAGTGTGTGTAGAAAATTATATATTTAGTTTTGATACATTGTCAGATCAAAATCATATAATTTTAAAGAATGTTTAAATTAGAAATTTTTCAAATACATTCCTTATTTTGATATCTCAAACAAGAATGAAACATTGGGTCAAATAATACATGATTTCCATTACATAACCAGAAATACTGCATCAAGTACAAATAAATATTATCAGAAGAACACAAATAAAGTATAAAAAAAATAATTATAGTTTGGTTTCCAGGAATATGCGAATGCAATTTCAATTTTCTAATTTTTTAATAATGATGCATATAAATCAACTAACCTCACAATGCAAATAGTGAGTTGTCAGAATCTGCTTCTTTGTTGAGTTGTCTGTGATGGGAACGTCCCTGTGTGTTAGTACCACTTGTATTAGTGGTAGTACTTGTAACAGTTGGGAGAGCTTCTGCAGCTGCTGCTCTCTCAGCAAGGAAGCGCTCAAATTCGCTGCTTGTGAGAGATTCCTCTGGACCAGTTCCTGATGGTGCACCAGCAGGCTAGTGTAGAAAATTTTCTTTGGTTAGTCTTCTACAGTTATTAGAATGAACCTTCATTAAATTTATATAAACTGAATTCACATTGTAACTGTAAATTAATCCAATATATATCAGAGTAATTTTGAAGTTACTTTACATGACACATGTTAGTGGACACTCATAAAATAAGTCACACAAATTTCACGGTTTGTTGATCTACCTCCCACTGTCCTTGGCACAAGTAGTCATATTTGTGAGACTCCCTCCTACCCTACTGTGACATTTTTAAATTTTAAATTCATTAAGCTCATTTCACCTGGTCATATTTAATTGTTTTATTATTTTAGATCAGTGGTACTAGTTGTATCTGGACAGTTTGATTTGCATTATTTAGTTTTTCTTTATAATCTTTTGCTTAACAACATAGCAAAACAAATAGTTTTTGGAAATGAAATCTTTCAAATGAAATTATTTTTGACGAAGTTTACAACAAGGTTTCTTTTTTTACTATTTTTTTATATAACAGATGCCATGAAGCTTACGAATCCGTACCCCCTCCCCCTTGTCACATCATGAGACACTTCATGGGCTCCCTCCTCCATGTAATTTATGGATGTCTCCTTAGACACGAAATACTAAAACAAAATTCCTAGTTCTCTGCATGCATGTGAACTCTTATATGCCCTATTCAGACTTGCTCTACACTCTGTTCCACCACACACTCAAACTAAGAAAAAAAATTAGGCAGATCAGTTCTCCACCTGAAATTTTACATTATCTGTATTTAAAGTAGGCCTACCAAAAAATGCACCAGTATTACTGCTCATGAAATGAAATGTACAGGGCTATTCAAGAAGAAACTTCCACCAGCATATAAGAAGGAATAAATAATAGGCAGGTAGCGAAAAGGAATTACAAATTACGATAGAGTAATGAGCCCCCACTTGCGATAGATGATAGATGGGGCGTGAACAAATTAAACAGACGATATCACTGATGATATTGGAATTTTTGGGTCTAAATCCTTTATCAACAAGAGAAGATTATGGAGGGTGCATTTTGTAGGAGTCTGCCTCCCAGAGTGACTATATATATATATATATATATATTAGTTCTAACCACATATCTTTTGAACATAATTTTACTATTTTAAAGACAGTGAAATGACAGGAATTTGTATACCGTCATTGTATGCAACAGCTACTTGTATTACGCACAAGTCATAGATAATTGTTTTGTAGCTCACAATCATCATCAAAATACTGGCATCAGCAAATTTCTTAAGTTTAAGGAAGAGGTGAAAGTTGCCAGGTGTAAGTTGAGTTCTGTAGGAGGATGATACAATGTTCCCATTCTTATTAGATGAGCTTTTCTATGTCAGCTGCAATGTGCAGCCAGGTATTACAATCGACAAAAACCATTCTGGAAGTCACCAAGTTGCAGATTATGAGAGAATGCACAAATTTTATGTTTCCTAGCTCTGAGTAATAATATTTTGTTAAGAATATATAAATGTATTATGAACGCTCCTCACCTGGTTGAGATAGCAGTTGGGGTGGTCAACCAAGTGACTGAGAGGTGTCATTTTCTTACTAGCTGGGTCAGTTGACTGAAATCTCTCTCAAGGGAGGCAGTGCAGTCTAGGCCAGTGATTCGCAATCGATGTGCCATGGCACACTGGTGCGCCGCGAAATTTTACCCATTATAAGGAATTAATTGTTAAGTTTTTTTATTAATTATATTTTAGTTTAATGTGCCGCAAATTGTTACGTATTGTCGTATTCTAAGAAATTAAATGTTATTTATTTACTCGGAGTTGCTGTTAGTTTTGATCACTCTTTTTAAATTTTTTTTTATTGCTAGCCTCTACTGCTGCGCTTTGAGGTTCTGTTATATATACCACATGTTCTATGTATGTGCTTTTCCCCCAGTCTAAACTGCTGGGATTAGCAGAACTTTCCAAGCCTTACATTATTTTATTATATCGTCAGTGTCTGTGCTTTCCCAACAATACTACTTTGTTCCTGTACCATTGCACTGATGCACTGTTAGACATAACTGTAAAAATAATTGGCGCTGTATATGTGACTTCTTTGAAGCGTATAAATCCCGCTTCGTACAATTACTTCAGTTTCATCTTAGCTGTGCTCTGAAGTGGTCCGAAAACTATGTTAGTAGTTAGTCTTGATATTTTCTATTACAATTAGAAGACTATTTTATTTCTTCAAGATGGACATTCCTTGAACGGAGTGTTCCATCTATGAGTGCAACTGGTGAAAGTGTTGAGCCAGATAGAAAGAAACAAAAGTTGATGCAGCAGAAATATAGTGATAATTACTTATTTTTTTTGTGTGGTGAAAAAAGGTGCCCGATTCCGGAGTGTATCATTTGTGGTGAAAAACTCAATAATGCTGCTAAGGTTCCCAGTAAATTTAAACGACATTTGTCAACAACATATTCCTCTCTGTCAAGCAAAGAGGTCAATTATTTTGTTGGAAAATAAGGAAAAACAAAGAACGTTCATGACTGCTACAGTTTGTGTTTCGGAAAAAGTACAGAAAACTAGTTAAAAGGCAGCCGAACTTACCGTAATGGCCAAGAAGCCACGTACAATATGTGAAACGCTGTTAAAACCTGTTTGTAAAGAGATGGTGAGAATTATTCTGGGTTTAGAATCTGCTAGTGAAATTTCAAAAATTCCTCTTTGTGAAGACATTATGAAGGAGAAAATAAACAACAATCAGAAGCTCTCACTACAGACCGATATTAGCCGTCACGCACAACTTCTGGCTTACATTCGTTACATTGATGGAGATGTAATTGTAGTAATTTCTTCTTTTGCAAAGAACTTCCAGAACAAACTATCGGTGAAGAAATATTTCATTTGTCTGATGAATATTTGCTCCTTAATGAATTAACATGGAAGGATTGCATTAGTGTTTGTACAGACGGAGTGGCTGATATGACAGGCCCAGTGAAATGATTTGCAGCTTAAGTACATGAAGTAAATCTCAACGTACGATGTAATCATTGTCTCATTCACCGTGAAGCCATTGTTGCTAAGTCTCTGCCACCTTCTCTGAAAGATGTGCTGGATGAAGAAGTAAAAGTTGTGAACTTCATAAAATCGCGGCCCCTAAATTCGCGACTTTTTTCAGTTTTATTTCAGGAAATTAGTTCAGAACACCTGTGCTACATACAGAAGTACACTGGCTGTCATGAGGAAAAGTGTTAATGTGAATGTTTGAACTAAAAGAAGAGGTCCAGGAATTTTTGACTGCTGAAAGACATAAGTACGTGGATTTATTCACAGAAGGCGAATGGGTATGTCACTTAGCATGCCATTTTCATACATTTGAATGAGCTGAACATCAAAACGCAAGGTAGGTACAAAAATATTCTTATAAGTATGGATAAGATTAAAGGATTTGAGAATAAGCTGGATTTGTGGTTACAGAAGATTGAAAATGGGTCATGTGAGATGTCCCCAACTGTATGGTCACTTGATGATGGTAATAAAATGGTGATGGATTTAATTAAAGAACATTTAGAAGTCCTGCAGGAGAGATTCAAAAAGTTCTTTGGAGAAAGTGTTGAAGATTTCGACTGGGTTCATGATCCATTCGTTGCAAATTCGGAACATCTTCCAATTAATATGCAAGAGGAACTCGCAGATTTAAAAGCTGACAGAACTTTGAAATTAAAACTTCTAGAAGTTCATTTAGATACATTTTGGCTAACAATAAGGAATGAATATTTCCAACATGGCTGTTAATGTGTTATTGCCATTTCCATCTACATATTTATGTGAATTGGGTTCCTAGACATTGACTGAGATTAAAACATCCAAGAGGGAAAGAATCAAATCCATCAATGAAGAAATGAGGCTTTCACTGTCAACGATTTCTCCACGGATCAGCCACCTGTGTGGAGTTAAGCAGGCACGAGTGTCATATTGAAGGCATGTGTACAATTATGTACTTTAATAGCAATATAAAACTGGACGATTATTATTATTATTACTTTGCTCAACCGCCCCACCGGTAAGGTGTGCTGCAAGATTAATGGATAACCTTATGGTGTGCCACGAGTTTTACGGATAACCTTATGGTGTGCTGCGAGTAGGAAAAGGTTAGAGGACCACTGGTCTAGGCCACAAACAATATGAAAAATGGGTGTCGCTCATATAGAAAGGATACTTTTTTTTAAAAATTGAAGAAAAGTACCAAAACTACAGAGAAGCTTCCTTCATTGTTCTAGAAGTGAACTTGAGTTAAGTAATTAAGAGCTCGGCAGTAAATTAGGGACTTTTATGTAACTAAAGGGAGAAGTACAACAGGATCTACTACTTTTTCCATCAAGCATCCTTGCCACAACGAAATCACAAAACAAAGAATTCTTTTACATGGCAACTGTTGGACAGAACTCAAATAGATCAGATCTTGGGCCACTCTTACAAGCTAGTTATAGTTTTACTGTACATTTCACAAATCTTATATATAAAAATCAAAGTCTGTACTATATGCACTCCTAAATCGGTCAACCGATTATGGTGTAACTTTGGCGAGTTGTCAAGTGCATGACGGAAAAATGAAACTAGTGTGAGCTGTTGAGTGCGTGTCTCCAAAGGTCTCCTTACAACAAAATTTCTAAAAACCACCCCTTCCCCTTTATACCCCATAATTTAAACAAACACACATATTTTATCGATTTAGATAGAAATTTTCACATGTATACTTTAAAACAATTTGAAAAATATTGCCTGAGTATGGTTTCAAAAAACATAACCCTTCTTCCCCTTACATTCCCCTAATTTAAGCAAACCCACAGATTTTATCCGATTTTGATAGAAATTTGCACACGCATAATTTAAAAAAAAAAAAACAGAAAATATTGCCTTTGTATGGTTTTTTAAAAAGCAACCCTTCATTCTCTTTGCATCCCTATAACTTTTTCAAATATCCTTTATAGAAAGCTACAGCATTTATCCGATTACAATGGAAATTTGCACATGTGTACTTTAAAACAATCAGAAAAATACTGTCAATGCTTTGTTTGTCAGAGGCCAACCCTATCCCCATTTACCCCCTCCCCTTTTAACTTTCAATTATCTTTATAGAAATCCGCAGTTTTTATCCGATTTCGATGGAAACAAAGAGAATTAGTTTACATATATGCAACCCCTTTAAATCCCCTTACTTTTTGCTTATATTCTTTACACAAGCTACAGTTTTTATTCAAAGTTGAAGGTACTTTGCACATTCATCCCCCTGCTTTTGGAGAAGAGGGAAAGACCACAAATATTGTACTTCCTAAAGCACTACTATAATTTTTTTTTTCCAGTTTAATTGATGCAAAAAAAACAAAAAAACAAAAAACCAGTGACTTTATTTTTTGAATGTAGGCGTGTATGCCTTCCGTATTAGAGAAAAACACAGGCATTGCAATGTATGCCAGGCAAAGATAGTCTATATACGAGACTTGTTTTTTAAGTAAGGTCCGTTTTGTTGTAGACACTAGTAGTTCGCACGCATACCGCAACCAGCCCGTGCGTCGTGTACCAGCAAGCCTCGGGAACAACTGTGCTCAGTTTCAGCTCTGTAGCTAACCTGTACGGCTCTGTTCTGTGCTTTCAAAATGTTTAAGACTATCAACTTACCCACCGCGTGTGAGGTTCGCTCAGTGATATGGTTTTTGTCAGCAAGGAACCTGTCTGCTGTAGAAATTCATCGACAGATTTCCGAAGTGTACGGTGATACTGTTATGAATGAAAGCAAAGTGCGTAAGTGAGTACGAGAATTCAAAGATGGCCGTGACAACGTCCATGATGAGGACCGCTCTGGTCGCCCTTCTTCGATTACAGACGATTTGGTGGTTTCAGTTGAAGTGAGGATTCGGGAGAACAGGCGCTTCACGATAACAGGTGTCTCAAATGAATTTACTGATGTGTCGAGATCAGTGCTTTACAAAATTGTTTCTGAACACCTAAAGTTTAGGAAACTGTGCTCCCATTGGGTCCCGAAACTCCTAACAGAGGACCACAAAAACCAAAGATTTGAGTGTGTGATGAAGTTCTTGACTTGTTATCACGAAGAAGGTGACGGCTTCTTGAGTCAGATCGCAACCGGAGACGAATAATGGGTTTCGCATATCACGCCCGAATCTAAGCAACAAAACATGGAATGGAGACACGCACACTCGCCTGTAAAGGTGAAGGCCAAACAGACTCTGTCCCAGCGCAAAGTCATGGTGTCGGTGTTTTGGGATAGGCATGGTGTTTGTTGGTCGACTTCATGCAATAAGGAACCACTATCAATGCAGAAGCATACTGTCAAACCCTGAGGAAGCTACACAGAGCGATTCAAAACAAAAGACGCAGCATGCTGACAAAGGGAATTCTCCTTCTCCATGACAATGCAAGACCTCACACTGCAGGTCACACCCGTGATTTGTTGGACAGTTTTGGCTGGGAAGTTTTAGACCACCCACCCTACAGTCCTGATCTTGCACCGAGCAATTACCATCTGTTCCACCACCTCAAACAACACCTCAGTAGCAACCGTTACAATGATGACAATGACGTGAAAACAGCAGTGAAATCTTGGTTATCGGAGCAGCTGGCAAGTTTTAATGAAGAGGGTATTTTAAAATTGGTTGAGAGGTATGATAAGTGTTTGAACAAACTTGGCAACTATGTCGAAAAATAGGGTAAAGTATGTACTTTCTGAAAATAATTTAACCTTTTTGAAATAACCTTTCAAACAGACCTTACTTAAAAAACATGCCTCGTACATAAAATTGAATGTTAGTATGTTTGTCCCCCATGCGCACCTAAACCGTTCATTCGATTACGATGAAACTTTGGTGAGTTGTTGAGTGCGCATCTGTGAAGGTTCCTGACAAAAAATTCCGCCCCCCCCCCCCTCCAAAAAAAAAAAAAAGAAAACCACACCTTCTTCCCATTTAAATCCCTTAATTTATACAAACCCAGATATTTTATCTGATTTCAATGGAAATTTGCACACGTATACTTTAAAGCAAACAGAAAAATACTACCTACATATGGTTTACAAAAACGCAACCCCTCTTGCCCTTTACAACCCCTTAATTTTTGCCAATGTTCTTTAGACAAAGCCACAGTTTTTACCTGATTTTGAAAGAACTTTGCACACTATCTCTCATTACCCCAACCCCGTAATTTTGCCAATGTTTCTTATACATACCCACAGTTTTTACACAATATGGATGGAACTTTACACATGCATACATTAAAACAAACAGAAAAATACTGTCGACATTTGGTTGCCAAATCCCAACTCCTCTTCCCCTTAATTTCCAATGTTCCTTACACAAACTCAGATTTCATTCTAT
The DNA here is from genome assembly GCA_031002005.1 of Vandiemenella viatica. Lineage (NCBI taxonomy): Eukaryota > Metazoa > Arthropoda > Insecta > Orthoptera > Morabidae > Vandiemenella > Vandiemenella viatica. The sequence goes on from CM061920.1 coordinate 162,967,904, forward strand.
TTGGATTGAACTTTACGTATGTATACACTAAAGAAAAGAGAATAATACTGTCTAAATTTGGTTTAAAAAGACCCACACTTTTCCACATCAGCTTAATTAAGCAAAATTAATTTGCACTTGAAGCCATTCAGTTGTTGCAAATATCTCAAGAATGGCGGGGAAATTATCCAAAGTAGATAGCGATACTGGTATTCATATAAAATTCAACATTTCCTGGACCAATTCCGATCGGACAATTGAAGAATAAGAAATTTGATCTTCAATTTTAAAAATTATTTTAAAGTTTTTGTGACAACACACAAATCTAAAGCTTTTATTTGGTACTGAAAGAATTTGCACACATATGCTTAAAATAAGTGAAACTGATGTTTACATTTAGTTTAAAAAACTGTACACACACTATCCCCTATCCCCTTTCACCTGTCTTAAGACTGATATGTAAGTGCAAGTTTTCAGTGTTTAGCACATATCCCCAAAATGATCTGAGATTTTTTTTTTTTTTTTTTTTTTTTTTGTGTATATGCCGGAAAACGCTACCCTCCCAGTCTGTTGCCGTCGGCAACTTGCTCGGGCAGTGGAGCCAGCAGTTTCCGCCACACGGCACCGTGAATCACCGCACTGTTTAACACCTCCGCTGCCCCAACAGTGCAGTGCAGTGACCCTTACATTGTTAAGAACGGTTTCTTTGCATTGTAGATAGTTTGTGACTTCAGTCTCTTATTAATCAGTGTTGTGAATAAACGTTTCTTTGCGGTTTGTCTGGTTTGGGGCTTCATACTCTTATTAATCTGTACCGTGTTTGAGTGTGAGTAAAATTATGGTACGTTACAGTTTGCAACAAAGAATATTTCTCTACGATACATATGTGAAGAAGAAGTCGTTTAAAAAGTGTCGCAGTAAATTTCGTCGCGAATTTCCTGGCGCTTTACTGCCAGCTAAATCAACAATTCTGCGTCTGGTTAAAAAAGTAAGAGAAACGGGTTCATTTTTTAACAAAAAGAGACTGTCGGTCAACCGTATTCTCACAGAGGAGAAAATTGACGATATCGCTTTTCGACTAGAACAGTCACCCAAAAAAATCATTAAGTCAGTTAGGGCAGCGTGTGTCTCGAAATATGTTCAGAAGATGTGAAATGTGCATTACACAAGAGGGTCAACACTTCCAGCATCTTTTATAAGGTAAGCTAATGAATTACGTCACATTTAAATGCTTAGCACACAAGTTTATGAAGTTTATGAAGCGTAATTATTATGAAATAGTCCGTGGCCGACGGTCGAACAATGCCGGAAACTGACCGCTCGCTCGCCGGGAGCAGTTTCTTCCTTGTAGCGCTAACAGTGGGTTGCGTTTCCCGGCGAACGCCCTGTAGAATCACCAAAAACAATGTATATCCAAGACCATTGCAATGAACTTGGAATGAAGCAGTAACTAAAATTTATATGAAAAGATCTAATTTTAACTGTACATAAAAACTTTCAAATGTATTCAGTTAACCTATATGTGTACTCAAGTTTAGTGATAGTGAAGCACTGCCGGTACAGCTAGTCCGTCTATAAAATTCATAAGACCACAGTTTCCTCGCATTTCAAAATTCATTTCCAGACCCAATTTCACTTTCTTAAACATCAAATTCAATGTATTGGTGTCTGTTGCTTGATAACAAATAAAGGAAGGCTCTGTGTAAGTGCATCCTAGATGCCCGAGGTGAATGGTCAAAAGTAAATTACTTTCTGAGCAGTCCTCATACTTACAATTAAATGCCTGAGAAAGGTACGAGGGGAGACCCCAAAATAACCGAAATCGTTATACTGCACATTGTGTACTTGTAGAACCAGGTTGCTCTACCAGAGGGCTGTTGTAAGACCTCTGTCACATGTGGCTGTGAAGTTTTGTTTTCTACTCAGCATGAACACAGCGGAAACTGTTTTGATGATGCAAACAGCTTACAAAGAACATGCTCTTACTAAAATTCAAGTGTACGAATGGGTTTTTTTTGGTTTAAAAAGGGAGAAATGGCCATTGAAGATCAGCCTCATTCCGGTCTGCTCGAAGCGAGGCCATTGGCAAGATCCATAATTGGATCAGCAAAGATTGACCCAGCACACAACCAACTCAAGGACTTATCTGATTTGTCATGGAGCTCAATTCAGTGCACTTTCAATATTGATTTGGAGATGCAAAGAGTGGCAGCAAAGTTCGTGCCCAGACTTCTCACTGGAGATCCAAGGGATCATCGCATTCCAGACTGTCGTGAAATGAAGAATGCATTCAAAGATGATTTCATCAAAATCATCACATGAGTCATAGTGCTATGGGTATGATCCAGAAAGTAAACAACAGTCAAGTCAATGGAAGTCAACTGGCTCACCTCATCCAAAAAACTCTCATCAGGTTAAATCAAATGTAAAGACAATGTTGATCTGTTTTTTTTTTGACATCAAAGGGATTGTACACTCAGAATTGTTCCATAAAAACCAGACAGTAAACCAAGAATTCTACTTGGAGGTTATGAAAAAGTTTCCCAGAAGTTTGGTGCAAAAACATCTGGCTTTGTGGAATTCTGGTAAGTGGTTCCTGAATCACGACAATGCTCCCCCTACACACACGGCTCTCGGTGTTCACCAGTTTTGGGCCTCAACAAAGACGAATACCTTGACCCATGTGTCCTATTTGCCAGATTTAGCACTCGCGGAGTTGTTCTTGTTGCTGAGGATGAAAAGGGACTTGAAAGGCATGTGCTTTGCCGTTGTCGAAGACGTAAAACGCAATGTCATAAAGGTGCTAGCAGGTATGAAAGAGGACGTATTTAAGAGGTGCTTCCACTGCTGAATTGAATGACATGAATTCTTCACGGGTTTTCTTCCAGATAATTTCTTCTTTCCATAATGTTTTGGCAGCAACATCAGCTGCCTTTATCAGGTGAGCTGTCATATCGAAGCTGCCACTGCGACCACACAGCACCAACTGTGAATGTCTATCAGGCTCCATCATTCTTCCCTTGCCCATAAGCAAGGAAATTGTTGGAAGTACTTGCCTATTCGGCATCACCTTCCTTCATTGCTTTTTGTGATTGTGTTTTTGCTTTTTTGGTTTTGTCGTTTCTGTTGGAGCATTGTTGGTCCATAGGTGTCGTTATCTCGATCGGGCAGCTATTGCTTTATGGCGACATCTGCCCCATCGGTTGCTGGTGTTGTTTTGCTGCGGTTGTGACTCCGGGATTTGCTGAATGGCGTCGGTCACTGCTTGCACCAGCTGATGCAAAGCAGCAGCTGACGTAACTGCTGCGGAAGGCGGGGGCAGCTTGCGCGACCCTCTCGCCTTGGCTGCCGGTTGCCGACTGGTGCTGTCGGACGGTGTCGGTCGACTATAGTGCCAGCCGGGTGCAGGCTTCGTATGTTGCTGCTTCCGGTTGGTGCCGGGCAGCGTCAGGCGCGTGGGACAGCCGCCGTACGCTGCCGTGTGTCCAGCCGTCTTACAATTGCAACACCAGGTTATGTGCCGCGGGCTTGGACATTCGGCCACGCGATGTCCTTCACCGCATCTTAAACATCTGGTGGGCTTTGTACACTGCCAGGACAGGTGTTGGTAGCCCTGACAGTTGAAACATTGGACGAAATCCGGTGGTGGTGGTCGTTTCTTCTCGATTCTGATGGGTTTCCCCGCCAGAACCTTGACTTCATGCAGTGCGGCAGTGTTGCTGCTTGTCTTGAACGTGTACAGAGGTATTTTTTCCTCTGTGCCCGTTCTCCGCATCTGGTATACGTGGCTTGCCTCCACGCCTTGGCTGGCAAGTTCAGAGGCGACGACTTCCACCTCTGTGTCGACCGGAAGTCCACGGACAACCAGCTTCTGTTGTCTGCCACGTCGTTCGTCTCTCTTGTAAGTGATGCCATCACTGCGCATCTGCTCCTCCACGGCTCTCAGGTCGCTGGGGCATGACAAACAGAGCCGTATCCCGTTGCTGCCTGGCCAGCACATGAAGGGGAGTGTCGTCTTGCGGCATAGGAGCTCGCAATACGACATCCAGTTGCCGTCGTGGTGTACTGTGATGGGCAGTACGGGGCCTATTTCTATGGCTGCCACGCCGGTGTCTTCATCGCTGAATGCAGCCACTGTGTCCACCGACATTGTGTCTGCATTCTCTTCCTCCTCCTCCGTAAGCAGTGGTGGTGGTGTTGCAGGAAGTCTGGCATCCATGACAGCATCTTCTGTCGTCGTGCGTTCCACGTTTGCTTTTTTGGATGTTGGAGAGCGGGTGGGCGAAGTGAATTTGCCCATCCGTTCTGTGAAGAGAGTGACGTTGGTGTGGTCGACGCGCGTCAGATCTTCGAAGGAGAAGCTCTTATAAGCTTCTGACCGCATCTCCACTGGCATCCGTCGGTATGGTGGTTTGATTTCTTCGAAAACCTCCATCTTGGCCGCTCTCTCTCCCGCCGCTGCTTTCCTTGCTGCTGCTTTCCTTGCCTTACTCACTTTTCCCATGATCTCGTAGCAGAAAGCAGACGAAAAGACAATGGCGTCTCCGTCTTGTTCCTGTGAATGTCTCGAAATCCTGGCTCCTATAAGTAGCCCACTGCCGGAAGGCTTTCTGCTGCTCTACCATTGGTTGACGCGTCAATCAGGCTCAGATAGGGTCTGCCTGAACGGTCGTGTGCCGGCTCTCTGCTGGAATGAATGTCTGCCGTTTCAAATCTTGGACGATTGGCTCCCAAGCTTCGCTAAAGAAGAGACCACCATCTCTGTTGATATTGTTGGTGTTTAGTCAAATCTCCAGCAATTCTCTAATTAAAGAATCCTAGAAATAAGATATCTCAGCCAATACTTCAGTCTTGTTGAAGTTAATGATGTGGAAATTTTCCATGGCATGTTGGCTAATGCGGATTGGTGCTTGCGTTCCTCAATAGTTTGACCGATATATACTTTGCCACATTTGCACGGGATTGAATAAACTCCCTGGATTTGAAGGCCAAGGTCATTCTTCACCGTATGTAAAATATCTCGTATCGTCTATGGTGGACACAAGATACTCCTTATGCTATATTGTGCTAGATTCCTTCCGATCCTCCCATAAGTATTCCCGGCAAAGGGTAACATTGCAACGGATTTTGGAAACTCTTTTTGTTCAGTTGTCAATCTCTGTTTCTGGGGGAGAAATGCCAGTTTAATTTGCTCTTCTGAATATTCATTTTGTCTCAAGACCTACCGTAGGTGCCTTAGTTCTTCTTGCAGGCTATCACTGTCTGGTGATGGCTTGTGCACGATGGACCAGTATTGTCAAAACAGTTTTTCGCTGGACCAGGTGATGAAAGCTGGTAGCCCCCAAATACCAGTCCGTGTGTGTGGGTTTCCTGTAAATGCTATGCGCTAGAGTACCATCTGCCTTGCATTTAATTAATATGTCCAGGAATGGTAGTGTGCTATCTCTCTCAACCTTCATGGTGAATCGTATGTTTGGATGGACTGAATTCAGGTGTTCCAGGAATTCTTCGAGCGCCGCAGAGCCATGTGGCCAGACTACAAATGTGTGATCCACGTATCAGAAAAAACATTTAAGTTTTACTGGAGCATTGTCTAGAGCCTTTCCTCAAAGTCCTCCATGTATAAATTGGGTACCACTGGAGAAAGTGGCGACCCCATGGCCACACCATCAGTTTGCTCATAGAACCGCAAACTGTACATGAAATATGAAGATATGAGCACATGATGGAATAGGTCTGCAATCCCCTGGTCAAAATATCACTGTATTAGTTCTACAGTCTCTTTGACAGGCACCCATATAAACAGAGAGATGACATCAAAACTGACCATGAGGTCGGAATCTGATACAGTCAGATCCTGGATTGTCTGTGCAAAATCAGCAGAATTTGTTACATGGTGTATGCAATGGCCCACCAGTGGACTTAGTTGGATTGTGAAATATTTTGCCAGTTGGTAAGAGAAAGCACCGATTGCACTGACAATAAGTTGTAAGGGCACATTCTCCTTGTGGATTTTCGGTAGGCCATATAAACTAGGCGGCATGGCTGCACGAGGTTGTAGGTTCTTCATGGTCTCTGGATTTCTTCAGAAGGTCTTTTGTTTTGGTGACTACTTTGGATGTAGTATCAGCTTCTAATGACTTGTAAGAAGATTTGTCTAATAAGCTCCTAACTTTGGTGTCATATTCTTCTGTTGATAGTAAAACTGTCGCATTTCCTTTGTCAGCAGGAATGATGACAATGTTTTCATTACTGCATAGATCACGCAATGCTTCCCGTTCTAGCCTTGTGATGCTGGCCCTAGGTGGTTTGGCCTTCTTCAGAAAGTGATGGGTTTCATGACTTATCTCTTCAGGTGCATCAGCTGGAAGTGTACGTACAGCTTTTTCCACTGCACAGACATTGGTGCCACAGTATAATTCAAACCCCTCGCCAGCACTGATACCATGGCGTCATCAAGTTTGGCTCCAGTGAGATTAACTACTGTGCAGTTTGCTTTGGAATGGTTATTGTCGTTCCGCGCTCCATGAAGACGATTATATTTGGAGATATGTCTTGCTGTGGATTTCTCTCATTCAATGCTCTCTTGAAGTGAAGTAGCTGCATCAATCCAGTCCCACGAATCTGCAGTCAATACAGATGTGAGATGTAGATGGCTCGAAAGTAAGAGCCGAGCATTTTGGTCAAGCTCATAGCGAACAAAGCAAATCTGCTTCTGCAGAAGTGCCATGCCAGTATTATGTAAAATCCTTTTGGCACCACTAATTGTGGATTTTAACATTTAATTCATATTTCCATACTGTGAAAGTGATCTAATATTTGCTACAGAGTCATCTATGAGAATCTCAAGCACGATTTCAGCCAGAGAAACCAGCTGACCATACCTTACGACAAACTGAAGGAAAAATTACAGAAAACCAGATGACTGTATCCACAGTTAAAGCAAATTCAAATGTATGGCATTATTTTCTCGCCCCCCCCCTCCCCTTCCGAAGAAGTCAGTTAATTTCATTAAAGTCGAAAACAGGATAAAAACGGAAAATAAGGTAACAATGTAAGTAGAAAATGGGCTATAGCATGGGGATAGTTTCACAGAATCTTTAGTCAACATTACTTTGAGACTAATCGGAGTAATGTAACCAAAAAATTTCAAAGAAATATGATGAAATTGTCAGATCTCTTGATTTTTCTGATGATATAGTGCTACAGTTTGAGAGACAGGAGAAATTAGGAGAAATGTAGGACAAATTGCAATCAAATTCAATGAAAATAGTTTCAAATGAGTAAAGACAAAATAAAGGTATGGATATACGTTGAAGTGCCAAAATTTATACAATGGATATCCAGATGGAAGAACTGTATAAATGTGTCAAGCAATGTCAGAGTTTTCATTTATATTATCGTAAGTATTGTGGAAGATTTTCTGAAGTTATTATGGCCACATGACATGAATTAACTGACTTTGAATGTGGAATGGTAGTTGGATTTAGATGCATAGGGCTTTCCATTTCAACAATTGTTGCTGAATTCAACATTCCTCAATTCACAGTGCAAAGAGTGTGCTGCGAATATTTAATTTACAGCATTACCTTCCACTATAAACAACAAAGTGGCCGACTACATTTACTTAAAGATCAAGATCAGCAACATCTATGTCGAGGTGTCAGTGTTGACAGACAGGCAACTGCAGCAAAGAACCACAACATCCAATGTGGCACACACAACAGATGTGTCCATGTACACAGTATAGTGAAATTTGGCACTGATGGGATATGGCATGGAATTTGTGGTGAGACAGTATTAAAACCATGTATGTATTTGTATTAAGCGGATGAATTTGAACCAATTGTCGAGAGTAAGACGCGAGGTGCGAGTCTGATTGTTAAGGGCAGTCTGCCGCTGACCATCTGGGAGATTGGTCGTGAGTGTCTGCGCGCCCGGTAATAGTTTGACCACATGCCTGGCACTATTGTGTGGAGCAGATGCAACTTTATAAAAACGCCACTTGCAAGCAGATAAAAAAATAGTGCTTCATAAAGATTAGTACATTTGTAGGAGTTGAAACAAGGTGTACGAACCAAGTTATGATAGTGTAGTTCCGAACTTGCAAACAGGAGAATAAGTGCCGCATAGCCTTTATACATGATCGAGTTAAAGAAGTATAATCATTGGTGGTGGTGGTCTTGTATGTGTGTTTTTGGATAATAAATCGGAAGAATATTCATATGGCGACTTTATGACTCAATAGTATAAGAACCTGCAATCAAGTAATAACCAGTACCCCAACAATTTCCCCACCATCAGCCAACATTATTGTGACAAATTACACGAGTGCCTCTGCTAAGGAAATAACTTTGGCTGCAGTGCCACTCCTGGGTTCAAGAATGTACTGGTAAAACCTTAGATGACTGGAAAAACAAAAATAGTTTACAGTACAAAAGTAGTTTACGGTACCAAAATAGTTTACGGTAGCAACTGGTGTTCATTGCACTTGTGAATGAAATAAGTTTTATACATTTAAAACTTTACCTGATTGTTAATAGTGATTGAAACATTTACTTCTAGATTGTGTTTTAGGTTTTGTTTAGTGTTAAACTTAGAAGGTGGTTAATGAAACATTAAAAAGTTAGAAGCGTGTTGGTGACTCACCACCATGGAGGGTGGTGAGTATGGTGAAGGTGGCATAGAGCAACATTCTGACATTATGAGTACTAGAGATGAAACGGACAGCTGTTTGGCCAGATACCGGCCATCAAAATCAGCTGGATAGCCAGATATTTAGCAGCCGAATATCGGGCTGAACAGTATTTGAGGTGAGGAAAAATAAAAATGTTATGCGAATAGTTCGATAAAAATAATGACAGTAAGTTTTCGATATTGAATTATTTTCTGTGAAGCATGTTTTGATGCGAAATTTGAACCATTTCCTTTTTCTCTTTGTGGATTGAAAGAAAACACAATGATGTATTTTTTTCTGTCTCTGACCAGATATGTCTGCCATGACAAACCATTTGAAAATGAAACATCCAGTAAACTTTCACAAAATGAGGAAAGTTACAGCCGCTATCATGCCTATAATGCCTTAAGCCATCCCTGGGACAAGTTCGTCTTTGACATTGATAGAAAAGCAATTGACTATATCAGAATCGTTGGAAAGAAAATTAATTTGGGATACAAACGATGCAAAAAAATATCATTAGGTTATTGCAGGAATCGTGGAACCAGACAACGAGCTGCTATCTAGCGTAGAAAAAAAGGATTTTCCAGTCCCCTAGAAGAAGCTTTACTCTGCTATAAATGCCGAGTCTTACTTACATACATTTCCCAAAAAAATTGTATGTGACTTCTACAAAAGAATTTATGAGAAAATAAAACAAAAATTTCTGGCACTTTCACTGTTTCTGAGACTTCTAGATCTGTTTACACAACAATGAATTTTACAGCTCAGGGGTATCTTCTGAAGTCAAACTAGAACATGGAGTTTTTGCTGTGAAGCATTCCCCTGATTCTCACCCTGGAGAAAAGGGAGCTTAATAATATTGCAAATTATTGAACTATTGATCGAAACAAAATACATTTACTCATCCACAACAGTGGTGCCAACATGATGAAGGGTGTATGAGTGGCTGAGTATGCTTCTGCAAAATGTTTCATCCATTTGCTTCAGAGAATTTTAATCGAGTCATTGAAGATCCACACTAAAGTGGCAGGAGTGATTGTTAGTGGCAGACATCTCATTCAGCACTTTAATCATTCAGACTTAAGAAATATTGCTGGCAATTCAAAAAGAAAAATTTACTCAATCGTCAGCTGGTGCCAGATATCAGCACGAAATGGAATTCTACCTTTTATATGATAGTGTTCCTGTCGGATCAAAAAAGGGCTATATCATTATAAGTGGCTGATCGCGGAATACACACTAATTTGATGTGTCAACGGGGGTGTTTGATGGTAACTGCATTAAGCTATTGAAGCCCTTTGAATAAATAAAAAAATATTAAGTTCTGGTCTTTCCTGAAATTCCGAAATAATATCACAAGTTTCTGCACTAAAAAATTATTTAGATAGTGATGAGAAAGCACAAAGAACTCCCGACTTATAATTCATGAGAGCCTCTTTGAAAACTGAATTAAAAAGTTATTTCGGCTCCTTAAGTGAAGATTCAAACTACTTGATTGCGACCTTCCTTGAGCCAAGATTCAAGAGAAACCATTTGGGGTTTGCTGAAGCTTGTCAGAAGATTCTATTGGAATGTATAAAATTGTCTTGCAAGGAATCTACCACCAGTAGCAGTTCATCCTCAACAGTTATTAAATGGATTAGAAGGAACGAGACAGAATCAACTGTGACTCAAGAAGCTCATGACACATTTTGGAATCATTTTAATGAGATAGCCAGAAGAACGTGATTGCTAGCAAGACTAACTTCTATTTAAAGAAGCGTGACCCATATAATTGGTGGTCAGCTAATGCAACACAGTGCCCGAATTTGACAAAATTTACTCGAATTAATCTTTGAGTGCCTTGCAGTAGTATATACAGGGAAAGACATTTCTTTCAACCTGGTCTTGTTTATGAGGACAAACAAAACTGATTATTACCTCATATTACAGAGAAATTGTTGTTAATATGGAACAAGAACTAATTTTTTATGTTAAAAACAATGGTATTTTAATTTGAAAACATAGTGTTTTTATTTGTGTTTAGACTTATTATATATTTAGAATTTGTGAATTTAAAGAAAATTTTATGAAATTTTTGTAATTTATTGAGAAACTGATACCCATTGGATATTGACCTCCTATCCGGTATCTGGCTGGATAGTAAATATTGACTGGATAGGCTGGATAGTTACCGGATATTCATTTCATCTCTAATGAGTACTTCACTAGAATACATATATGCCAGTTCTACAGTGCGTGATATGTTGGAAGTATCGCTAATGGACTGATGGTTCTCCACTGCCACACAAACTTAAGACATAAAAGAACATTCTGAGAGGATGATACTGTAACAGCACTGGGAAAGGAGGTAAATATACCACTGCCAGCTCCATACTGCAACAAGCAGATAATGTTCCCTGCAGACCAAGCTAGTTTGGTAAGTGAAGATACTTCACAAGCCAGGGCTGTTAACACAGTCCTGCATCAGCATCGTTTCTATAGAGAAACTCCTTACTTTTGAGGTACAATATCTTGAGAACTAAGCAAGATATCAACCAAAATTAATGTTTATTTTTCATTTGTCTCATCAAGTTACATACGAATTTATCAACAAATATGCCTGAGGCAAAATTTTTCTTCTGTTTGAGATACAATATCTCGAGAACTACATGAGATATCAAAACATTTTTTTCTTTACTTTCAATTTGTATTGTCGTGTTACATAAGAATCCATTATCAAACTGCGGCGCCATGGTTATCGTAGAATCCCCCAAATTTTGAACTATAAATTTATTTAGATGTACATATATTTCACGGGTAAATAATTTCCTAGCTTGCAGAGTAATGATTAAAGTTCGTATAATAAGATGAATGAACAACAGCCACAAACAGTTCATGAAGATTACGAGTTCTGGAAAGATTTTTTTTAGAAACTTGTAAAACAAAATTGAAATAAATAAAGTCCAGGAAAACATCAGCTTCACTGTAAACTTAACTGTGCAACTTTACTACCCATTTATCAATGTGCAATGCAAAAGCGTTTCACATTATGAAAAGCCATAAAAGCTATACTTCTTTACTAGTGAGAGGACTGCTTAAACTCCCTTAAAACTTACCCTTTCATCTAGCCATGCTGCCATTTCATCAAAGTCACTCTCGCTATGCATCTTGAAACAGAAAACAACACACAATGCAGCAGCAAAGCATAACTCACAAGAGCATAAAACAAAAGACAACCAAATTTGCAAATCATAAGACAGACAAAAACTTTTTGCCCTTTTCAAAGACTGTTTCGGCACAAAACAAGAAAAACATTGCTACAAAACACAAAGTTGAGAACTGTAATTTTCAAATTCAGCTACAATATATACAGCATACATAATCTTTGAAGCCAACATATTTGTAATGTAAAATAAAAACCTCTTCAACGTGAAAATGAGTTCTGAATAAAAATACTTAAGTATTATTTCTGCCACCACAGTCCAAACAATTTATTTATTTATTTTTTTATAAATTTCACTATAATTTTGTAAATCTTTTCAAAGAAATTTCAACCAATTGGTAAAATAAACTATAAAGAAAAGATTTATGAGCTTCAGTACAAGCTTTACCATATGGAAATTTAAAAAATAGAGCGTAAAAGCAAATCGTTGTATGTCCATACTACCGTTATGTAACATTTTGTTTGTATAACAGTACTATCACAAGAATGTACCTTAAGCAAGATAAATGATCCATCTCTATGAAACAACAGCAAATAAACATGCAATGAAAGTACCAAGCCTTTAAAAGAAAGAAAAAGTCAAAATACTTACTAGGTAAGGAAGAAGTAAAGAAAGATTATAAGTGTACATTTATCTATATCACATACATCCTTAGTATTGTTCAGCATGTATCCACCAAAAATTACGATTTCTTCCTACGAGACAAGTGGTCTGGTAGCTCAGTGGTTAATGCACTTGCTTCCAAAGGTTTGCTGTTCCAGTCCTGGACTCAAATCCCGGTAGATGCAGCAATGTTTAAGAGTTGTGTTTGATCCAATGAGCTATGCCAGGGCGTTCCTAGGTTCAGATTCCATATTAATCTAAAAGTTCCAGAGGAAAGGAACTGGCTGCCCTACCTCTCATACAATGGCTTAGTATGCCTCATCCGGAAGGATCCAACCAAACTTCAGGTTGTGGACTAAGTTAGTTTTAGTTTTTCATACAAGACAATATGCTATTTTTCCCTTCTCTAATCTTGTTTTCCATTTTGTGACATCATTTTTTATCACTATTATGATAGGGTTGCCACTCCTACATAGCTTATTCAAATTGTTACAAACGAAGGAGTAATAATTGATCACTATTCTATTGGGGAGGGGGGAGGGGGGGACTGTACAGGTAAATCCTGTTGTTATATACAGGTAGTTTGGGGTTAATTTTATTTGTGTAAGTGTAATTAATGACAAAGAAGTTCCCTGGGTGATTTGCAGCAAACTGACAAAAAAACAGTAATCAGAATAACAGGCATGCTTCCATCAAGTTTGAATGTGGATTGTTGCACCACCCACCAATGTCCAAAAGGGTACTGCTTTAATGCAAATTATCAAAATAATAGGAATAATTTAAATTCTTTATTCAAAATCTTTATGCTCAGATCTGGTGAATAAGGTAAAAGTAAAAAATATAAATGAGGAATTTCATACAAGTTCAAATTAATATTGGATACTGCAATACTTTAAGCACAAAATATTTTAAAACTACAAATTACATTGTAGACTCAGAGATGTCGGGGGGGAAAAAAATCCTCAGTCATTGGTACAGCTGCTACAAGTCCGAATCTATTACTCAAATGTAAAAGAATCAATTTATCCAGTCATGAGCCCCACAATGCAACAGTGAAATGCAGAAAAGAGAAATTTTAAAAACTGCTGTGGAATCTTCTGTCATGATAAAAAGAGCTCACAACTGATTTGACCAATTGTTGTTATTGTTTGAAAGCAGTAAAAAGAGAGGGAGAGAAAATAACTGTCACAGGTATATTTGACGCAATCATATAATATTTATTAGATTTGCAGGATAGAAAAAATGTGCTAACAAGTTTTCAACTTTAGTAAAGGAAAAAAGAAAAATGTTGATTCACCTTGTAGGCTTACCAGTGGCACACCTTTCAATCTTAATGTGTGTTTCATTTTCTTTCTCGCATGGTCACTGAAAGATGATGGCTATAGGTTATAAATGCTTCCTACTGTTTCTTTTCAATGCATACCTGAAATAATTTTATAATTGTGACATAGTGGGTGAGCAGCTAACACTCTGGGCTTGCATTTGGGAGGACGCTGGTTTGGATCCCTATCCGGGCATCCAGATTTGAGTTTTCCATGTTCCTTGTCCCACCCCCTTCCCGTCCCATCCCGCCTCTAATCACCGGGACAAGGCATAAAGCCATAAGAAACAAATAATGGTGACGATGATACTGTTGCTAGGCAATGAAAATAAGAGAGGATACGGGAAAAAACTTGTCACTCAGCTCAGACGAAAGGAGGAGGCCCAGGACAAACACTTTTAACGAGGGTTATATTTTAAATTACGTTCATTTTTCAATGAGTAGAAAAATATTATAAATTTCAAAATATATTTATTCCCATATGGCACACCAGAGTTTTCTAAAGCATCACAACACAATTCCAACTAATTGCTGTGCCTCTTGCCATAAAGTCTACATCACAAACCAAATCTTCAGAAATCAGAGGTCAGCCTGGATGTGACACATTAAACTGCCTCGTCTCACCCCCTTTTGAACTTTATTATCACTCGTACACTTCACAAATCTGATGGTGACTACTGTTGCCAAGTTTCAAGCACTCAATAGTTGAATTACAGATTGCATATTACAGTCAACGGGCAAATCAACTTTCTTAAACATTAAAAACTCTTACAGATCAGCATACTGACAGACAATACCACTGCAATTGGTGTCTAAATGAATGCAACACATGCTGGGAGCAGACATACATTCACACTGCAGCTATCATGCATTAATCAATTACCAGTGGACCTTATTTAAAAAATAACCCTCATAATAAACACGCCGGGACTCACCACAATACTGAGCCAAAGATGAACCAGATGGAAAGTATGGAGTTTGCAATGATGGCGAAAGGTGACCAATAATAAGTGGAAGGTGTAAGTATAATCTTTGTAACGGCCAGCCACAGTATAGTAAAATTAATTAAAATAATATTGTGCTAAAACAATATGAAAATTATATTTTTGATACAGTAAATAAATAAATACTTGCATAGTTATAATGATGAAACAATTTTACTGGATCTTAATGGATGTTGAGGAAAGGGGAATGCCTGGTGTCATGGATCTATTGGTAGGCTATTTCTCATCTATGGAATTCTGTAGATGGGAACACTTTTGACAGGTGTTATTGTTTGAATGGTGCGAGTCAGCATGGGCTGCCACTTGATGATATGTGTTGGCAAAATAAACTGTTTGCTGTGGCTGTTCATCCTGATAGACAGTTGGTTAGTAATCAGTCTGATACAAGGCACTATGGAGTGAAGGCTCTTAAGCAGTTAAATTATTAAGTGGGGTGTGCAGCAGTGGAAGTGGAATGCCCAAAATACATATATAAACAATGCGCAGGAAAATGCTTTAAGGCAATAAAACTAAGGAAGGATAGGGAAATATGACCCAACACTTACCACAGATGAAGGCGGCTGGGAACGATGAACACAAGAAACGTGCAATATTTCGATGTAGAGCCTTATTCTTGCAAAAGTGAGACACCAGGCAGAGCCATACGCGTACACAATGATGGCCATGTGGTAACATGCCAGTTCCCACAAACTAAATAATTTTAACAAATGTTTCTCAGTTAGGGCAATCCGAGTTTTCCCCGATAACACAACCTCCTCTGAACTATGTAGATCGGAACTAGCCTATCAGAATATCCACCAGTCCTCAATTTCCAATAAATCCTTCCAACCAGACCCAGCACTTATTATTACTATTATTTATATTGATTATATTTTATTTTTCATACTTAAGAGTTTTTCAAAATATGATTTAAATACATATATGGTCACTCACTTATTATGTTGGTCTACCACTTTCAATGTTGTGTACACATCTGGCTCCATCTGGTGCCTCACTTTTGCAAGAGTAAGGCTATATGCCGAAATATTATGTTTTTCTTGTGTTCGTTCATTTTTGTGTTCATCGTTCCCAGCTCCCTTCATCTCTGATAAGTGTTGGTTTATTTTTCCCTATCCTTCCTTAGTTTAAAAAAAATATTCCCCTATGGTAGGATTGGAATAACTTGTAACTGGATGCATGGGGCATGGTCTATTGAATAAGGAAAGATCCATGTGGTAATCAAGGAGACACAAAGTATTTATGGACAATGATGTTCTTCAGATTACGTTGTCTTGTGAAACATGTGCAAGGGATAATAGGCAATATTTTGGGAAGAAATGCATTTGTTTTTGTGCTCTCACTAGACGTCCCATAATAATTTTATTTATATATGATAGGAATGATATGGAAATTCAACGAACACTAACTATTGACAACTCTACCTTGGATTGATTTTTTATTGGGAGGGGGGGGGAGGGTGGAAGAAGAAGACTAACATGTGTAATATAATATTTCGATATTGAACCTTTTCCGTCAATATTTCTATCAAACAGATGAGACACTTAGAGAGGAGATAAGACCTGGTCACATCCAACCTTCTTGTTAAATGTAATCTACTTTCAGAATAAGGTTCAATACTAAATAGTGTGTTACAAGTGATTCTCTCTTAGAATTGACATTTTCAGGTTTATGGCCCTTCATCAGCAGTAGAATGAGGTAACTACGTGGTTTTGGTTGGCAACTGACTGCTCAGAGACCTTTGCCCGACACCCCACAGTGGGGGAAAATAAAAATCGGTGAGCAGTATAGAGTGGATGTTAAAGAGCATAAACCCAAGAATTGCAAAATTTGAAACTAAGTGGCTGAAACACGTCATGGGCAGCTAGAGTTGGAAGCAAACAGTGTAAAGTAAATTGTTGATGTATGAATGTAAAGAATACAATATAGAAAAAAAAACTTGAAATAAATTAACATGACAGGATGATAAAGGAGGAAGATCACTCAGTATTATCTTAAGCTGACATTGAGAAGCTGCCTTGTACCTAGTTTGTACTGGTAGACTAGTTCCCATTTTCCGAGTTCAGTAATTCCTGTCCAGCGTCCTAGGAAGTTCTGAGAAAGGCCACAGTATTCACCAAGAAACCTGACAACCCAACAGCTTCTCATGTCACACCTCATGATACCAACAATTTTAAGTCTTCCTTCACCTTCCAAGCTATCACATGCTCACAAACAGCCATAGTCCTTCTGAACTCATATGTTGGGCACTAGCCAGCCGGTCCACTGGGTACTAGACAGCCAACAGGTATCAAGATAACACCCCAAACATCTACCTTCTTTTCCACTCATATACATTTCCCAACATGAAACAATGCTCACCAGTGCTTATGTTTAAATTAGTGAGAGTTTTGTTCATTTATTTCAAGTTTTTTATTCTATTTTATATTCTTTACATTTATATAAAAAAATTACAATATTTGCTGCTAACTTCTTCTGCATGACATGTTCTCTGCCATATAGGTACCAATTTTGCAATACTAATGTCAATAATCTTCAATCCCCACACTATACTCTTCTCCAGTTTATTTTTCCCCCACTCTGTGGCACCAGTCAGAGGTCTCTGAGCTGACAGTTAACTGGCAAAAATCCATCAACTAGCTATGTCATTCTTATGTTGAAGAAGGAACATAAATATGAAAATCTCAATGCTCAGTATGTGTATATATGATTGTGAGTGTTTTGATGACATCCTGCCTTCAGCTGTTGTAAGTGGTTGCTGTTCTCCTATGCAAGTGTTTAATTTATTTTTATCCAGCAAAGTACAGCAACCAAAAGGGGCATTGGACTCAAATTGTCAGAAGACTGCAGAAAAAATATTCAGCCATGTTTCCCAGTCCAGAATAGTTAGCTTTGTCAGTGCATGACATTGTGCAAGGACTGACCTTCCGATCTCATTCAACTGGATTAATGTCTGTTGATATAGGTGGCCAATTCATTCAGTGGAACTGTTCAGAATTTTCCTCAAATAAATCTTAAAAATTTTTGGCATGGAAACATCACCATTGTCATCCTGGAAAAGTAAATAGTTTTTGGGCAATATGAATGCCATGAATGCCATGGTCTCCAAGTAGCTAAATATTACCATATCTATTCAACGGTCACTTCAGTTTGAAGAGGTCCCATGTAAACACAGTACAGCATCCTTTGATACTGCATTTCGTATCCTAAGTTTTTGCTTTCTATTTGTTAAGAATTCTTCTACCCAGAAAATCACTTATTCATCCACTCAAATAACTGCAAAACAGATTGGCCTGTAATTTTCGAACCTATTTGTCAACCCTCCTTTATGGACCAGTACTACTATTGCACTTTTCCAGTACTATGTGAAGCAACAACTCAATTCAAATAATATTTCAAAATAAAGTACAATATCACAACTTTCTATCTTTAATACATTTGTAGTAATATTATCGATACCAGCACCTTTATGCTTTTTTAGCTTTCTCAGTTGCTTTATGATATCCTAAGGATATATTACAATTTTTTTAGTTTTCTCGTTTCTAATTGTGTGGATAAACTAGTTCTCTAATTTACATGCTCCCATTCCTGAACCATAGACCCTAATGGTCTCAATAAATCAGTTACTGAAAATCTCTGCCTTTTTCCATCCTCATTAACTTCTTCTAAAACCTTATCGATAATTGTCTCAACACCCTCCCATTCCCTCAAATTACTAACAAAGCCAAAGAAATTGCTAGATGCATCTATCAGTGCCCCCCCCCTACACTAATAATATTATTCAAAGACCCATATTTAGCCACCTTCTTTACTATTATTAATTTCATAATTAGTTGTTTCAAGTATTCACTACTGCATTGCTGTCTCTTAACCTTATTATGTTCTCTTCTCACATCTCTATTATATTGTGTAGCTTAATTTCTTCTATTCATTTTCTGTTTTGGAATAAATATTTCTTCACCAATTTTTACTGTTGCCTTGAACTCTTCCCACTTTCACTCACTGTACTCATGTCATCCTTCCATTTGCTGAAACTTTCCATGATATATTCCTTCAATTTTGAAATCTGTGCTCTTTTATAATTTTACCTATTTTCCCCTTTAATTATGGCTACTGGTTTACTGAATCCCCTAATATCCATCAGAACCTCTTCATGATCACTTATTCCTTCTGTTACTTGACGTTGTAAGTTAACTTAAAATTTTCCAAAATGCGTAAAGAAATTTATTTACAGAACAGCGGGCTCAATCAAATAGCATTGCACATGATTTAGAGCCATTTACTTAATCTGAGTTATAGATACTCAAAACACAAGATCAACATATCTAGCATTTGGTTTCAGAATATTTCATAAAAGTTAACATTGCCTTAATTTCGAGTGACATTTAGAATAATAACTAGTAAAAAGACGATAGAAATTTTGTAGCTGGAGAATCTGACTAAGGAGTTTGAATACATTAAAAGTTAAAAGCCGGGAGGTACCCCAAAGACATAATTGCATACTCTAAATTCTAGAAGTCGTATTTTGATATAGAGAAAATCAGCTTACTGTTAGAAAAAAGCATAATTTTGGCTTACACAACAGATTAAAGTTTTGAAAAGCTCAATAAAGTTTAAAGGTTGATTTTCAAGCATGTATATATATACTTCAAGTGGGCGACCTTGGAGAAATTCATAATAAATAGAAGGAATTAGGTAGCGACTTCAAATTTGCACAATTTTCAAATTAGAACACACATAATTAGATAAAGTAGGTTACATGTGGGTTCGAAATTCATGATTGCACAACATTTTGGCTCAACTTTGGTGCAACCTGATAGAAAATAGTAAACATGGGGTTCTTGGTACCAAATGTAAGAGCAGTAAATTAGAAGTAAATTGAAAGCCATTTCAGCTTCGTAGCTACATAATTGTAGGAGGTAGAAGCATTTTTTGAGTTAAACAGAAAATAATTTTTTTACAGCCAAACTATTAAAGCTATGGAAATTTTCATAAGGCTCAAAATTAACACTTTTTAATCAACCTAGCTACTGCCAAAATTTCATACTAATAGGAATATTCTGAGTCACAAAAGTATAAAGTATGACAAAGTAGAGGCACAAGGATACAAATTTTTACACTTCGGGAGGTCACATGGCTGACGCCGGCGGAAGAATTCTTGATCTACCAACCTAGGTTACTTATATGAACGACGGGGACTAATGACTGTCTGTCGCTGGAAACCACTGGAGCAGAACGTGTGTCTGTTTGTGGAGCGCTTAGCACTGAAACGCGGAAAGCATGGTGATGGGTGGTTAGTGGCATCCATCTTCAAAATCTCGTAGCACAGTGGAACATTTTCAAATATTTTCGTGTGACTTCCATTCAGTAACGGGGTTTGGTCTGGTCTTATTAATTATCAAAACTTGCAGTCAAATATTTTGTTGAAGAATTTCTGATTACTTATAGACTGTTCGAACTTGTAAAGTTTTTCTCAAGAACACAGTGATTCTTTGAACTTTAAATTAGCAGCAGTGGTTTTTATTTACCTGATGAATTTACCCTTTCCATTTTGAGGGTATCAAGATGGTAGTGACCAAAACTTTTGAACAATCTAATGTCTAAGGCTAACGAACATGGTTATAGTTGAGGTGATAACTGTTTATCCTAACCCCGCAAGCAGTTATTCTCCTTACAAGACCCCATAAGGTTGTCATCGGACTTTATTAGGGAAATATCCAACATGTTTGTCCCCTTGTGGCCAGCTTTACCACACGTGTAAAGCCTTCTTCCCTTAAGATATCTCTGTTCCCTTGTGTTATTGATCTTATTTTCTACCCAGTTGACACCTGGTAAATTTAAATCCCACAAGTAATTACCATTTTATTCTCGTTTCTGATTCTGAGTATCAGTTTAGTTTCATTCCCAGACCCTCTTCTTCATCATTCATTCTTCCACTATCGAAGCAGCCAACAATCTGTCTTTTTTTCTTTTTTATTACCTTAGAAATCTACCCCAAATAACTCATGCTCATGCTCTATGAACACAGTGAATGTCTATTGGTTCAGATAGTTTACAATGAAAATCTGTGGTGAATATAATGAGGTACAAAGCATATTCATGTTTGGGGTTGACAAGGGATTTACATGGAAAATTAGTAACATTAGAATTTTCTTGTGAATTTTGCTTGAAACCTAATCTTGGAAAAATTATATCTTACTACAACTACAGGTCACAGTTTAAAGTTTTGATGATGTCACTAGACCAGTGGTTCCCAATTAGTTTTTTTGTGAGTACTCCTTCAAGAAAGAGATCAACCTCTTTGCTCCTGATAAGTGAAATCGTAAAAAAAAAAACCACCCCAACATAAAACCAGTATGTTGATGCTAATTAAATTTTAATCCTAAAAAAAAATGTCACAAAAAATCAACAAATGTCCAAAAGTGTTGTTAAAATAATTCTAATAATAATGAAGAACACAAATGTTTAAGTTTAATGGGACAAATGTGCTTGTTTCTCTTTGCAGAAATCTGAGAATTATGGTTGCTGTTTACTGAGCTTCAACTTTAAACCATCTTTGGGTTGTAGTCTGTGGAAATGTTTGGTTTTCTTATTTGTTAGGGCCAAAAATCTGATCTTGCAAAGCTATATTATGAAAATCAAAGTAAAAATGTTATTGCTGCTTTGCTAACATGATAAATATTTTTCAGTTCAGCCCAAAAATTTATCAGTGATTGCTCTGCAAAATGACTCTTGAATCTGCTTTTACGTGAAGTGTGTATTAGTTCCGCAGCGTCACAGAAAGTAGATGGTCGGTGGAATGGATTGCGAAAGAATTGTTTATCCAGTTCCACTGCAGCGATATTTCTGCAAAATAGCCATGTAGCTCTGTCAGAAGATTTTGCAAATGGCATATAGTGGTCGATTTTATATATTCATTCAAAGTTGAAAACGTCAGTTTCAAAATAAAAATCAGCTTTGGAAATGTGTCATATTTATATTTTTCAATTACATTTTTCAATGAAAGATGTCCAGAGAGAAATATATATATATGTATATTTTTAATGTATATCAGGATATATTTCTCCCGCATAAGAATTATGATTGTATCCTAGCCTTGAAGTCCTAAATTTAGATCATTCAATCTGATGAAAATATCTGACAAGAAAGCCAATTTTTCCAGCCATGAAGGGTTAATCAGATGATGCCCAACCAAGAACAACTCAATTTCAGATCTTAACTCAACTAGTCTTGTTAGCATTTTTAGTTTCCAAATGGCGACATAATAAGGATGGTTTCAACGAATGATTTGACAGCATCTCCACAAGCAACACGCTGTATCAAAGGGGAATCTTGGTCTCCTGAGCTTGTAAAACCAAATTGAAAATAACTCTCAACATATTTACTTTTTTGGAGACGATTCCTTGTTATTGTTGTTATTATTATTTTGCGTCTTAGTACTGGTAGAGAGTAATTCATCATAATCAGACAATTGTTCAGTATTGCTTGTGACACCATCAGCCTTTTGATGTCCTATCAGCCACCAATCCATTAGAGAGAAGTATTTATTGACTCACCTTATGTATTTTTGAAATTAATATGCTTAGAATACAGATTACATCAGAATCTTGTTTTAGTTGTTACAAGCAATCAGTCTTCACACATGACATTAAGTAAATAGTAACCTAATTCTTATAATACAGGGCTAGTCAAAATGATTACTGTGATTTCAAAAAATTACTACAGATTTATTATTTGACATATACTTACAAGATTACACAGATATATAAACAAATTGTGTAAGTTTTTTTTGAATGTCTACAGATGCTCCTGTGCTGATGTGCACCTTTAGTGACTCTGCACACTTCAAGCCTATAATCGAGTTCTTCCCATGCCCAATGCAGCATGTCTCTGTCAATAAGTGCCAATGCATTGGTGATGCGAACCAACAGGTCTGGCAGATCAACTGGTACTGGTGGCACAAACACTGTGTCTTTTATGAAACCCAAAACAAAGAAGTCGCAGGGGGTTAGGTCAGGGGAACGAGGAGGCCATGGAATCAGCTGACGATCAGCATCCCCAGCATGACCAATCCATCTGTTTGAAAACCCGCTGTTTAGGAAATTATGGACAACTAGAGAAAAATGAGATGGAGCACCATACTGCTGGAAAATTAAATCTTCACTGTCAGCTTCCAGAAGTGGCATGAGCCAATTCTGCAACATTTGCAGATAGATTTTCTCTGTGATTGTCACCTCATTAAAGAAAAAAGGCCCATATAGTTTCTTTCGTGAGATCGCGCAAAACACGTTCACTCTGGGAGAGTCACGAATGTGCTGCACATAAGCATGGGGGTTTTCGGTCCCCCAAATGTGCACATTGTGCCTGTTCACTTTTCCACTCACATGAAAAGTGGCCTCATCACTAAACACAAGTTTTTCTGTGAATGTTTCGTCTAGTTCTAGACATTGGGCACAGAATTGAAAATGATGCACTTCATCGTTGTGCAACAGTGCTTGTAGCAAATGTAACCTGTAAGGCTTCATACACAGTTGCTTCCGTATGACTCTCCAAATGGTATTCTGTGGAATACCTAATTCCCTGCTCACTTGAGGAGTAGACTTCTGTGGGCAACAAAGGTAACTGGCACGCACACGTTCAACAGTTTCTTCAGACACAGGACTTGTTGTTTACCTTTACAAAGGCATCCCGTGGCTTTAAACCGTTGACACCAACGCCGAATGGTGTTAGCATGCGGGGGATCCTTGCCAAACTTCGTTCTAAAGTGTCGTTGAATAGTTACCACAGACCGAGTCGAATGAAATTCGAAAACAAAGTACGCATTCTCACTTTCAGCCATCTTGCTCTCTAGCACTCTAGCGGCCACCATGGGAAGCTTGCATTTAATGCAATCAAAACTTGTAGAGCCACATGTCTTATAACAGCCAACCCCATCATCGTACCTATAATATGACAGCCAAAAGAAAAATCATGAAATCGCTGCCATCATTCAGACTAGCCCTGTACAAATTATGTTAGCATGTCTTGTGGTACTGATGGTTAGGCTCCTATCTAGAAATACTAGCAAAACCTTAGTTAACGTGGAAGACATGGCATACCAGCATAAGATCAGTGTCATGCAAGTAAGTCAGAATCCCTCCTCTGTACAGTTATAACACCTCTTATTTCTGCACGCACACATGCAAAGATACATTTCAACAGTTTTAAAATAGTGTCGGATGGTGTTAGTTACAATTACAGAGTTTACCAAGATAACTGTAGTCTAGCTGTTGAGACCTGACATGTGGGTAATCTTTAGTTTACTTGAATGTTTCAAAAATCAAAAACTATATTTCTAACTAGTATAAATATTTATTTACAAATTTAAAATTGGTACATATCCACAGAGAAGAATCACAGTTCATGAAAAATATACACAACAGATAAAATCTATATTCATTACAGCCCAGTAAAATAAAGCAAGATGGCTTTTTCATTGACCTACTTTCTTGCTCTATCATCTCATTATAAGCTAATTTAAGAACCAAGTATATTCAACCTGGTGGCAAAGTTTTGATTTGGCATGCATTCTGCTCATGTCAAGGCTGAACCAAGGGTTTCAATTGGAATCTAAACCATGAAAGCTTTGGTGAATCTCTTACGATCAAGCAGATTTAAAAAAAAATACTGGGCACAATAGAACTTGAAACAGGATAGCTGAATTTGAAAGCAAGCACCTTAATCACAGTGCTAGTAAATACTCATTTATGAACTAATCCACACACTCAGTTTAAAAATTCATTTTCACACACACAAAATACCACAACGTAAATGAAAATAAAGCTAGCTTACCGCCATAAGGTCTTCCTGAGAAAGAAAGGAAGGAAGGCCCAGTCCAACAGCGTTGTCCCACAATACAAAGTAGGGAAGCAGGGAGAGGGCACAACCACCAACAGGAAACCAACAAAGGCACACAAATTTCACAGTGAAAAGCAGGCAGATCAAATTGTGTCTGTATTCTGTAAGGAACAGTTCCAAGCATGGCTTAAAATAATTAAAAGTTTCTTTTATAGTGATAATTTATTAAATAAATAACATATTTCTCCAATGGTGTCCTTTAACACAGATAATGTGTGTAATCCCACGAAGTTTAGAACTAAGTTCATAATTGCGCGCGCACGCACACACACAGAGAGAGAGAGAGAGAGAGAGAGAGAGGGAGGGAGTTGTGGCCTGTCTAAATTGCCAACTGAATAGGCGTAATTTTAACAAAACCTATAAATTGGGTGATAAGTATCAGGCTAAAAATCTTGGTATGTTGAAGTCTTATTCTTTTATGGTGGTTCTGGCTTACTGAATACACGGTGCACAAAGGGTGTACCATAGAGCAGATGCACAATGCCCACTATAAATAGCAGCTGTCAGAGCAGGAAAGGGAAAACTGATGACCTGATTAGTTGTGAAGTAATTAGAATAGGAAACTTATTTGTATGTAACAGAGCTAGGAATACTTGATACAGATTATGGTAACCAACTGCAAATTCCAAGTTTTTCAACCGAATCTCTTGCATGAAAGACAAATTCAAACAAATGTGTTTGTTCTAATGTGTGTATGAAGAAAATGAATTGAACTTTCCCACGAGCTAAAAAATTTGTTAAGTTAATCTCCATCAAAACTGTAGTCTGATATGAATTTAGGTTTTAAGTGGCATGACAAGATGTTAATTTCCACTTCAAAAACAATTAAATGCATTTCAAAAAATTACAAGTAACCTCCTAATTTGGTACAAAAATTATCCCCGAGATAATTTGTAAAATATACTAATTCTGCACTATGGAAAGTATTTTCCCAGTGCTTTGCCAGAGTACTATATGACATAAGAGAGAGAAATTATACTTGAGAAAGAATGAAATAAACCAAGAATATGTAAGAAAACACTTGATATTTAGTAGTCTGAAAAATGGTAGGAAATCGAAGGTTGTCCACTGAATTTATATGTAGAGGAAGCAATCAATAGTAATAATATTAATAATAATAATAAAAAACTAACTTATTCCACAACCCGAAGGTTGTTTGGATCCTCCTGAAGGAGGCATACTTAGCGGTTGTGTCAGAGGTAGGATGGCCATTTCCTTTCCTACAGGACCTACAGTTCAACATGGAATCTGAACCACAGGCCAATCTGGCTTAGCTCATATGATCAAACACAAATCTTAAAAATTTCTGCACCTGCCGGGATTCGAACCCAGGACCGGACCAGTGAACTTAGAAAGTTAAAACTTCAGACTGGTTGGTAGTGATAAGTTATTGTTTCACAAGTAATCCTTTAATAGAGAATTGAACACTTATCTAGTAGTCAGCATTTTTTAATACTGAATGAATGGCACACAGATCTTTTAGGAAGTGAAGCTTAGACTTCCAAGGCAGTCAGAAAGAAAAACATTTAAGCGTCTGAAATCTGATACACAGACGAATGTGGTGAAATATGTAATGAATGTTGTCTGGTAATGATAAAGTAGGAAAAGAATTTTGTGGAATATTCTAAAAAAAAAAAAAAAAAAAGAGGGGGTAAGATGTTAGGTTAAGATTTTGAAACATATAGTGCAATTGTGCAGTAGAAGCAAAGAAGCTGCATGGGTGATCTGGACAGGATATCTAGCTGGGTTGGTAAACATGGGATGAAGATAAATGCAAAGAATAGTCAACTTATTAGATACACAGATAAAAAGCTGAAGGTTTATTATGAGTACAAAGTAAGCAAAGAATAGCTTGTTGAAGACTCGAAATGTATATATCTTGGCATAATATTTGATAATACGCTCAACTGGGCAGGACACATTCGACAGGGAAAGGTTTCAAAATACTTCATTTTTTGGAGAGAGTGATGAGGGTATGTTCGAGAGAAGTGAGACCATTGCTTTTTTTTTTCTCATGGCTTTACACCTCGTCAACATCAAGGATATTAGAGGCGGGACAGGACTGGGGACAAGGAACGGGGAGGAATTAGGCCATGGCCTTTTGAAGGATATATTTTTTTTTTTTTTTGTAACTGCTTTACATCTCTTTTTAACATCGAGGTCTTTAGAGACGGGAAAGGATGGGGGACAAGGAATGGGAAGGAATTCGGCCCATGACCTTTTGAAGGAAGCATCCCGGCATTTGCCTGGAGTGATTTGGGGAAACCATGGAAAACCCAAATCTGGATGCCCGGACGGGGATTCGAACCGCCGTCCTCCCGAATGCAAGGCGAGAACGCTAACCATTACACCGCCCCGCTCGGTCTTTTGAAGGAAGCATCCCGGCATTCTCCTGGAGTGATTTGGGAAAACCATGGAAAACCCAAATCTGGATGCCCGGATGGGGATTTTAACTGGCATTCTCCCGAATGCGAGGCCAGAATGTTAACCGTTCACCCACAAATGCTCAGACCCATTGCTTGAATGATATGGTCTAGTATGGGATCCACATTTTGGGTATCAAATATAGGAGTTGGAGGGGTGTAAAGAAGGGCTGCTACATTTATCTCTGGAAATTACTGCAGAACACAGTCAGTAACTGATATGATGAAAGAGCAGGAATGGGATTCATTGGAAGACAGGAGGGTGAAGAGTGTCATGGGGTGAGAAAGGCATATATCGGTGATTAGGTGTGGAAAGATATTGGTGTAAGGATTAAAAGTAATGAAAGGAAGGGAAAAGATGACCATAACACAAGCTGGCACTCAATTTCAGGCACAAGGGTGTGGGAAGATTTTCTTTCATGGGTAAGGGGGTCTGGGATTGGAAGAAGTTGCCAAGTCAATTTATGAATAACTAGCTGTTACCCGCGACTTCGTACGCGTGGACTTGGAGTTTCATTGCCAGAATTGGATATAGAAAACTGTTAGTAACGTAAGATTTGTCCCAAACAACACCGAATCGACATAATATGATGGAAAGCCATCATTGTATCATCCTATCGTCTAATCTTTCTTATGGAGAGAATCAATTTAAAAACAGAAAAATAAGCGAAGGTACGGGGATGTGTGTGTGTGTGTGTGGGAGGGGGGAGGGGGTTAACTGATGGCAGCTTTATTTCAGCTTGGTTTTTTCTTCTTTATTCAACATGAGCATCTGAATCTTATAATCTAATAGCAGCACTTTGTCTTCTAGACCTGCACCTTAGGCCAGGTTTACGTCCGTAAGGCATGTCAAAAAGGAAGACAAATTGGTGCCAGAAACTTTTATACAGACACAAATGAATAGTACAGTGCAGAGCAAATTGACTTCTATACTAAATAATAAGTTTTGTTTCTTATCGAAATTTATTAACAAATCAAACACTAACAGACTGCGCGACTGAGCAACCAACGTAACATTACAGACTAACACACGAATCTGTCTGTCTTTCATCATACGATAAGTTCTTAAAATTTCGTGACTAAAACTGTTATTCATACCGAAAAAATGTCCTGTGTCCTTCCTACATTATTTCATTGTTAAATTCCATCAATATTGATATAGCCATTTAGTCGTCAAAACGTAACAAAAGACAGAAACTTACTTCCACAATTATAATATAATAGCTGGTACCCACAACTTCGTTCGTGATTGTAAAGTATTTCATATTGACAGCTGTAGACATCTAACCACCATAGTGCACGATTGGAGACTCGATACTATTACCACACACAAATACCCAGTCTTCTGCTCTATGTAGTTCCGGCAGCAAAGTAAAATTTACGGATACACACAAGTCTTTGGATGAAATACGAAAATATTTCATGATCGACCATTTTCAAACACCATATCTCACACACTCCCACAGTTACCGAATTTCGGCCAACGTTTGTGATCGATGGGTGACTCTGTGTTACTACCACACAAAAACGCCGGGTAATCTGCGATTGATAGTTTTCACTCAAAAGCGATACACCGTGACACATACGTCCTTTGGCAAGTAATATGAAATTGCCGCAGGTCAACCATTTTCATCCCCCATATCTTCCACACCCCCATAGCTACAGACATCTAACAACCATAGTGCAGACAACAGGACACGATTTCTAACCACACATAAACACACCAATGCTCTATGCTATGTAGTCGTGGCAGAAAGAAAGAGAATCTGCGGAGACACATGCCTTTCGTCGAAATACGAAAATATCCTTGGTCGGCCACTTACAATCACCATATATCCCCACACAACCACAGTTTCTGAAATCGGCCGCTGTTGTGATCGAAAGGTGACTCTGTTCTTACTTACCACACACAAACGCCAGAGATCTGTGATCGATAGTTTTCGCTGAAAAGTGATACACCATGGCACTTTTGTCTTTGGCAGAAGTATGAAATTGCCACAGGACGACCACTTTCAACCCCCATATCTCCCACACCCCCATAGCTACCGAAACCTAACAACCATAGTGCACTACATGAGATATGATTTTACTACCAAAAACAAACACCAATGCTCTATGCTATGTAGTTGTGGCAGAAACGTGACATATGCGGAGACAGTCGAAAATACGAAAATATCCTTGGTCGGCCCTCTAACAACCCACCATATCTACCACAGTACCACAGTTTCTGAAAATCGGCCGCTGTTGTGATCGAAAGGTGACTCTGTGCTACTACTACACACAAACGCCAGTACCTGTGATCTATAGTTTTCGCTGAAAAGTGATACACCATGACACTTTTGTCTTTGGCAGAAGTATGAAATTGCCACAGGTCGATCACTTTCAACCCCCATATATCCCACACCCCTATAGCTACCGACATCTAACAACCATAGTGCACTACATGAGATACGATTCTACTACCAAACACAAACACCAATGCTCTATGCTATGAGTTGTGGCAGAAAAGTGACATATGCGGAGACAGTCGAAATATGTAAATATCCTTGGTCGGCCACTTACAACCACCATATCTACCACAGTACCAAAGTTTCTGAAAATCGGCCGCTGTTGTGATCGAAAGGTGACTCTGTGCTACTACTACACACAAACGCCAGTTATCTGTGATCTATAGTTTTCGCTGAAAAGTGATACACCATGACACTTTTGTCTTTGGCAGAAGTATGAAATTGCCCACAGGTCGATCACGTTCAACCCCCATATCTCCCACACCCCCATAGCTACCGACATCTAACAACCATAGTGCACTACATGAGATACGATTCTACTACCAAACACAAACACCAATGCTCTATGCTATGTAGTTGTGGCAGAAAAGTGACGTATGCGGAGACAGTCGAAATACGAAAATATCCTTGGTCGGCCACTTTCAACCACCATATCTACCACAGTACCACAGTTTCTGAAAATCGGCCGCTGTTGTGATCGAAAGGTGACTCTGTGCTACTACTACACACAAACGCCAGTTATCTGTGATGTATAGTTTTTGCTGAAAAGTGATACACCATGACACTTTTGTCTTTGGCAGAAGTATGAAATTGCCACAGGTCGATCAATTTCAACCCCCACATCTCCCACAACCCCATAGCTACCGACATCTAACAACCATAGTGCACTACATGAGATAAGATTTTACTACCAAACACAAACACCAATGCTCTATGCTATGTAGTTGTGGGCGGAGACAGTCGAAATACGAAAATATCCTTGGTCGGCCACTTACAACCACCATATCTACCAAAGTACCACAGTTTCTGAAAATCGGCCGCTGTTGTGATCGAAAGGTGACTCTGTGCTATACTACACACACAAACGCCAGTTATCTGTGATCTATAGTTTTCGCTGAAAAGTGATACACCATGACACTTTTGTCTTTGGCAGAAGTATGAAATTGCAACAGGTCGATCAATTTCAACCCCCATATCTCCCACACCCCCATAGCTACCGACATCTAACAACCATAGTGCATACATGAGATACGATTTTACTACCAAACACAAACACCAATGCTCTATGCTATGTAGTTGTGGCAGAAAAGTGACATATGCGGAGACAGTCGAAATACGAAAATATCCTTGGTCGGCCACTTACAACCACCATATCTACCACAGTACCACAGTTTCTGAAAATCGGCCGCTGTTGTGATCGAAAGGTGACTCTGTGCTACTACTACACACAAACGCCAGTTATCTGTGATCTATAGTTTTCGCTGAAAAGTGATACACCATGACACTTTTGTCTTTGGCAGAAGTATGAAATTGCCACAGGTCGATCACTTTCAACCCCCATATCTCCCACACCCCCATAGCTACCAACATCTAACAACCATAGTGCACTACATGAGATACTATTCTACTACCAAACACAAACACCAATGCTCTATGCTATGTAGTTTGTGGCAGAAAAGTGACGTATGCGGAGACAGTCGAAATACGAAAATATCCTTGGTCGGCCCACTTTTCAACCACCATATCTACCACAGTACCACAGTTTCTGAAAATCGGCCGCTGTTGTGATCGAAAGGTGACTCTGTGCTACTACTACACACAAACGCCAGTTATCTGTGATCTATAGTTTTCGCTGAAAAGTGATACACCATGACACTTTTGTCTTAGGCAGAAGTATGAAATTGCCACAGGTCGACCACTTTCAACCCCCATATCTCCCACACCCCGATAGCTACCGACATCTAACAACCATAGTGCACTACATGAGATACTATTCTACTACCAAACACAAACACCAATGCTCTATGCTATGTAGTTGTGGCAGAAAAGTGACGTATGCGGAGACAGTCGAAATACGAAAATATCCTTGGTCGGCCACTTTCAACGACCATATCTACCACAGTACCACAGTTTCTGAAATCGGCCGCTGTTGTGATCGAAAGGTGACTCTGTGCTACTACTACACACAAACGCCAGTTATCTGTGATCTATAGTTTTCGCTGAAAAGTGATACACCATGACACTTTTGTCTTTGGCAGAAGTATGAAATTGCCACAGGTCGATCACTTTCAACCCCAATATCTCCCACACACCCATAGCTACCAACATCTAAAACCATAGTGCACTACATGAGATACTATTCTACTACCAAACACAAACACCAATGCTCTATGCTATGTAGTTGTGGCAGAAAAGTGACGTATGCGGAGACAGTCGAAATACGAAAATATCCTTGGTCGGCCACTTTCAACCACCATATCTACCACAGTACCACAGTTTCTGAAAATCGGCCGCTGTTGTGATCGAAAGGTGACTCTGTGCTACTACTACACACAAACGCCAGTTATCTGTGATCTATAGTTTTCGCTGAAAAGTGATACACCATGACACTTTTGTCCTTAGGCAGAAGTATGAAATTGCCACAGGTCGACCACTTTCAACCCCCATATCTCCCACACCCCTATAGCTACCGACATCTAACAACCATAGTGCACTACATGAGATACTATTCTACTACCAAACACAAACACCAATCCTCTATGGCTATGTAGTTGTGGCAGAAAGTGACGTATGCGGAGACAGTCGAAATACGAAAATATCCTTGGTCGGCCACTTTCAACGACCATATCTACCACAGTACCACAGTTTCTGAAAATCGGCCGCTGTTGTGATCGAAAGGTGACTCTGTGCTACTACTACACACAAACGCCAGTTATCTGTGATCTATAGTTTTCGCTGAAAAGTGATACACCATGACACTTTTGTCTTTGGCAGAAGTATGAAATTGCCACAGGTCGATCACTTTCAACCCCCATATCTCCCACACCCCCATAGCTACCGACATCTAACAACCATAGTGCACTACATGAGATACGATTCTACTACCAAACACAAACACCATTGCTCTATGCTATGTAGTTGTGGCAAAAAAGTGACATATGCGGAGACAGTCGAAATACGAAAATATCCTTGGTCGGCCACTTACAACCACCATATCTACCACAGTACCACAGTTTCTGAAAATCGGCCGCTGTTGTGATCGAAAGGGTGACTCTGTGCTACTACTACACACAAAACGCCAGTTATCTGTGATCTATAGTTTTCGCTGAAAAGTGATACACCATGACACTTTTGTCTTTGGCAGAAGTATGAAATTGCCACAGGTCGACCACTTTCTACCACCATATCTCCCATACCCCCATAGCTACCGACATCTAACAACCATAGTGCATGACAGGAAAGACGATTCTACTACCACACACAAACACCAAAGGTCTATGTTATGTAGTTGTGGCAGGAAAGAGAAGTATACGGAGATACGAATTTTTGGTCGAAATATGAACACGCCCTGCACTGACCAACTTTAATCATTATATCTCCCACATCCCCACAGCTATCACCATTCGGCCAACGTTGTGCACGACAGGAAACTCCATGCTACTTCCACCCACAAACATCAGTGATCTGTGCTAGGTGGTGTTGGCTGAAAAGTGAAATATAGGAAAAAACACGTCTATTTTTATATATATATAAGATTTGCAAAAAAATGTTGAAATTTGTAGAGGGCAAAAGTAGGATGGTAGAGGGAAAAGGGGCAGGGGGAAGGGAATGGGTGTGTAGGGAAATTATTCCATCGCAATAAGTTAAACTAAAAATGGAATGGCGATGGGATAGAGGAAAAGATCCAGAGTGTAGAAAGCAAAGGGAGTGGGCTATATTAATAAAAATTAATATTTTTTCTCAGACGAAAATACCAAAATAATTTAAACATATCAACTAGATTAATTTGTAGTGCGTTTGGTTCAGAGGAAGAGATCAAAAGAAAACTGGGTTTTTTCAGGAAGGAGGAGGGGAGTAGAAATGTGTTCAGAAAAAGGAGTGGTACCTGATTTGTCCTGACACGATAGCTCCCACATCCCAAGTCCAAAGAAACTGCTCCTAGGAGTGAGGACACTAATAGCTCAAAAAGGAAGCACAAAACTAGTAAAGTAGTATTATGAGTATTGGTTTTAGGAGCATGGAAAGATTCAGTTTTTTGGATAAAATCATTAGGATATATAGAGAGGGGTGAATGAAGAAAAATTTGCAGGCTAAGGGCATCCTCACTTTGTGCAATTCTAAAGCAACATGACTGATATCTGAGTATCGTTAATTTGACTTGCCTCCAAGTACGATACCCACAAGTGACCCAATACCACCCACTGAGAATACTGTGAAGTGATACAATCTCTTCAGTCTATCTACAGCTGAGTTGCACATTGCTATAATAACCATCCCTATTGTGGCTTCTGAGTTTTTCATCATTTCAAGTGGTGATGATATCATTGTTGCCTATTCTGACTACAACTATTATAGAAAAAGAAAAATTCCAAGAATGTATTGCCATTCTTAAATAATACATCCAACATAAAGAGGAAAAAACATAATGTAGGTAAATAAAAAAATTTAAGAAATGACATCGACCACTTATGAATTTTGATGATAAAACTACTGATAGGAACTAATAAATAAATGTGCAAGATTTTTAACACGGTGTTAATTTTTCTGACAATGCTGCTACACCACACATGCCCAACAAGAGTTGATATTTACTACCATAGAAATCATTCTCTTCCTAAATTTCTTGATCAAATGATAGTTTGCTGCTGTACAAATGATGACTCTCAAAAAATAAAATTTACCTTTTTTTTAATTAAAATGTTTGTTAATTTTTTCATATCTGATAGATTCTTCAGAAATGTTTGCTGTTA
The DNA here is from genome assembly GCA_031002005.1 of Vandiemenella viatica. NCBI lineage: Eukaryota > Metazoa > Arthropoda > Insecta > Orthoptera > Morabidae > Vandiemenella > Vandiemenella viatica. The sequence goes on from CM061920.1 coordinate 163,002,272, forward strand.
TTAATGTTCCTAGTTTACTATTTAAACTACCTATGCAATGAAGACTGATTGTTCTCTCCACACTGAATAACATCGCACTACCTCCGACAATGAAAACTCGGTGAAGGTAACAATCATTGCCAAAATCTTACAACTATCTTATTAAAGCCAAATATTAATTAAAATCTACTTGAAATAGTTTTAAATGATAAAGGAAATTCCTAGAGACTAATTACATGTATGCTTTTCACAACTTTTTCCACAGACTTAATGATGAATGCATGTTCATCTGTCAGGTTTCACACTTGTGACAAAACTAGTGAGAAACACAACTGATGTCTGACTTCCTTGCAGTTCGTGAAAGGCTGGTAGGAAGCATGTAGAATGTACCTCTCCTGGAAGTGGCGCAGTGTGTGCCTTCCTATTACACAACATTGAAAGTGATTTACAAGATAGTCAAGTATCCATCGTGCCATATCAGAATTGCATAGTGTGAAGAGTGCCTAAGCCAAAACTGACTGTTATTGGGAGTGAAGCTTTGACTTGCAGCTATTTACCATTTGTTTAAGACTACTAGATTTTTAACATTACAAAGGTGCCAAGTGCCAGAATTGTCAATACAGATTATTCACTAGATCGATACAGAATACCAAAGATAACAACATATCCAGAGGGCTAAGCCTATTAAGGTATTTGAAGAGTTGCATGACCACTGCAAGATTCCTGGACTCAATTACCCCTGACCTAAACAGATAGTTTTCCTTGTGCTACTAACTGTTCATAAATTTGGTACTTATCTTTGTAATTTTAAGTACCCAATTAGTTTCAGATCTGTGTAGGAAGCAGTACACTGTTGAAAGTCAGTATGTAAATGTAACTGGAAGTATTACATGTAGCATGCCCTGTAACTGAGAAAAGCAAGACATATATCTCCCACCCAACAAGACAACAACATGGCTCGTGTGAGTGGAGATGTTCCCGGCATACTGATTCAATGTAGGCTTCACTGGTGTTCAGTTGGATAGTGTCATATAAACACAACATTTTGACAGTTGGCTCTTCTGTCTTCATCAGGTGCACATAGCTTCAAATGTTGTAAGCTGGAAGTCACTGCCGAGACTGGCTTAGCAGAAGTCGTTAATTTGACAAATAGCAGCACAAAACACACACACACACACACACACTTGAAGCTTGACAAAGAGTGGACCCCATCTGCTGGCGGCTGCTGGGCAGTCCAATTAATGTGTGGCCGAACTGGAACACGTGATCCACCAAATGGGTGTATTGATGTTAAGGCCTGTGTATGGGGCCGTACCAGGTAGACAAGGCCCATCTACCGATGCTTGCAAAGTCCATGGAAAATAATGAATTATCAGTAAATGACCAAAGTAATGGGTTGAAAGTACATACCAAAGAGGTAAAGCAAATGTGAGGGGATTCCAGTGAGTGAGAGGATTTAACAATGGTTTTAGGAAACAAGAAGAAACTGCAGAGAATCCGGGAACCTCAAAACAATGCCAGCTTAGCATAGATAAAAAAAAATTATAAATGCTAACGTTGCGGTCCAGACGAAGTTAAATTTAGAAATCGGACCAAACCCTCATATAGCAATTTGGTGGTGAGACTGTGCTATAACAACAACCCCACTGATGATTTATGGGATGAAGAATTTGAGTTACAGGAAAGATGTGTTAGGGTACCAATATTCATTTATCTGCTTTTGGAATGACTAGTAATGTTTTGATTGATTCAAGTGCAGAGATTTCTTGTGTGTCTGAAGCGTGTTATATATTGTTTAGTCGAGTAGTAACAGTTTTTTTCACTGCCAGTAGAAGGCATGACTGTTACTACGGCTACAGGTAAACAAAGCAAACAAATAAAATTGCAGAAATTACTAGACGGTACAATAAAAACACATTATGTAGAGGTACAAGTATTTGTGGTACCGGACATTACGACAGAGTGTATTTTTGGAGTAGACTGGATGAGTACTTTTAAAGCAATCCTGAATTATGAAGAGGAATTTCAAATAGAAGGAAAAAAAGAGTTAGAACAGAGATAAATACATTATGGGAGGGTACCCCAGTATGTAACATACGTGCATCGTCGTGGGGGACATCAGGAGGAAACTGCAAAGGTTATTGCTTTGCGGACAGGTTGGAACATTTGTGCCAATATTTAATGTGATGCGCTAGTAAAAATGGAAGAGGGGTGCCAGTTGGTAACACTTTCTAGACACCCAAATACAATTTTGAATATTATAAACAAAATATGAGAGGAGAAGATTGGTCTTTTATAGAAAATGTTGAATGGCAATACCACGATCAACTGAAAAATATAATACAGAAATATGATGATGTCTTTTCTGACCGACCGGGAAGAGTATCAAATTATAAATGTCACTTCTCAGTCACATGCCATACACCTTTTTTTTGTAAAACCATATGTCATACCTTTAGCAAAGCGTAACCAAGCTGACATGGAGATGAATCAGACGCTTGACTGGAATATTATAGAGAGGTCAAACAGCCCATACAATAACTCATTAGTGGTAGTAACGAAGGCAGATCAATCGGTACGATTGATGTTGGATGCCTGTAGACTAAATAAAATTTTAGGGGAAGAATTTCTTAACCTCTTTGGATTTAACATCTACCTATAGGCAAATTCCAATAGCACAGGAATCTCGTAAATATACGGCATTTCTATATAAAGGTAGAAGCTATCAATTTACTGTATTACCTTTCAGCCTGAATAATGCAGTTGCGAATTTTATACAGGCGTTAGATATTGTACTAGGGCAAGATTTGTTGTTTCAGGTATCAGTATATGTAGATGACATACTTATTGCAAGTGACACAATTGAAGAGCATTGGGACACATTGCAAAGAGTCTTATTGGCTCTGCAAGAAGGAAAGATGACCATTCAATTAAAAAAGTGCATATTCCTGAAATCGTAAATAACCTTTCTTGGACACACCATTTCACCAGACGGTATCATATCAAATGATGACAAGTTAGAAGCCATGAAAGGTTTTCCATGATTGACCAATAAGAAACAATTGCTAAGCTTCTTAGGACTATGCGGATACTACCGCAAGTTTTGTAAAAGGTCAAATCTTGAATAGTCCACATTTAGAAAAATTAAAAAGAAAGAATACACATTGTATTTGGACAGATGATTGTGAACGTGATTTCATATCCATAAAAAAGCTCTTCTTAATCAGATGGTCTTGAGTGCACTAGATTGGAACTTAGATTTCTGTTTATCCACAGATAGCTCAGAATATGGTTTTGGAGTTGAAGTGTTTCAACAGACCTGCAAGGATGGAACACAGATTAAGAGAATGATTGCCTTTGCCAGCAGCGTCATGACAAAGGCAGAACGCAACTATTGTATTACACAAACGGAAGCTCTTGCAGTAGTGTGGGCTTTTCAAAAATTCCACTATTGTTTTTACTGACCATAGAGCGTTATCCTTCTTGACGAAGTGTAAACTAGTCCATGGGAGATTGGCAAGGTGGACCCTATTATTACAAGAGTTTAATTTTGAGATGTGATACATCTCAGGAAAGGAGAATATTGTTGCCGACACATTGTCACGGTTATCTCTGAGGACATCTGCGGACAATTCGGTTGTACCACCTACAAACACACCAAAATTAATGTACATCAAAGGCACAATAGGGGAAAAGGAGGTAGAACGATGTTTGCGGTCCGTGAAAGAGGAGCAAAGGAAGGATACAGCTATTACAGAAGTGTTGAAAAAATTAGCAAATAAGGATGGTCATCACTAACAAAATTTTATTGTGAAAAGGGAGGTATCTTGTTTAGAAAAAACCATGAAAAGAGTGAAGATTAGAAGCTCTGGATTCCAGAACATTTTGTTGACCATTTTATTAGACAACACCATTTTAGCTATGGACATTTTGGAGAAATGAAATGTTACAAGATTCTTCAAGAAACTGTTTACTTCCCAAATATGTTGAAAAGAGTTTGTGATTTTATACGTTCTTGTGAGGTATGTCAAAAGAACAAAATAGACAATGTCAAAAAGGAAGGTGAAGTGTGAAGTCTAATACCAGAAAATCCACATGAATTAATTGCTTTGGATATCTATGGACCATTACCAACATAAAAAGGGGGAATAAGACAGATTTGTGTGAATTGACGTTTTTTCTAAGTATGAAAAATTGTATTCAACTAAATGGGTGACAGCCAATGTTATTTGTTCTAAAGTGATGTATGATTACATTCCCCATTTGGGAAAACCAGAAAAAATTCTGACAGATAATGCCCCACAATTCTCTGGGAAGATATGGAATAGATGTTTTCAGACAGCTGGAATACAAACACTAAAAACATCTTTCTATCACCCACATAGCAATGCTGCAGAACGAGTGATGAAAGAATTAGGCAGATGGTTCCGTACATATAGTAATGAAAACCACAAGAGATGGGTTTTAGAAGTACCTAACATAGAGGATGTTATAAATTCTATACCACATAGTTCCACATCAGTAACTCCTTATGAGTTGATGTTCGGTGTTAAACCTCCCAGGATTGTTTTGGAATTAGTAACGTTCCCCAATAAAAACATATATAAAAAGAAATGATAAAAACTGCCTTAGAACAATTAAAGAAATGTGCATTATCAAGAAAAATTAGACATGACCAAGGAATCCTACCTGTCAGATACAATGTAGTTGACTTAGTTCTCTTACGTACACATTACAAGTCCTCCACCATTGAAAATGAAATAAAGAAGTTCAAACCTTTGTATGAAGGGCTGTATGAAATAGTGGCTAAAGTTAGGGAAAACTCCTATACTTTCGTTCAACCGCACAATAGACGAGTGAAGGGATGTTATAATGATATTGAACTGAGTCTCTTTATCAACTTGGAAAAAAAAAAATAGCTTGTGTCGTGGAGGAGCGACAGAGTCGCTTCCTCACCACACGCAATTTTTGGTGAGTGTGTGTGTGTGTGTGGGGGGGGGGGGGGGGGAATGAAACATTAGTAAATGGAAAAATATGCTGGGGGCAAAGTTAGGGAACAAAAAACCTATACTTTGGTTCATCAGAATAAACTGTTTTTTTAATATTATTATTATTATGAGAGACGTCAAACACATGTCTCCAAAAGGTTGACATTTCATATGTGTATTTATTTTTTTAAAAATAATATCAATAATAATTAAATGTACATGTTATTTATGTATTTAAAAGGAAAATGATATAATAATGTAACATTATTTGTAAAAAATACCCCAACACCAGCCATTATGTATGAATGTAATTTTTTTAAATGTAAGTCAATTTGAATAATGTGATCAAACCTAAAGTTAAAGTTTAACGCTACACTGTGAGGTCAAAAGACTTCCAAAATTTAGCGATAAACTGGATGGTGTTGTGACGATCACATATGTATTATAGATTATTCCATGGTAGGCAAGCATACTAATATAGATTCCTTTAGATTTAGTTATGTTCATGCTGTCATTGTTTGAGATGTTGTTGGTTGCCAGGAGCGACATAATAGAGCAACGTAGTTGGATCGTTACCTCGAGTTCGTAAATTTAGTATACGAACTGGGAAGTATCATAAGAAGTCCGATATAAAGTAATGGTCTTGTTATCAGCTGGTGTTGGTGGAGAATGTTAAATTGTTAAATGATGGAAATAAAAGTTATCACTAGAACAATGAATGGAATGTTCATCTTTTCAATAGTTAGATGCTATCTATGAAAATAAGCTAAAGAGGAAAGGGCAACAGTGTTTGAAGATAATAAAATTATATTACACAGAGGCACCAGGCTGAAACGACATAAGCAAGAATAACAACACAAGATGCTTGGATGATATGGCCGGATATGTTGGCGGTCCGCGATGCTAGCCGGCTGGTTCTGGATGTTAGTAAGCTCAGGTAGATCAGGCCGTGCGGGATTTACCGGGTGAAGAAGCCGAAGAAATATGACGTGAGACCTGTGAGGTGTTGAAGAGGGCCAAGCCACCAAGAAACAATATTACGAGTGCAAAGCGTGAATCACTAAATACTTTACGCCACAGAGGTGAAATAGCTTTTTACCAATGGATAAGGGTAACTCGACTGTTCTCCTTTCCACGGTGAATATAACAAAAAGGTGATGAGCTTCCTTGATGATGCTTCTTACATTCTGTTGGATGTGACCCTGCAACAAAGGTTGTGAATAAAATAATGGCTCGTCAAAAATGCCGAACTGCTCGAAGATGTTACCAAGAAAATTAGGCCACGTGAAACAAGACCACTGAGACTATTTGGTTTGCCCAAGTTCCATAAGCAGAGTATACCATTACGACCTAATTTTAGTGCCAGTGCGGTACCAACTTAATTACGTAAGCTGAAATAAGAGAGGTCCAGTGAAATCTCACCAGAAGGATTCTTGATGGACAGTAAAGCTTAGAAAAAAAAAGGTCCACAAATGACGTGGATATCCACTTTAGGGGGTCATAAGTTCTAAAAATGATGCAGATACCAACATTAGGGGGGAAAATCTCAGGTCATCTTAGGAGGGGAGGTCCGAGCAGATTTCACCAAATCTCACAACAGGGGGAGGGGGTCCGGAAAAATGCTGCACATAATTAATGGACACCCCCTTACCTGCTTGACAAGCATCTGAAGCGTCTCCTTAGTCCCTGTTTCAGATACTGATATCATGGTTAATTCTGACGGTGTATCTCTATTCACCCATGTGACAGTAAAGGACACTCTTGACTTGATATGCTGTCATTTTCAGCTGAGTAGCACAGACATCTTCAACCATGTACTTACATCTATCAGGGAAGTAACTACGAACAATCCAACAGAAGGGCTATAGGGTCTCCGCTCTCTCCAGTAGAAGCAAACCTCTACATGGAGGATTTTGAAGTGAGGGCTCTAAAGAGTGTTTCCATCAAACCCTCCTGCTTCTACTGTTTTGTCAAAAATACTTTCCCTGCGTGGCCATATAGTATCCAAGTGTGGGATGAATTTCTTGACCACCTAACGGAATCCATCCCAATATATGTTTTATGAAAGAAGTAGAGAAGGACAGGTGCCTCCTGTTTCTAGACATCTTTATAAAGCACAAACCTGAAAGAACTCTGTCGCATAGTGTATACTGCAAACCTGCCCACACTGAGAGCTACTTGGGTTCAGCCAGTTACCATCACTCAGCTCAATGCAACTCCATATTGGCCACACTGGTACACAGAGTGAGAGCCATGTCTGATTGTGAAAATCTGCTGAAAGAAATGAAACATCTTAGTCTCGTCTTTGAAAAGAATGGCTACTCTTGGCCAGATATAGCGTAACATTGTTCAGAAGCCACCTAGACCATCCACTGAGCAAGACCAACCTCTGAAAACTATTGCTTTCCTTCCATATGTTGGGAACAGTTCACAAAAAATTGGAAGACTCCTGGCGTGATATGGGATAAAAAGTGTCTTCCGGCCATCCACCAAGATAAGCGATATACTATGTTTGGTGAAAGATGACTTAGGCTTAAGAATTCTTGGGATTTATTCAATACCATGTGAATGCACAAAGTCTATATTGACCAGACTAGCAGAACCATTGAAGAGCATCTTAATGAACATAAATGGCACATAAGGCTGATGCAACTGGAAAAATCAGCGATATCCAAAGATGTTTTCAATGAAGAGCACAGGATAGAGTTCGGAAAAACAGTGGTGCTGGCCAGATTCTTCCTTCTGGGATTCTGTCATAAGCGAGGTGTTGGAAATAAATCTGAATGATGACAACATCAAAAGGGATGGCGGACTCTACCTGAGTGAAGCATGGAGGCAAATCATTAGAGACCTCGGACAAGAACAAGGAAACTACAGAACAGGGCTTAATGGATGCAAATGATGCCGCAGATGTAGGCAGAGTTTACAACCATTCAGAATGGGCCAGCCAGCATATCCAGCCATATCATCAAAGCTTCTACTGTGTATGGACTCAGCAAGCATCAATAAATGGGTCTTGGTTACCTGGCACGGCTCCATATACAGGCCATAAAACCATTTTACCAAGTTGGTGGACCAGATGTTCCAGTTCTGCAATGTGCTGATTGGATGGCCAAGAAACTGACAGCAGATGGGGTCCACTGTTTGCCAAGCTGCTAGTGTGTGTGTGTGTTTGTTTTTTGTGCTCCTATTTGTCAAATTAACAACTTCTGCCCAGCCAGTCTATGCAGTGACTACCAGCTTACAACATCTGAAGTTATCCACACCTGATCAAAACAGCAAAGCCAACTATCCTGCTGAAGCTTACATTGAATAACATGGCTTTCTTGTTTGCAACAGAAAATTCTCGAATACTTGCAATATGCTCCACGCTTCCACCACTTTCATCAGCTGCACCACTGCAAAGAGGTTTCCTACATTTCCCTTTTCTTCCTTTACTGTAACTGGAATCACCACAGTCTTAAGTTGTAGTACATTTTGTTGAACACTTGAAAATGCCTATAATAAACACATTTTTTTCCCCAAGTGGATTTGGAGAAACCTCAATTTCAGCATTGGCAGCAATCATCAGTAAGATAAAGAACTGAAATAAATACAGGAGCAGAAAGAAATAATTGCATAAATTAGAGACCTACTTTAAAAGAGGAGGTAAATGAAGATTTGGTGATGATATGATAAGAGTACTCTGAGCTGCATAAAACTTTGATGAAAGAAATAAAGGAAAATATGAAATAAAGTGAAGATGATAAAAGAGACTTTAGAAAAGAAGACAGGTTTAAAGAAAGAAAAGCAAAATCTTATACTTGGCAAGAGGCAGACAACAGCAATTTATGGAAACAATGGTAGAATTACTGACAAAGAGGAAATTTTAAATTTTATCAGAAATTTTATAGTTAACTACAAGACAGTGCAGAGAAAACTCCAATATTCTCTGACCTCTCTAATGTATGCCAGATATACTTCTCTCTAAAGTCAACTATGATATAGATAGGATGAAAAAAAGAATGGCTGCTGATGGCAATGATCTCTCTGTTGATATTGTGAACGTAGTTGGTAAAGAAACTATAAATCACTTGGAAAAAGCGTACACAATACTTCAGTTCCATCAATGTGGAATACTGCTAAGACAATTCTGCTAGATAAAATGAAATATTCACTACAACCAAAACTGCTGCTCTGTACACAGATTTTACAAATATCTTGTTGAATCAAATCAGCTCAATACCCCGAGTCATCCCAGCCCACTGAATAAGCAGATTCTGCAGCAACTTCAGAGCAACTGATGATATTCTTACTGTATGAGAACTAATTAACTGAGCAAACATATATGTGATGCTTCTTCATTTGAAAAGGTATTCACACTACTAAATCCCAAGGCTGTCCTGAAAGCCCAAGCTGAGAAAGATGTTGATGTAACTTATATCAGAGGATTTTATAACATTTATGGAACAATCTCAGCCTTTGTCATCATCAATGAAGCAACAACAGATTTCTTCAATGGAAGAACTTATTTTCAGCTATTTTGAGGTCATTAATGTCAAAGTCTAAAAATGCAGGCAAAAGAATTAGAATCAATGGCAGAAGCTTAATAACTTGAGATTCGCCAATGACAATGCACTCTTGACCAATGACATTGAAGAACTAAAAACCTTGGTTAGTGAACTTCTTTCAGAGTGTAGAGCAGCCAACCTCAGCATGAACATTTCCATAACAACATGTGTGGGAAGCAATGTACAAATAAATACCTTTATGAAATGTCTGGTAGTATATTTAACTTGGCCAGATTTTAAATATAAGAGAAGACATAAAACTAAAAAATTTCTGTTGCATCACCCTTTTGAAGAGCATTCTATCATGCTCAAATAAAACATTTCCATAAATCTAAGTAAATGGTTTATGATCAGTGCATTGTTCTTGTACTAACTTGCAGTTGCTAGACCTGAACACTCAATAAATCTTCAAAAAGAAAACAGCCCAAAAGAGCTATGGAAAGGTTAACATTGGATTTCACTAGAAAAGAAAAGAGAGAAACAGACATCAAACTAATTACAGAGGTCATGGACATCTTGGAGAAGATGTCCACCTTAAAGTTGTTTGGAGGACAGATGGAAAAAGTGGTATTTCATTGGAGTAGATCACCAAAAACCAAGAGTAAGACACTAGACTGATGGGTTAAAGACATCTACAGAGAATTGCCTAAGATTGTCATACTTTGAGAAGAAACTGTTGTAGTTCTGTCTGGATTCATAACGGAATTTATTAGCTGATGGTGATATTTAACATGTTCATCACCAAGCGTGATTCGGCTGAGTTTTTCGCCAGGCCCAAATAATCGGAAAATGATATGCCCGAAAATGATAGAAATAAAACAAGGAACATATCCCACAATTTACAGATTCGTAAGAACCGGCAGGGCAAGCCTATAATAATGATGTGCACCATATGTTACCAGATGAAGAGGGGAACTGCCGAACGCCAAGAAATGAAGAAAAGTGTAAAAAAAACTACAACCTATTGTTCCAATTGTCCAAAATCACTGCAAAGGTGTTTAGAATGTTTAAAAAACACCATGCGACATAGTATAATGTTACATGTTGTCATAAATATGAATTAATGAAAGGTATGGTGTAATGTTTATATTTTTAGTATTTTTATGTTGTACACGCTATATTTATATTTCAGTGTTTATTCCATAAATTTCCTTTTAAAAATCCTGTTTACTTGAACATGAAGAGCGTCACCCATATTTGTGTGACAGGGCCTCCATGGAAGCATACCCGTCACCTAGATATGGGTGACGTGGCGATGAACGTGTTAAACAACTATATCACTTTCTAGCACATATTTAATTTCTTAACAATTCTTTATGTTTCTGTGTATTCTTTAAATCTGAGTGTCATTCGTGATAATATATGGAAACTAGTACTACAAATATTGCTTGTTGGAGAACAAAGGTACTGATTAACAAATTTAAGTCAGCATAGAGCAAGTAACAGGACTTATTTCAGATAATGGCAAGATGGTTTCTTTCTCTACCCTTAATATGCTCTGATAGGTCCTATCTCTCATTGGCATCAGGCTTGTTAAACACTAGTACTTAAATTATGAGGTTTGAAAGCTATCATTTACATGCAGAATGTGAAAGACTGTGATAATTTAGATAACACACCATACAGGGTATGCAATGGCAGGATCAGGATGGTACACAGAGATAAATAATAATATTAAAAAAGAGACTAATATATAATAAACAGTGTTTTTTCCAAATTAGAAGTGGGATAGTAACAGGGACAAGGAACGGGAAATCAACCATGTCCTTTTCAAGTAATGATCCCAACATTCGCCTGGAGTGATTTTGGGAAACCATGGAAAACGGAAATCTGTATGACCAGAAGGGGATTTAAACCCACATCCTCAAGAGATTTTTGTCCAATAATCACACACCAGAACAAGGTTGTTTCTTTTTTTAACAAAAAACATGAGAATAAGATTTGCATTAAATAAGTGAATATGGTTAGCCACAACACATGCTGCATTCTTTAAACCACATGAGTAAGAGAAAGAATCTCCCCTTTTTTAAAAATCAATCCCAATGACTGCGAATATCCTACTAGAAAATAGTTCCTTACAGAACACAGATCACACTTACAAGCATCAAGCAATATACACATTACATTTTGAAGAACTTTAATGAAAAGTCTCATCTAAGTGAAGAACTTTAAATACCTACATCCTTCAGTGGAACTGGGAATCACAGAAATAATGATAAAAACAAATCAGTCAGTCTGAAAAATCATAGCTGTGATTTATTTAATATTTTATAGCCAGTAAAAGACACTGAACATATTCTGTTACAATAGTGTAACAGCTGAATAAAATAATTACAGTTAATGGCAATAAAACATCCTCTCCTCATTAGGTGATAAATACATTTTCAGAATGTAAAGTGGCAGTGCCAGATCTAGTGGAGGAGGGGAGCAAACCGTTGCACCTGCCCAGGGTGGTAACTTGAGGGGGGGGGGGGGGGAACGGCAAGATCGTGTTTAAAGGGTGTCAAATGGCAAATTTATGTCACGGTGACTCTTTATATATATATACATATCTCCACTACTGTCCTTGGTGACTACATTAATGGTGGTGGCAAAAATAATGTTTAAAGGGTGGTAATCTCTTAGTTTTTTTTTGCCCTGACTCGGAAAATTTGTTGATCTGTCACTGTAAAGTGATATTTATTTTGAGATAGTGTGGGAATTTTTTGTTAAAATTTTTAGTTAGCAGAGAATTAAAATGTGATCATGAACTTATGAGATCTCATATTTTCAATAAATGCATCGAATGTGAATAACATCTGACAAAGAAAAAGTACTCCATCTTCATCTCTGTGTAAGGTTCCTTTATCACAAGCTATCTCTTAGATTTCTGCATCTCTGATCATGACACCTTATCTTCACCTATTTAGGGATTTATATCATGTATCCCCAGTAGGAGCTAAGAAGTGAATGGATTTACACACACACTAATAATAATAAAAAAAAGAATAGCGAAATGAACCACCACTTACCTTAAATGAATGTTTCATGGTGTGAACACAAAAACAATGAATATTTTGGGACTTCACCCTGCCTCCCATAAAATTCTCCTGTTGACAAAGGACCAAGTCCCGAGATATTCATTGTTTTTTCTGTTCTTGTGTGTTTTTTTTTTTGGTGTGTGTGTGTGTTCACACCATGAAACCATCATCTAAGGTAAGTGGTGGTTCATTTCGCTATCCTTTTTTTTTGTAATTCCAAATAGTATGATAGATATGATAATTAAAGCTCAATAATGATCTTTTATTTTGGCTTAAGAACTGATTTTCCCTAGCAATTAACAATTTCAGTACGTACAGACAACAATAATTTAATTTGTAGAACTTTGGTCCAGCTTTACAGTTATTTAATTAAAGTTGGGCTTTCTATCACATTTTTTAAAAAAATGGAGAGCAATTCATTCTAATGAATTAGGAAAACCATGATACATCAAAATATTACTATATCATAACTGGATATTGTGGGCCATTTCCTCAATTGTGGGTAAATCAATTTTTTTTAAAACACGCCAATGCAACTAAATTTTATTTTATTTTTGTGTCTTACCCATTTCACTCTATTTCCAGAGCGACATCAGCAACATCTGTTTGGTATTTGTACATTTAGTTAGTTACATTTGGTTTAAAAAACAATATAAAATTCAGGTGAAATTAAATTTACTTACATGTTACTCTTTTCTCATGATCTTGGGTAGCTTCTCTGTGTAGGTTTTGTAGAATCTTCTGAAGGTATAAAGCACTATACTGCACCGACCAAATTACACATTATCACTATTATTTACTGTCACTGTCGTTTTCAAAACATGAGAGAGAAAACACCATGCCATCATTTTTACAAGTCCATAGAGTTTGTGTTTGTTTATGTTTCAGGTTTCATTGTGATTAGAGTTCCTTGTTTTTTTTTACAGTCTGCTTTGTGTTATCTTTGATGGTAGGTGGGGATTTGAAATGGTTGTCTTTTTGTAAAAAAGATAGCACAAAGTCGGCTATAAAAAAGGAAAAAAAAAAAAAAAAACAAGGAACTCTAATCACAATGAAACCTGAAACAAACACACACACAAACACTCTATGGACTTGTGAAAAACATGACGTGGTGTTTACTCTCTCATATTTTGAAAACGATAGTGACAGTAAATAATAGTGATAATGTGTAATTTGGTCGGTGTAGTGTAGTGCTTTATACCTTCAGAAGATTCCACAAAACCTACACAGAGTAGCTAACCCTGATCATGAGAAAAAAGTAAGTAAATTTAATTTCACCTGAACTTTATATTGCTTTTTAAACCAAATGTAACCAACTAAATGTACAAATACCAAACAGATGTCGGTGATGATGCTCTGGAAATAGAGTGAAATGTGTATGACACAAAAATAAAACAAAATTCAATTGCATAGGCATGTTATTAACCTTTATATTTTAAAAAATTGATTACTATATCACATTAATAGTACAATTTTTATCCTTTATGAGGATTTAAATTTAGAATTTGAATTTTCTCTATTAAAGAAGCAAATTTCACAGTACATCATAAAATACTTCATCACCAGTCAAAAGGATTTTTTTAGAGGATCATTTTAAACAGAATTCAAGGGAAATAGGAAGTTTAAAAAACTTGTAAGGTTGACCAGTTGAACTCCTACAACAATAGAAAAAGACAATTGATGGGAGAAAGGAAGGAAAAAAAACCCCTGATATTTTAATATTCAAATCAAATACCTAATAAAGGAATCTGCATTAAAGGAGTAAAGGAGGGAAAATCACTTTATATATATATATATAATAAAAACAAGACGAAAAATATATCCCTTGTATTCTTACTAAATATATCCACTAATGAGGGTAGCACACATGGTACTGGCAGTCACGTGCTAATAAGGTTTAAGTTGGCAGAAGTCTCTACATGAGAAAGGCACCAACAATAACACCCCATGAAAAATTTAATCTGTAAAAGAACTTAAGAGGACAGGCGGCAGTGTAAATGTTGAGAATCTTTTATTCTTGCTGCTAAAAGTAATAACTTCAAAGCTATCACAATATTAAAATTTTCACTAACAGAAGCTTCTATTGTCCTGCAGTTTTCTATTGGTGATTATTATAAAAGTTATTAAAAGAAGAATACAACTGCCCAGGAACAGGATATAACACACAAACTACTGAAGCTAAATCCTAATCTGCTAAACAAAATTCATAAAAAAATTATCACAGATAGGTCAGGCATCATGCAAAAACTGGTTGTTTGGACACAAAATATCAAAACTGTAATTATTTACTGTTATTATAAATATGTACTATAGCTTGCTAATGTTTTTCTTTCCCTGTACTCACAACAGGTTGACTACGGTTTTGAGCAACAGCACCCAGAGCTCCATTCAGTTGGTCAGGATCCAAGTTATCTTGGTAAGTGCTGCCTCTGCACATACAGAATAGCAAAAATAAATACAACAAACAAATTACTGTTTATGGCATTATGCTACATTATACCTTTAATTACATATTTTTAAATTATTTATAATGACAATTAGGTAAACTTGTTTTAAGCATACATTTGTGTTTTTCTACAAAGGCAGTTCATCCAATTAAATAAAAAATATAGTTTTCAGCCTATGATGGATAAGGTCGATTTAATCTTACGCTTTCATGAAGAAATATAATGAAATACTTAAAAGACAGTTATGTAGGGTTACTTCATCCGCAAATGATCTGAAATACTTAAAATGGTAAACAAGAATAGAGGTATATTTCTCTCTTTTGTTCTTGCTTATGGCTTTATGCCTTATTGCACTGAGGTTATTAGAGATGGGAAATGACTGGGGTTAGGCACAGGAAGAAATTCAGTAAAGCCTTGTCAGGATCCTAGCCGAGTGTGGGGTTAGGTACCCGGCTAATGCACCTGAACCAGATGTTGTCCAAAATATATTATAAGTCCATAAGAAAGTTCTGAAACCGTGCTGAAATTACTTATTGCTAACAGTTAATATTGACCACAGTCGCCACTTGCAGGCTTAACCTTCTGCAAGAAAGGTATTATTTTACTAAATGAAAGTCTCAAGTCGAAATCAAAAGTCATATATTCTCCAAAAATTTCCATATAAATGTTATAAGTCACTGTTAACAAGGCAATCGGATTTAAATCTTCTCCAAAAATTACAAGTTGAGATTCCAGAGCATAACCGCGAGAAAAAACCCCAAAACTGAATTTAGCTGACAAATTACATGTTTCGTTACTGTTTGTTGAAAGGCTACAACATGGCCGCTATGTCACGTTCCTTCGTCCAGGTTGGTTCATGACCAGCCTGTTCCGCCAGCCCGAGCGGACCTCGCGTCACCGTGCGTTCACCACCGAGTTACAAAAGACACTGGAGACGACCGACCAAATCCCCACCTCTAAGCTGCCTTATATTAGCTTGGGGGTCACGTGGTACATCTCGCTTCAACAAATTACCAAATATGGATGTGTTATATTGCCTACCACCTAAGTCAGTGATCTGTTATCTTCTTATTTAAAATCGGCTTTAGTAATTAACTTGAAATTATGTCTAAAATATTATTCCTGATTTTAGACTGTCTCTACATATGAACTTTGTTTAAATCTGTTGAGATAAGGTAAACAGAGTAATTCTAACAATCAAGTGTAACTAAAATTTATGTTTTTATTTATAACTCCGAAAGTTTATGGAATATCAAGCCGGAAAAATTATCAAAGTGTAGCCTGAATTAAACGGCGTATTTTGAAGTTTATTTTATCTTTGTAGCTATTATTTCAGAGACACAATAAATTATTTAGTGATTTACACGTGTGTTTTATGTCGAGTGTTTTTAGGAAAATCATAACATCGGTACTATGGCTTTAAATGATGTGAAATTAATATGTGTAAAGCTAAAAGAATGGATTGTTACGGCAATCTGTTTTATAACCCGGAATTCAAGTAGGCTTTTGAATAATAAAATGCCAAAACTGGGTGTTCAATTTTTACGTGTTAAGATTATATTTAAAACTACTCAGAACGTTGGAAATTATCTGATTTAGATGAATTTGATTCTCTCTATGGCTATTTTAATTTATTAGCTACTTTATATCGCGTGGCAATGTTTACAATCCGTGTGGAAGCATTTTATGTGTGCAGTGTCTGTAGAAAGTTGCTTCAAAAATTGGATTACCCTACAACAGGTTAGTAAAATGTCTTAAAATGTGTCTAGAAAATTAATTATGGGTGTTAACTGGTATTTACATGTTCTTAGCGCTTTTGAAATGGTTTAAAAGTGTTAGAATTAATTCCGAAAGGTTGACCAAATTGATCGATTTACCGGCGTCTATTTACTCACTGATACTTCATATTCTACAGACTGAAACTATTTAAAACCTATTAAAACTGAAAGATTATTTTATTTACTGCTTGTTTTTCTACTTTTTAAACCCTGAAACTACTTAACAGACCTCCAATTATATATGTGAACTGTTTAAGCAAATGAGTATTAAAAATCCAATATAATTACTTCTTGCGGTTATTAGATGCTTTAAAACTATCAGAAATCTATTAATTTATCTACTAGGCTGTCTCAGGGATTATTATTGCTGTTTTTGGAGCTTTAGGATGGTCAAGTTTCATTACAATGAATTATTTTCATTCTGCTTCAGACTGTCATTTTATCATCCAGTTTATTTCTTTAAAAATCCTACTAAACTATATTTATTTCTGAAGTTATGGTTATAGTGAGTCTAGGCCTGTGTAATATAGGTTCTTTATTGTCTTTACTGAAATCTCTTCAGGAATACTAAAACTGGAATATGCCAAAATTTATGAGTTAGATTTTTCCTTTACTGAAATTACTTATTTATCTCTGAAATAATGTGTATTAAACATGATAAAAGGTTTATTTATGCATTCTATTTGCAATTATTTAACATTTACTTCGTTTAAATCTGCTCAAAACATCTCGCCAACCAACGTTAGTATCTGTTATTAAAAATTTACTCCTATGTGAAATAACCTATTTCCTGCTGAACTATCATGTCTTTATGGCAATTTATAGTTTATTTATGCTGTGTATGTGTTATTTATTCACTTTACTATGCTCGAAGTGTTGTTAACTCGGTTTAAAGTGTGGTATCGTGTACTGAAGTTAACCCAAAACTCGGCCCGATTCTAACCAAATATTGCAAATATAACGAGGGATGCCTTACAGCCTTTACAAAAGAATGGTTTTAAAATAATTTAATGAAAACATGAAAAACGAAAATCTGGACGACTGAACAGGAATTGAATTCCACATCCTCTAGAATGAATAAATATAGTATAACTAATAGACAATTTGATAATATATAAGAGTGGAGGCTTTCTTGGCATTGTCTTCTAGTATGTTCTGAGTAAAGATGAAATTTTCTCAGAAAACTAGCCGAGTGAGTACATTTGTTTAACACGATGTTTCGGCATCATATTCTCTGCCGCCATTTTTAAGAAGCTGTCGAAAACCATATATCAGTTAATCTAGTAAACAGAGATACTGGATTTCGATTACGTGAAGCCTGGGGACCATTGAGCCAGAAAATGAGATTACATGGGAACTTGTGAATAGACTCTTTATCCGACCAGCCACAATCCAACGCCGACTGTTAATGCTAACAATTCCGTCAGCATTTAATGGTTATGTGCATTCCTCACAGACAGCAGTCACTTGACAATGGCAGTAGAGAATATGACCACCGAATGTCGTGTTGTATAAACAAACACTCCGCTAGTTTCCCTAGTCTCGATTAATGTTCTTAACTGTTCATTCTTCAGGCGCATGAAATTTATTTCCTCTTATGTGTCACAAGTTTCATATAATGAAAAGGAAATTGTGTATTTTTAAAAGCCTGAAGTATACAAACAAGGAGCTGCAAAAGCAAAAATTAGTAAACATGCAACAGCATAAAACACAAATTTTTCTTGTGTCCATATGCAGAGCACAAGATTTCAATAGTGGCATCGATATTTTTATTTTCATGTGCTATTTGTTTACAGAGTATTTTTTTAAGCCATTCTTGACATATAGTTTCGCTATGACTGTCAAGCTACTGATGACACTTGGCATTTTTTCTCCAATATGAAGGGACTAAAAATTTGCGTTAATTTTTGTGTTTTTAACAGGATAAAGGGCCATCCATAAATTACATCACTTTATAAGGGGGAGGGAGGGGTAAAGAAAGTGTGACATCATGTGAAAAGGGATGGGATGAGTCATAAGCTTTGAGACATCAGATACATAATTTCTATCATTTTTTGCACATGGTGGCCTTACGAGTTCATGCTCGTAGCTATGATGCTGCACGTCGGCCATATTTGACTTACGCTGAAAGACCAAGATTTGTCTTTAAAGAATTCCAACAGATGTGACAGGGAGGTTCTTTTTTTGACAAACAATGATGATGCTGTACGGTTGGAGGAAGATGTGTAAAATATTTGTAACCTTGTTAAAACCACTTAGAAATAGGTTTATCTCACAGAACTAGTACAGCAAAGCATTTCTACCAGCTATTCCTAACAGTAAAATACCTTTTAGTCCAATTTTGAAGCTGCCTTAGTACAAGACAAATTTCAGTTAGAATAGTTTTTCAAGTATAAAGAATTTATTTGCCACCACTCTCACAAAGAAAACTCATGATTGAGAGCATTTTAAGGTGCTTTTCCTATGCTCGGAAGAATTTAACTTGGAAAATATTTCATTTTTGGTGTTTTAAGACCATGTGGTTAGAGGAAGCCAAACATTGAAATAACTAGTCAATGCAAAAAGCTACATAAAATCTTTTATCACTAGCTGTAGTCAGCACCTTCTAGTATGTTCTGAGCACAAAATTGGTTAACCCTTTCGTGACCAGTGGGAACTATAGTTCCCACTTCTTTGTTTTCAACGTAAGTTCAGTGATAATCATTGTACCCACGTCCAAATTGTGCTGGCATCTCTGTGCTAACTACGTGTAGTTTATCAACTGGCTTGCAGAAGCTGTTGTATGTCTACAATATTAGTCAATCAATGCAGTGGCGTGATTTCTGAGTGTAAGGGAACCAATAATTCGACCACAACAGCTATATTTGTATTCAGCGCTTTTCTGTTATGTGTGAAGTGACTTGTTTTGTGTCTGTCTACTTTAATATTTAGCAAATTTAACTGAAAACCACAGAAATATTGCACGGTAAGTTAGTGGGAACTATTTATCCCACTGAACTGTGTGGGATGTGTAAACTGTATAGTTGCAAAATCGGCATTTTTTTAATTATGCTTTTCCCATTGTTTAGAATGCCTGGGTTCATGCCAGTAGAGATTCTGAAAATTTTGCACTCCTTACCAGAAGATGCAGAAGATTCAGATTTCGATGCTGACTCTGATTCTGATAAAGATTCAGCAAATACTTCACAAATTTTGAAAGATGTTAGTGGTAACATTATTGTGCAAAGTGATAATAATGGTTTTGATTTGACAATAGAATCTCGTGAAATTGGAAACATGTCTCCTTGTCATGCTAGTGTATCTGCCTCAATCCCAGAAAGAGATTCTTTCACATTTTCTCCCAGTGCTAACACATATAGTGAAAATACTTCTTATTTTGAAAATCTGCCAGTGGCATTAGAAGAAGTGAACTCTAATGACAACACAACTTAGTACATGTATAAATGTAATATTTTTGATGTTTTTTACACTTACAAATAAATAAATATTTTAAAAAAAAAAATCCCGAGTTGAGTTATTCCAGAGTTCAGTGGTAACAATAGTTCCCACTAATTTTTTTTATCTATAGACTAATTATTCACATTCGAGATTGAAACTATGATTTTAAATGTGGTTCCTTAGCCCAATAAAAAGGTCATAAGAATTCCACAACTTCTGTAAATAATTTGGTCACGAAAGGGTTAGTTAAATAAAGTATAAGTATGATTTTTAATTAAAAGAAAAAATTAAAATCTAGAATAAGATAAAAACAGGAAATTAAATTCAGGAGATAGATAAAACCAAGCTGATTAAAGTTATGTATTAGTTATATGAAAAAGTTAGGATTTGGGCAAAATAAATATGATTTTAAAAATTGCATTGTTGGACACATTGTAGAACTTCCCATGAGGCAGTGATTTGATAGAATTGAATTTTTAAACAGGAGAAACACTCTTGAAGGAAAATTAAGGATTCAAAATGAAGAACAAGTTGTACAATGAGACATGTATTATTTACAGTTCAAAATATTAAGCAGTTAATGAGATAGCAAGTTTTAGTCACAGACTGACATTATCAAGGTCAAATGAATTGATAAATGGAGGTCAGCCATCTTACTTTTAGTCAATCTCTTTATGCATTTTCTCGAGGCCAGTTTGCGGAGATTATGTGGAGCAATGTCTCTGCAGTAAGAGGAGTCTTCCAGCAGTTTTTATCGACGAAGGTCCATGGGGGATTAACAATGCCTATATAGCGCTTGGTGTTGGTCAGGAGCACATTTCAGTATGCTTCGATATTGTCCTCATCCTAGGAAGGGTGCTAGGGTGGGACTTTGTCTTCTAGTTAATGTGCTTAACATGTATGCTGCATGTGGAACCGATAGTCTGATGTCTTATCCAAATTTTAAATACTGG
This sequence comes from Vandiemenella viatica, assembly GCA_031002005.1. Classification (NCBI taxonomy): domain Eukaryota; kingdom Metazoa; phylum Arthropoda; class Insecta; order Orthoptera; family Morabidae; genus Vandiemenella; species Vandiemenella viatica. Next base: position 163,023,425 of record CM061920.1, read on the forward strand.
TACCGAATTTTGTAAAGGAACTTTTAACAGAATTAATAAACACAAGAAGATTAAATTTTGTATCATTCATTTGATTTATTATTTTTTGTCAATTTTCTAAAATGCACGATTTATTGTCGATTTTATGAAAAATTATTTTAAGTAGATAAATATATATATATTTTTGGAAGTCCTGTTTTAATTTAATAATTTCTAAATTTAAATTGAAAAACATGATGTCACACCAGGGGGGAGGGGGCACATAATTGTGACCACCTGTGACAGAGTGGGGAGGGGTCTCCAAAAACCATGAAAGTCAAATGACGTAATTTATGGATGGCTTCTAAACCATATTGAAGTCAAAATTGAGAGTTTCAAACATCACTGTGAAGATTCTGAGATATTTCTGTATCACAACAAAGTAATCATTGATAAAAATACGAAAAACATTAAGGCTATAGTACTTTGAAACTGAAGAATCACTGTAATAGAGGAATAAGGAAATTGGAATCTCACCGGATAATGGGAAGCAGTTTTTACTAATGCTTATGCTTGAAATCATGGCAGAGAAATATGTTCCAAAATTTTTGAATTTCCAACAAAAGCTGCATTTTAAAAATTACACTGAAGAATTAAGTTGCTGGAAACCAAGAATTGATGAAATGCATAACAATGAGCAGCTGAATGCTGACGTTCTGACTTTCCATTGAAACAAAACCTCAATTGTCCCAATGAAGTGAGTTCATTTGTATTGGAAGACTTACCTTACTGTTTATTATTATTATTATTATAATGGCATAATCAATCTTACTGTATTGCAGTATGTTCACTAAAGAGTAATGTCTAAGTTTACATTGTTTGTAAGAGCAAATACAATAGAAATAACGAGCACTATAGGCAAACACCTATTGAATTTTGCACTGCAACAGCACCTTATACCACACCACCAATTCCTTAAGATTGGCTGTAATAACACAGCTGTAGCATCGCAGCTACCAAGTTCATCAGATATGATTCCACGCAATTTTTAATTCATTCCTTAAGGTAAAGAGAATACTGACAGCTCTTTCTTTAGCATTCATATAAGATAAAAGCATGTAATCACTTTGTAAAGTAAGGGCTATATCAAAGAAATTGTCCCAAAAATGTTTTCAGATTTGAAGAATTGTTGGCATAAGTATATTCTGAGGCCACAATATCATCAATGACAAATAAATAAATAATTTTGGGTAAAAATTGAAATTCTCATTTAAAAAAAATCACAACTTGTAATTATTATATTTGTAAAAATAAGGTTATTCCCCTGCAAAATCATGGTGGTACTTGCTTTAGAAAATTGACTGACATATTTTTGTCTCTCTTACTGATGATACCAAATTAAACCTATGTTAAATTCTTGCTGAAATGTTTGATCCGTCAGGGGTAAGACAGTCTGAGCCAAGTTCTTAGTAAGTTTTCTATAGTTTATGTATACTGATATAGTACTTTAGTTCATTTTCAAAGCCAAACTTCAGGTTTTCCTCAAATTAACAAATAAATGAAAATGGTATCTGCTACACAAGATGAACTGGACAACAGTACTTTCTGAGCAACACAATTCCTTTTAGCATTGATGAAAATATGATAAAATTTTAACACTGTAATCAGTCTTGTAAAAATCCAGAAGTTTAAAAAACTGGTATTTAAGAGCAATAAAATCATTATTTATTTGTAGTACCTGACAATGATGAATTTTCCAGTTCATAGAAATCAGCTACAAAAAAACTGACTGTTTTCTGATGACAGAATGGCAAAAATTTTAGACTGTAAAAAGCAAATATTAAACATGACTTCTATCATAAATATCTGACATATTCAACAACTTAAAGAATAATACAGAAACAGATGGAGAGTTGAATATCAGTAACAATTCTTCATAGGACTGTTTTAATGAATATAGACTGCAGGAACTCTAAGAAAAACAGGAGTTTAACTCAAGTCAACTATTTACAGGATTTATTCTTCTTATAATGCCATGCCCAATTCCATTTGTAAGCAGTTATGATGGAGGATGCACCCCTCCATGGGAACTCTCTTGGGTAAACAAATTGGAGTGGTTTCCAGTTTCCTTCTCCAGAGAATGTTCATACGAGTTATGTGATAGTGTATGTATTCAGTATAGCGTGTTCTTTTATTGTATGAAATGAAAGATGAAGAAGTGAGAGGTTGAAAGCTGATGCCAGTCCATTTAGGCCCAATCTTACAAAATACATCAGGGGACACCAGGCTCAATGTCTGCATCATGAATGAATCAATATTAACAGTGCCATATACCCTCACCCATTACATACTATGAAGAGGTTTGTGACTTAATCCAGGACTTTGGTGTACAATCTGGTAATTAGGAACTGTGCAACATCACCTCTCCTATCCTGCTGGCCAAGTCCTGGTGACGAAAAATTCTTTGACCACCAGGAACTTAACCACCCAAGCCTGTGGCAGCACCAGATATCTTCATGGTGCCACAACCAATTGAGCCAATAGGGTTGGAACAGCATTTATTAAGGCAGAAAAATATACAAACCTTGAGACAAAAATCATCACTGTTTACTACAATTCATAACTTTTTATTTTGCTGTCAACAGTCTTTCAACTGGTTTAATGCAATCCTCCATCCCTTCCTATCTTGTGCTAACCTCTTCATGTTCACATATCCCTTACAACCCACGTCCTCAATTATCTGCTTCATATATTCTAATCTCTGTCTTCCTCTACAGTTCTTACCTTCCACTGTTACCTCCACTAATAAATTAACCAATCCAGCCTCTCTCTTCTTTCTGTAAGCCTCTTCCACAAACTTCTTTCCTCACCCATCATTTCCAAAACTCATTCATTTCGTACTTCCACTTAATTTTCAGCATTCTTCTGTAGCAACACATTTCAAATGCTTCAATTTTCTTTCTTTCTGGTATTCTTAAAGTCTATGTTTTGCTACCATAAAGCGCTGTGCTCCACATATAGAGTTTTGAAAAGTTCTTTCTAATTCTTAGTTCAATATTTGAAACTAAAAGATTTCTCTTTTTCATGAAGGCTCTTTTTGCTAGTTATATTTTCTTTTGACATCATTCTTGCTTCGGCCATCAGTTGTAATTTTGCTTCCCAAGTAGAAGAATTCACTTACTTCTCCTATTCCATCCAATCCTATTTTTATATTTAATCTACTGTGATTGTTACCATTTCTGTTACATTTCATCACTTTTGTCTTGCTTTGATTTATATTCAGCCCAAAATCTTCCTTCAGTATATTTTTCATGTCATTCAGTAACTTCTCAATATCCTCAGCCTGTACTGCTAACAAGGCAATGTCATCAGCAAATCGTAGCATACTGTTTTTTTCTCCCTTAATACTTATACCACATGAAATTTTTTCTTTTACTTCCCTTATTGCTTCTACATACACGTTGAATATTAATGGGGATAGACTACAACCTTGCCTCACACTCTTTTTAACTGATGCATGTCTCTCATGGTTCTCTACTTGATTCTTATATAGTTTATAAAGTATTCTTCTATCACAATATTTTAGACCTGAATTCTTCAATATTTTGAAAATCTTGTCGGACCTAACATTATCGAAAGCTTTTTCTAAATCAACAAATGACATAAAAGTATCTTTGTTTTTGTTGATCTCCCCTTCAAGTATTAATCTGAAAGCCAGAAGCTTCCCCTGCACCACAATTTTTCCTAAACCCAAACTGATCATCTACTATCTCTTCTACTACCCTTTCCATTCTTCTGTATATTATTCTGGTCAGTAATTTTGAAACATGTGATGTTAGACTAATGGTGCGACAATTTTCACATTTGTTGGCTTGTGCTTTCTTTGTAAGTATGAAAATGATTTTTTTTATTAAAATCATTTGGAATTTCTCCTGTTTCTTAACTTTTTAATAGCAGCTTGAATAATCTTTTGATTCCTTCTTCTCCTAGGGATTTAAGAAGTTCTGCAGTGATCTCATCAATTCCAACAGTCTTATTTGCTTTCAAGTCATTCAGAGCTCTATGAAATTCTGTCCTTTCCTATGTCATCAATGTCGACATCGCCTTCCTTTTTAATTACTCTATTGTTCATGTCATCCCCATCATACAGTTTCTCAATGTATTCCTTCCATCGGTTAGGTATATTGTCTGATCTTAAAAGTGGTTTCCCATCGGCAGCTTTAATGTTTACACCTCTTTTCTTCATTTTTCTTAAATTCTGTTTGATCTTCCTATATGCAACATCTACTTTACCTGTGACCATTTCCTTTTCTACTTCTTCTCACTTTTCTTATAGCCATTTTTCTTTTGCTTTTATGCATTTCTTGTTTATTTGATTTCTAAATTGCCTGTATTGCTCTCTTCCTGCTTCATCCTGAGCATTTCTGATCCATTAGATCCAAAATTTCTTATGTCATCCAAGGTTATCGTGTAACTTGTTCCCTATAGCCTAATGTTTCTTTACCAGCTTTCATTATTTCAGTCTTTAATGTATTCCATTCACCCTCGGTTGTGCTCCTTTCAGAGTTACTTCTTAGACCTAAGTCTATCATTTCCACAAAATTTCTCTCGTGCTAGATTGTTTCAGTTTATTCACTTCCAGTCTGTTCTGCTTACACTACTTCCTTATTTGCTTGAATTTTAGCCTGCACTTCATTACTATCGAATTATGGTCAGAGTCTATGCCTGGGCCTGGGTACACTTTACAGTATAGAACTTGATTCCTGAATCTCTGTTTGACCATGATATAATCTTGCTGATATCTGCCTGTATCCCGTGGATATTTCCAGGTGTGTATCCTTGCATAGTTCTTAAACAGTGTGTTTGCCACAACTAGCTTATATCATTCACAATATTCCAACAACCTGCTTCTTCACTCATTTCTTTCTCATAGACCAAAACTTCCTACAGTATTCCCCTCTTTTCCATCTTCCACTATTGCATTCCAATCACCCATGAATATTAGATTTTCCTCCCCTTCACATACTGGATTAATTCTTCAATTTCAGCATATTTTTTTCCATTTCTTCTTCATCTTCCTGTGATGTTGGCATACACACTTGTACTAACATGGCTGGGGCAGGCTTAGTTTCTAACCTTATCAAAATAATCCTGTCATTAAACTGTACATAATAACTCTCACATTTCCCTACTCTCTTATTCACTACAAATCCTACACCAATGACTCCATTGACAGCTTGTATGCTAATTATCCTGTGTCCCCAGACCAGAAATCCTGTGCATCCATTTAATCTCACAAATCCCAACAACATCTAACTTAAGTCGTTCCATCTACCTTTTTAAGTTTTCTAACCTACCTGCTCTGTTCAGACTTCTAACATTCCACACAGCGACTTGTTAAATGTCTCTATCCATTCTGATGACTCCTCCCTGAGTAGTCCCCACCTGGAGATCCGACTGGGGGATTATTTTACCTCAGGAATATTTTACCCAGGAAAGAGCCATCATGATATACGTAATTTGAGAAGATTACTTGGCCTCAGGATACCCTCGGGGTCTTTAATGAAGTGTTTTTCTGCGTCCCCATGCCATTGATCATTTCTGATTCATCCACCTTTAAGGTCCGTTTCCAACCCCAAGGGCAAGAGGGTGCCCGGGACCATTCCCCGCTCTTAGGCCCTCCTTTCAGAGGCCGTTGGCAAACAGTGGGCGACTCCTTATACCGGGGATCTTTCAGTCGCCATAGCCTTGTGTAAGCTAACCTAGAATTTCACAAATTGCATAACAAAAATTGTTGAACAACACTGTAACATAACAGTAGCATTCCGCCGCTCCGAAATGAGCGCATGACCACATTGTTTAAAGTCAGTCGTTATCGAGGTATGGTAGCGGACGGCTCGCGTCGCGTAATGTGAGACGCTATACTAACTGTGCGGGTGTAGCAAGAAGTAAGAAGAAGAATGAACTAGCTTAACCATTGCGGCGTATGTTTTAAATTGATTTGAACAGTGTGTTGAGATACCAGAACAGTAAAGTGTGGCATCGGAAGTAATTTAGTGTGGACTGATTTGGATTAATAACTTTCCTTTTTTTCTAAGAATCTTGCAATCGACGGATTACGAAGTTCGATAGCCTTATCATCTAAATTCTGATAGTGGCCAACTGGTTTGATGTGTACTTTATTCTAATAAATGTGCGGAGAACCTATTTTCATTACTTAATACTTGAAGATTTCTCTTAATTAGTTATCCTCACACTTTTATCGGACTGGTTTGGACCCTATCTGGCAACCGGCGGCGACTACGAACTCATTTATCCGGCTTCTGGTGCTGTATGTTAGTAATTAAAACTTTAGCAAGCATGAAGTTCGGTCTACAGTAAGTAAGTATCATGTCAACCCCAAGAAAGGCAATAGTCTTACATGTCGACGAGTGACAGGACTGTGTGGTAGAAATTAGTACTAGGAGGAGAGACAATTTTTCTCAAATCCTAGGAAAACACACAAAGGAAAAAAGGAAAACTAGTGATATCAAGACGACGACAATCGAAACAGGTGTCGACAATACCCAAAGGTGCGGAAGAACTCCCACTCGACGAAGGCAGCGAGGCTGGTCAAGGAGCAGCGGGGAAGATATTCTACATTGTTCGGCGCGGAGCTGGGCAGCCGAGACGACGAAGGCGGGAGAGAGGCATCTTGCAGAAAGAAGAATCGTCGTGCAGTCTCCGAAAGCTAAGGACGCGCTGTGCGCTGCTTATTTGGCTGTTTTTTTTTGAAGGCTTAAATCCTTCCCTAATTTTTCCTAATAATTTTCCTTTTTTTCTGTGAAATATCGAGGAAGAAAATCGGACAAGATTTTTCTCTCCTAACTTTACAATACAATTCTTCTCCTTTGTCATCAGTGATGACCGAAGCAATTATTTAAATTCCACCGGTAGTTATGCCTGTAGTGCAACCTTTTTGTTTCCTTTTTTGCTTTGAATGGCATGCTTAGCTAGATAGCTTGCAGCAGCTGGCGCTTAGTAATGGCGTTATTGTGGTTTGGTTGTCTGATTCGCGGGAAGCGAATTTGCCGCGTTTTGTGATCCTATTTTCTGTGTAAAATTATAGTCATGCCGGTGTAGTGGTGTGTCTCTGTTTATGCGCGTGTGGTGCAGGGTTTGAGTCCCGCAGATGACGCCAGAGTACCGTTTTGGATGGCTGAGTGGTTATTGATTGGTGACTGGTTGACTATCGGAGGTGTGATCACTAACCTGACCGATAGCAACGTCTTCTTGATGTTCTTCTTTTCTTCTTGTCAGGACGACGGCCTTCTCTGACACCAGTCGATCGTTGATGACGCAGAATCGACAACTGCGCGGACAATAGCTGCCGGAACAACTAATGTATAATAAAAGATGTTACTGTTTTTTATTGAAGGCTGCGTAGAGTTCTTTGGCTTGAGTGATACGGTTTAGTAAGGTTTATTACTGACGGAAACAGAGATTACAAATTAGTTCCAATTTATTCGCCGTTAATTTACACACGGACAGTGACACAAATACAGGAACGTAATTTCTGCACCACGCAATATGTTAGCAATACCCCCGCTAGCTTCAATTTAGACTCCCGTTGCCGAAATGGGGTATAAAGCGACATGTTGGTAGTAAAATCGCGACACACTCCTACATAGATGTGTTACGTACAAACTCCCGAGGCGGACTCACTGCGTGTAGCTGCCGGCCAGCGGCCGTGCTTATCTCAGCGCATACTTCTCAGCTTACAGCGCACGGCTGAGCAGCTTGCCAGACGCGTATATTCACTTCGCTTTAATACAATATTACGGGGATTTATTGGTTCCCTTTCACCGGAGACCGAGGGGAGCTCATAGGCAGATATGTCGGAAATGTTCCGAGTGATGAATGAGTTACTAAATTCCAAGTTGGAAACTCTAAGGTCAGACTTTCAGTCAACTACTGAAAGTTTAAAGTCAGACTTTCAGTCAACTACGGAAAGTTTAAGGTCCGAGATTAGTATGAATACGGAAATCTTAAATTCTAAGTTTGAAAATTTAAACATATTAGTACGAATTCGGAGATGCAAAATTCCAAGTTGGAAAATTTAAATACGAATTCTGAGATCTTAAATTCCAAGTTTGGAAATTTAAATTTGGATCTCAAATCAAGTACTGAAATCCTCCATGATAAATTTGAAAAGTTAGATTCAGATCTTAAGTTAAGTACTCAAACCTTTGATTCCAAGCTCGATAATCTAAAAGCTGAGCTAAAGTCTGACGCGGAAGTATTACATTCTAAGTCTCTGAAAGAACACAAATCCCAAATAGCTGAATTACGTAAGGATATGGAAGAGTATCGTGCTTTGTGTAATATGCGAGCAGAGGACTTAACAACCCAGTTTTCCGATTTAAAACAAGAGTTAAAGGGTGAAACTAATAGTTTGCGCCAGGAAACCGACACCTTGCAAGAACAGTATGCGCAGTTACAAGAAAAAAGCGATAGTCACTGCCACCGTATAAAGACGATCGAAGGACAGTTCCAAACATTGCAAGAAGGTACCCGACAGGGCTATGCGGAAGTGAAATTTGGGATGAAAGAGATAACTGCGGAGGTGGAACAGCTGGATGAGAAGTTGGAGAAATTAAAAGTGTCAACTGCCGTATTTGTGGATGAAAGAATGAAGGTACAGGCTCCGCTAATTATAAAACAAGAAGTATTAAAACAAGTACCGGGTGTAGTGAGAGAAGAGTTCTGTAAATACAAAGAAACCGGAAAGGGCACAGTAATTCCTGTTCAATGCTACGACGAAAAGATTGATTGGGAAGAATTTTCTGACCGAAATGGCATCCATCCTGTAAAGTTTATTAAAAATTTCGAAAATTTTCCACCTTTTATGGCTGCTAGTGAGGAGAAGAAAATTAATATGGTAATAAAACATTTAAGAGCAGGACCTCGACTGTGGGCAGAGCAATTGGAGGAGGAATTTTCATCTTTTGAGCAGTTCAAAGAAGATTTTTTGAATCTTTACTGGTCGGCAGAACGGCAGATCGCCGTAAAATCAGAATTAATGTGCGGTGACCGTTATGACCCGAGAAGAGGATCGTAAACCGATTTCTTCATGCGGTGCTATGCATCTTGCCGATACTTAGACCAGCCTCATAGTGAAGAAGAGTATGTGCGAATGATTGCGGCTAGGTTACCGGAACAGACACAGCTAATACTTACTAGCCACAAGATCCGCTCCATAAAGGATGCTGTAGATATGCTGGGAAGATTAGATGTACAAGAGCAAAGAATGTACAGAACAAGATACCAGGGGCAACATAACTCTAATCATTTTCAAAATAACGGATCCCGACAGGAAAACCACCGAAGACAAGGGAATAGAAATTTTCGGCAAGAACCGGAAAACTCATGCCGGCAAGACGGAATTCAAAAGGAAAACATAGAGGAAGGAAAATCTCATAGGCGGTTCCAGAATCACAACTACCGACCGAAAAATGAAGAACAGAGGGTAGCCGTGGTTTCAGAAGACAATACCAGACATTTAAACTAGTGCCTGCCACTGATAAGGCTTCGCCAGCGGCGGAGGCAGAAAAGAGGCCGAATACAGCGAAAATGTTGTTAGTAAAAGAAGAAAAAATAGGCTTGAGGCGGAAAAAGGATCAATCAGAAATATGTCTATATGATACAGTATTCAATAACGAAGTTGAAGAGGAACCGACAAGATACGAGAAAATTTTATTAACCAGTACAAGTGAAGAATTGAAGGCGGATGAGGTAGAAGATGAAAATAAATTTGATCAGGACATGGAAGTCGAAGAATCTGAAATCGGAGGAGAAGGCGAAGATGACATTTTTGAAATTGAAAACGAAAGAATTCAAGAACACATTTGGAGAGAACAAAGGAAATTACACGAGGGTGAAATGAAGTTAATAGGAATCGATGGTTCGGAAAAAATGGATACAGGCGAGGTAAGCCTGGACGGGATTAAAGTTGTGCGGAAGTCATGTATTTCATGACGGCGCAGCCTACACGCGCGACGGCAGCCAACACATGCGTAACAGTCAAGGCGTAAACAGTGTTGGTACCTGTGCCAAAAATAATTTGAAGCACGCGGCAGCCGCTGGCGCGGCATACGAACAATACGGAACATTTTTATCAACTAAAGAGAGCTATGGAAGGAAAGATCAATACCAATAGACTGCAGAACTTGTAAAGAAGATGTCGGGAAGCTGAAGCAGCCACGGATATATGAAGAAGAGAAAAGAATTGACAGAAAGTCAATAAAATGGAAGAGTAAAGATAAGTTGCGGCGGGACGAAGATTTACCATATAGTGACAAGCAATTAACGGACATTACTAGTACTTGCTACTCAGATTTGAATAATGAAGCGAATCTAACGGCTCGCCAATCACAAGTCTTTTCAGTCTACAATAACGACCCGAGAGAAGATTTGTTAGAAGAAGAAGGAATTTTAAGGAGAAAGGAAGCCCGTACACCTACTGTTTTGGTGAAATTTAAATCACGACAAGTAGAAGCCTTGATAGATTCTGGCGCGGACATATCCTGTGTTTCGGAAAACCTATTTAAAATCCTTGTGAATGAACCTGACGCATGTTTACACTCGGTACAAGGGATGACAGTTACAGTAGCAAATGGGGGTAAAATTAAAAGAATCACCCAGCAAATTCGAGTAGATGGTGAGATTGGAGGACACAGGATTGAAATAAAAGCATTTGTTATCCCTAAATTAACCGTTGATCTAATTCTGGGAGTCGATTGGCTTGCCGAGAAAATGGTTAAACTAGACTGGGAAGAAAATAGTCTGCAATTTATTACGGAAGGAAAAAGAGTGAATATAAGTTATGAAACCAAAATTTGTGAAGAAGGAAAGGAAGCGGTTCAAGTTAGAGTCATTTCAAGAGGAGAAGTGCAGGAGTTTATATGCTATGATGAGCCTAGTGAGGAAGAAGTGCAGCTGTCACAATTATTGGTCGAAAAGGACAGTGAGGATTTAATGTACTCGCAACAACAGCTCGAAAATGAAGAAGAAGCTCAAGTGCGGGTGCAGGAAATTATTAAAGAGTTTCAAGAGATATTTTCAGATAAACCCGGCTTAATTAAAGGATATCAGTGCCACTTCAAGGTCAAGGACGACACTCCATTTACTGTTAAACCTTATCCTATTCCCTCTGAGCTGAAAAGCAAGGCACAAGAGGAGATAGATCGTATGTTAGAATGGGGTGTGATCGAACGATCAAATAGTGCATTTGTAAACCCTTTGGTCGCAGTAACCAAAGCTGATAAATCAATAAGACTAGTTTTGGACGCAAGGGCGCTTAATAAAATTCTGGTTACTGAAAGAGACCATCCATTACCAGTCGATGATATCTTGCAAAAATTTCATGGTGTCAAATACATGAGTTCCTTGGATTTAACAGCATCCTATTGGCAAGTACCCATTGATGAAGCTTCGAGGAAATATACCGCTTTCCGGTTTGAAGGCAAATGTTTTCATTTTCGTGTGTTGCCTTTCGGGTTGAATAACGCCGTAGCCAACTTTATAAGGGCACTGGATCAGGTGTTAGGAAGGCGATTGAGAGACAAAATCCACACGTATGTCGATGACATAATTATTGCTTCACGAACTTTAGAAGAGCGTCTTGAGACACTACAAGAAGTGCTTACTGCTTTGAAAAAGGGAGGAATGACTTTAAAAATTAAGAAATGTGTATTTTTGAGGAAAAGATTGAATTTCTTGGGGCATGTTATACTGCCTGAAGGGATAACCGTTGAAGACAAGAAAGTAGAGGCGATCAATAAATTCCCTAGACCAACTACTAAGACTCAATTAAAAAGTTTTCTGGGATTGTGCGGTTATTATAGAAAGTTCATACCCGGACAGGCACTGAATAGTGTGCACCTCAGAGATCTTGGGAAGGCTAGGACACCTTGGAATTGGACTGAAAGTTGTGAAGAGGATTTTAATCGAATTAAACGAGAGCTGTCACAAAAGATTGTGTTAGCACACCCGGACTGGAACTTAGACATGTGTGTGGCCACGGATGGGTCCCACTACGGACTCGGTGCACAGGTTTTTCAAGAGGTTAATGTCAGAGGGAAAATTGAGCAGAGAACCATTGCATTTGCAAGTAGAATGTTGAATCAACATGAATTGTCCTATAATACCACAGAAAAAGAGACTCTTGCGATTATATGGTGTTTCCAGAAGTTTCGAGCACTATTTCTAGGAAGAAAAACCGTGATATACACAGATCATAAGGCATTATCTTTTTTGATGAACTGCAGGTTGGTACACAGGAGGCTGACCCAGTGGGCCTTACTAATGCAGGAATTTGAGTTTGAAATTAGATACCGACCTGGTGCAGAAAATCTGATAGCAGACTGCCTCTCACGTTTACCTGTCGGTTTAGTCGAAGGGAAGAATAATATTCAGCCAGCACAAGAAGCACACCTTCACTATATTCATGGGGTGACAGGAGAAAATGAAGTTGTAAAATTACTGAAGAATATGGAGAACTTACAGGAACAAGATGAAGTGATTAAAGCAGTAAAGGAAGAAATTTTAAAACCCAATTACCAGGGAAAATTATCAAAATATTATTGTGTTCATAGAGACGTAGTCTTTCGGCGAAATTCAGAAATAAGTAAGGACTGGAAATTGTGGATACCAGATAAGTATGTAGATATCTTGATTAACCATCATCATTTGAGTTACGGTCACTTTGGGCCTGGTAAATGTCACCGAATCATCAAGGAACACTGTTATTTTGTTAATATGGCGAGGAGGATAGCAAAGCTACTGTCCACATGTGACCTATGTCAGAGGACGAAGGTGGATAATGTGTTGAGGAGAGGAGAGATGAAGTGTATTTTACCTGAAAATGTATTGGAGTTAGTCGCAGTAGACGTGTATGGCCCACTGCCTAAGTCTAGAGTTGGAGTGACACAGATACTGGTCATAATTGATGTTTTTTCAAAATTTGTCCGATTGTACCCGTTGAAGAGGGCTACAGCCAAGCTGATGGCAAATAAAATTTTAAATGATTTCGTACCGAAGGTTGGAAAACCTAGGAGGGTTGTCTCAGATAATGCCCCTCAATTTTGTAGCAGTAAATGGACCGAGAGGTTGGAGCAAGTCGGGATAGAGGTAGTGCGAACTTCCTTATATCACCCTCAAAGTAATGTTTCTGAACGCGTAATGAGAGAAATAGGAAGGTGGTTTCGATGTTACTGCACAGATAACCATCAGAGATGGGCCCTTGAAGTTGAACACATGGAGCATATATTTAATAATATTCCACATGACTCTACCTCGGTAGTGCCACAGGAAGTCATGTTCGGCGAGAAGGCATTCCGTATTGTAACGGAATTCGTAGATTTTCCTACCACTAGTCAAGTGAACCGTGAAGAGTTGATTAAGACAGTTCAACGACAGATGAAGAAGAAAGCTCAGAGGAGGAAGAAGCGGCATGATCAAAGAGGGAAGGCAATCGACTATAAGCCGGGTGATCTGGTACTGGCGCAGACTCATTATAAGTCCTCTAGCATAAATAAAGAAATGAGGAAGTTTAAGTATTTGTATGAAGGCCCGTATCGGATTGCTAGCTGCCCTAGGAAAAATTCCTATGTATTAGTGTACCCTGTTGGTCAAAATATCAGGGGTACTTTCAATGTTACTTCCCTTAAACCCTACAAAATGTTACCAGAAGACTTATCTGACTAAAAGAAGGGGACACCCTTTGTCCTTATTTTTTTTCTAATTTTATCTGGCGTATGCCAATTACCTCATCGCTGCGGCGAACAAATCTTTAATTTTTTTTTTTCCGGCTAAAGCCGGTAAACTAAATCCACATTTCCACTCTCATACCCTGCCTGAAAAAATGCCAAAGCAGCAGCAGCAGCAGCAACAACAGTAGTGCAGTGTAGTGCGTGAAGTGCTTCGACAAATGTCGTATCGAGGTTAATGACCTCTACCAGTGTCGCAACCGAGGACTCCACCCATAGAGCCTACGGTAGAGGCGAAAATATTATTTTTGTCATGTTGTATATATATGTTCTTTCTTTTCAGTTTTATTTTTCTTGAGAGCTGACAGTCTATTTGAGAACTGTGACCATGAAAACTATAACAATTTCATGTGGTTCCTTCGTGTATTTTTTTTTTCTTTCTTTATACGTTTTCTTGATGTTGTTTGTGTGCCTGTTTTTTTTTGTTAAATATGTTAAATGGCTTTGTGTATCTTATGTTAGTAGTTTGGCCACACTCGAGAGTTTGAAACTTGGTATTTGTAAATCTTCTATTTTTTTTTTTTTTTTTTTTAATGATAATTCTTCAGTTTCTTTTGGAAAAAACCTAAACAATTATCACAAATTGGTAGTTGGGGAATGTAACATAACAGTAGCATTCCGCCGCTCCGAAATGAGCGCATGACTACATTGTTTAAAGTCAGTCGTTATCGAGGTATGGTAGCGGACGGCTCGCGTCGCGTAATGTGAGACGCTATACTAACTGTGCGGGTGTAGCAAGAAGTAAGAAGAAGAATGAACTAGCTTAACCATTGCGGCGTATGTTTTAAATTGATTTGAACAGTGTGTTGAGATACCAGAACAGTAAAGTGTGGCATCGGAAGTAATTTAGTGTGGACTGATTTGGATTAATAACTTTCCTTTTTTTCTAAGAATCTTGCAATCGACGGATTACGAAGTTTCGATAGCCTTATCATCTAAATTCTGATAGTGGCCAACTGGTTTGATGTGTACTTTATTCTAATAAATGTGTGGAGAACCTATTTTCATTACTTAATACTTGAAGATTTCTCTTAATTAGTTATCCTCACACTTTTATCGGACTGGTTTGGACCCTATCTGGCGACCGGCGGCGACTACGAACTCATTTATCCGGCTTCTGGTGCTGTATGTTAGTAATTAAAACTTTAGCAAGCACGAAGTTCGGTCTACAGTAAGTAAGTATCATGTCAACCCCAAGAAAGGCAATAGTCTTACAACACGATACCTCAGCTTTAGTCAGTTATGCAGTTAATTCAGGCAATAAATCAAACTAAACAGCCAATTCAGGCAATAATTCAAGTTTAAACAGTAAATTCATGTTATAAATCTAATTAAACAGCTGTTGAAAGACTGAACTTCAGATCTGCATATGCAATATTTGATTTCAGTATAATTTCACTAAAGTTAATGTTTTCTTCACTTTGAGAGATATTCAGGTTAATAAATAGTAAAAAGATAATAAGCCTTGAACTGAGGAAATCATACTAAAAAGGTTGAGTACTTTAAAAGCTAAAAGCCGGTATGGAAAAATTAACACGCAATTACATACTGTAAATTTGAGAAGTCGCATTTTGGAAAAAGATGTGAAGTTGACTTATAGTAAGAAAGAAACGTAATTTTTGCTTACATAACATACTAAAGTTTGGGAAAGGTAAGTGAAGTTTAAAGGTTGTTTTTCAAACATTATATAGTAACTTCAGACACATGGCACAAGGAAAAATTAATTATTTCAGATAATAAACGTAAATTCAAGGGAGGAAAACAAATTTGGAACACACTATAGTTTGTTAGAAACAGTTTCCAGTAAGTCTCGTTAAGAAATATGCAAAATTTTGTTTGGGATGAAACAAAGTAGAGGTTTTTAAAACGTGTCTGAACAAGTTAATTTTCTTTGTTGCATCAGAAAAAAATAACATTTACTTTAGAAATTCATAGTAAATCGAAGAAAACGTGTAGCTCTCAGTAGGCATTTGAGAACAAATAGAATCATTTAAAATACGTTTCAAAGATACCAGAAAGTTATTAGCAGGGTCAAATTTTGGATTGCACAAGATTTTCGATAAAACTGTTAGAAAATAGTAAACATGGCTAGCTTAGTATCAAATGAAAGAGAATTTAATTAGAAATAAAAATAAAGTTGTTCAGCCTCGTAGCCATAAAACTGTAGATATTAGAAGCAGTTTTGTGTATAACAGAAAATGATTTTTTACAGCTAAATGATTGAAGACACAAAAATTTTCATAAGGATCTAAATTTACATTTACTTAAAATCCTAGCTACTGTTAAAAATTTCAGAGCAATATGAGTTGTGGGAGCCAAAAATGGAAAATTATTGCGAAATAAAGGTGCATGAATATATAGTTTTCACACTAGGAAAGGCCAGTTGACCTTTGGACGTGGAAGAATTTTGGTCAGTCTATTTATACGACCGATGGGTACTATATCATGTCGTTTGCTGGAAACTATTGGAGCAGGAAGGTTGTCAGTTTATGCAGTGTTTGGCGCTTAAAAGCGGCCGTGTAGTGTGGTGATGTGAGGGCAGGGGCAGCCATCTTAAAATATTTTCAATGTGACTTTCAGTTTTTGTAACAGGGTTTGGTCTGGTCAAATTGCTTTTCATAACATTTAGTAAACAAACTTGGTGAAGATTTTCTGATTGTCTCTCAATTTTTCAGACTTGTACAGTTTTTATTGCGAATATAACTTAGCAGCAAAAACTTTTATTACTATGTGAACCTTACCTTTCCTTATTTGGGGTTTAATCAAGTTAGAATTATGAACAATCGAATATCCACAGATGCATGACAAGCATGGTTGGAGTTGAGGTGATTAACTGTTTATTCCAACCCCGATGAACAGTTTAGCTCCTTACACTTGTCCATCAAACAGGGTGCACCATGTGAAGGAGAGGTTGACATTTGGTTGGAAAAGGCTAATATAGTCTCTACCAATCCCTTACACTCCCAATTCATAACAACATCCTTTTAAAAGAGGGCTTGCTGCAAGTTAAGCTACAAAATCAAGATTTTTTGTGCTATGAAGTAAGTGCCAAAAACTCACCCCTTCTTGGAGGATTCATAAGTAACATTTCTTGACTGAGCAAACATATCAAAATCTTTATCTTCTTTTTCCTTTGCATCTTTCTGGGTGCCTGGCTGAGCATTTACTGTATTTATCATACTAAGCTGTGAAGTGGCATTTCCAGTTCCTAAACCTGCAAGTTAAACAAAACATGAAACAAAAATGAATAGCTTACATTGAAATAATAAACTAATGGAATCTCAAATTATACTTACTTAAACCTGCAAGCTTGGTATTGAGACTTGTAGCTGCAGCATCTTCACTCAAATCTATCAAGGATTCCCCTGTTTCAGACATTTTGGCTGCAATTGCAGCAGAGTTACTTGGGCCACTTGATTCTCGGTTATTTTCAAAACGTTTATACCTTTAAAAGTTGAAATAAAAGATTTTTAACTTGGTTACTCCAATTGGTGATTGAGCATACAAGAGTCTAAGGTCTTAGCTTGCACAAATCAAGGCCAGGAGTGTCAAAATAACAAAAAATATAATACAAATAACAATTTATATGATAAGACTGAGTGCACGCATCTAATCCCTTTTTCTTGTCTCAGTTCTTTACATGTATAAGGATACATACCAAAATAATGCAAAATGTATTAGTCTTTATTTTGAATGGCATATTCATCAAGTGAGAGAAAATCAGCACTAATGGCTAAATATTCCATTTGGATGGTCCAAGATTGTCGTACACAACTGGTTCTTTGCCAAAAGGTGGCCATATTAGGGTTGCTGTATGCTGTAACATCTCATTTACCTGCATATGATTAAACATTCACCTGAAATATCATACAGTTTTATTTTTTATTCTTGCTTTTTGTAGCCACACCAATCATGACTCCACCTTTTGTAACTGATATCTTTACTTAATTCATGAGGTAATAAATTTGATTTTCTAAGTATTGCCATCAAACAATGACTTAAAATGAAAGCTGTCAAAAAAAATGGAAAAAGAAATTTAATTATGGAAAATCATAAGCTACTGGTGAAAAAGTTGGAAAAGCCCTCCCTATTAAACCAAAATCAAACCAAAATTAAATAGTGCAGGAAGTGGTCACAAAATTTATAGTCACATTTTCTGCAACTAAAACACAAGCATCTTTTGGTAAACAAAGGAGTTAATAAATAAAAGTAAAAAAAAAAAATGAAAATAGAAATCTAAAGAAGTATGGATGTTATATTGGGGACATCAGAGATCAATATGCTATAAAAAATAAACACGAAAGTTCCAGCTATTTTTCCAGATTGGATTTGCTAAGATACTGATTTGAGTTGCGTTAAGTAGAGTCATTCTGAAATGAAGATAATGATATTAAGATTAAGAGATGGTGTACTCAATATTAATGACCAATAAAAGATGGAGTTTATAAAGGACTGGAAAGTGAGAAATAGCTTGTAGCATTTTTCAATGAACTTATTTGAGTTTGTTAATTGTGTTTTGGACTTCCAGACCTTCATATAATGAACCAACTAATGAAGCATGTTACTGAGCAGGGATTTAATACATAGTTAATTTACTGAAAGAAAATTTGCTCATGTGTTTTTTTAATTTACAATTTCTGCATTGAAAAAGTCTCATTACGATCTTAATGAAATAAGTGAACCAGCATGGTAGGTGAGCGGTAACGCTCTGACCTTGCATCTGGGAGGATGTTGTAAGACAACAAGCTTGCAGTGGGGTTCTACATAAAGGCTTTGAACATGCTAGAACCGATCAGATAACTGATAAGTTTCGAATACGGTTCCATCATCAAAATCTTGACCTTGACAACAAAAATAATTCCATACCTCTGAAACCCCACAAATCGCTAGATCTTGTAGCAAACGTCAACTTTGGCTATTATAAAAATATTGTAACTTTAATACTTTAGCTGAAAATAAATAATTTAAATATGGACTTTCAAAATATCATTTCAGGCAAATGCTTAAAACTGATACAATGCAAAATTCTATCTTGAAAACTGCAAAAACCTGATTCCTAGCTTGAATTATCATAGAAACTGACAATAGAAATAAAATACAATATTATTTAATTTAACTGAAGGTTCTGAGAATAAAATTTTGTCACGCAGTTACAAAATGTATAAGATACCTGACAATGTGGTTTTGAATCCCTGTCAAACCATCCAGATTTGGGTTATTCATGGGTACCACAAATCACTCCAGCTTCCTTCAAAAAGCCTTCTGGTTGGTATTTCTTTGGTGTTTCACACTATGCATTCAGATTTTCACTGCTCCAAAGATAAAAAAAACTTAAAGCATAAGACTAAACAATTCTGATTCTAACCTTTAATAAGGTGAAACCACCATCAAAATCTGCACAGCAGTTTTTGAGTTTTTCCGGATCATATATACATGGTTTTTGTTTTATAGAGATAGAATATTATTATTATTACATTATTTTTCTTTGATCAAGTACAAGTGGTGTAAATTATATAATATTTATGTAATATTTAAAAATGATTTATATTTCATAGGGTCTCATTAGCCATAGTTTGTGTAGTCTGTGGGTAGAGTTAGATCATTATTGCTAGTATTGTAGAATCTTTGGCTGGGCTAGCTATAGTTGAGCAAGCAATATTGTGCGTTCTGCACCCATACTGTTAATGTCCTATAGCACGAATTTGTGCATCATTGAATGGAAACCATAATATTTTGTCAAATTTATTCGAAGCTTGTTAAAATGCAGCACTAGTGTTTAAAATATTAATTGCAAGGAGCGGTGTTTAAACAAAATTTAGTGATATTTCATTCAGAACAGTGACTTATCTCCCTATCTTAAGTTAATAACTATGTGTAATTAAAGCTAAATATGCTTTAAGTTTGCATGTATTTAGATGATAGTGGGCCTCTCTCATCTATAAACACACTGTTATCCTAATTGGTGTAGAAATGCTACTAATTTATGTGATTCTTCAGAGACTGTCTGGTGGTATTGGGCAGCTAATTAATCCACACTAACTGAGTGATTAGCTCAGATGTTCTGAACCAAGTCTACATTCCACAGTGAGTTTTCAACACATTTACTGAAAAAGAATAGTTTCTCTCAGTATTCTGCATTACAATTTTTTTTAAATGATTCTGGGGACATACACATTATGCATGTGTAATAAACTGAAAGGTATGAAACCTTTGATGGTGATGGATTTCTTAACCTTTATGCACAATGTTAAAGTAACAAAAATAGGATACTGCTTTATATCTGTATATGTAAGAGTTTTACTATCTGCTTTACTACATTGTGCCATGCATAATGGCCAAGTTAGATTTTTTTTTTTTTTTTGTTTCTTCTTCTTCATATTTTTCTTTTTAATGACATCTTCATAAGTGCACTGTCGGATGCTGTTGTAAAAACATGATATCACATAGGCTAGCTCTGCCATCTTCCTCAGGTGTTAAAACATCTGTACTTGTCAGCAGACCAGTACAGATGATTACACACTTGAGGAAGACAGCAGAACTAATCAGTCCATATGATTTCACATCTGAAGAAGACAGCAGAGCTAGTTTTTGAAACATCGTGTTTTTATAACACAATCTGGTGGTACACCCATGAAGACTACACTGCAATCATATACTGGGAAAGTCTCCATTCCCGCAATTTTTTTTTTTTTTAATCTATGATTCATAACACCGAGAAAACCCATTATTTTTCAGAAAGTGTAGAGAACACTTTTCAAGAGCTCATAATTATTTATCATTAAACACACATGCAACTTGGCTTCATTTATAGGATTGTTTATGTTGGGATGATATTTCAGTTTGTAGGTTGATTGCTTATTCGGATTAGTCTCCCTTTTTTGCCTATTAAGTTTTTGCACACTTGCAACAGTTATCTGCATAGTCCATCACCTGTACATATGCTGCCCTGCATTTGTAGAAATGTGATGCCCTAGTGCAGGGGTGGCCAACCCAAATGCTCTCGCGGGCCGCATATAAAATTATATGTCCCCACTAGAGATTTTTTTTTGAGGTGAAACAAGAGTTATTATTGTGTTTACTATTATACATACATGTAAACATAGATAATATAGTAATAATGATACTAAACACATATTGTAAAGAAATATATAACACTAAAAATGAAATATAAAAAATATTTTGTAAAATCGTGATGAATCTCGCGGGCCAGAAAAATGTGGCTACCCCTGCCCTAGAGTGTCCTATTACATTCAGTAAAGATCTTAATTTTTCAGCTCATTGCCACACATAACTTCCCTAGAGGTCACAACCCCTCTGACTCTGATTTCTTTAACTGTGTTGCCTTCAGGTAGCTTAGATAGTAGTGCACTTTCAAAAATTTAGGGTTGTTAAAAATGTACTGGCATCACATGGTACACTTTTTGCCCCTACCTTTGATGGTTACTTCATCCACTAAATATGTTTCTCTATTGTTAAAAATATGTTAAACTTAGATTTTAGTCTACTATAAAATACTTCAGTCATTCAAAAGGAGACACTTTTGGGACCTTCATGATGCATCAGAGTACACCAAGCTTTCAGAGACTTGTGAGCAACTAAGAAACTGTTTGCCCAACAGCATGTTATGTTTCCTTGCAATCCAAATCTTGTAACTTCATTTGCTAAGGTACTTGGAAACCTCAACATTAATTTATAAATCAAAATCCTGAGAATTCTCACTATCCCAACAAAGCCAATGCTAATAAAGTTTAGTCATACTGGCTACAATTTATTGAAAAATATATTACTGAGCAGACCACTTCCAAAAAATAACTTTAATTAAACTAATGTGGCAATTAGCATGTCATTAAGATCACTACTTCTGCAAACATTTTAGTACATACAAACCTTAAGAAAAGATTGTTCAACTCATCATTAACACGGAGCAATTCTGCAGTAATTTCATCATTAGCTAGTTTTCCAACAAGTTCCACCAATCTCTGTTGCATAGCCTGGCATGTAGCATGCAATTCCTGTTGAAATTTGTTTTTATGTTAAAGCTTCGGTGAAAACAGAATTTAGACACTTGAAATCTAGAATGCATAGATATTCATAGCATAGTATTATATACATGTAAACTTTTAAAAAAGGCTATCATTTAACTACATCACTAGCCATATCCTGAAAAGTTGCACAATTAATTTCAAATGATAAACATTAGACTTCAGCGCACTGTGATAGCATGTGTTCAAAACAGTACTGAAAAACAAAAAATATCCCCATGCAAAATGAATCCACATTAAAGCAATTAACAAGCTATAACATAAGGCTGAAAATAAATCTGTTAGAATACCGAAATTACCAAGAAAGAAATATAATATTCAAACAATAAATTGGTCAGAAAATGGATAATGAACCTAACCTGGAGAAGTTCAAGGTCACTAGGATGTTCCTTGCCTGGAGTGAGCTCTGATAGCATTTCATTAAGGACAGCCATGTTGCCCTGGACAACATCTAGTTCACTTTGCAATTTTCCCAGCTGGTCAGATGTCAATACAGTCACCTGTTGTGGCTCAGTGATGGGTACTACTGTTGGAGATGATACTGGCACACCATGTGGTGAAGATGGTGGCCCTGAGGAAACAGGAGCTGTCACTGATGTTGCCACAGGTATACCAACAGCAACTTCTGAGTCAGGGATACTCTGAAATATAATTGATGTGCATAGAAGTACATTAGAAATTACAAAATTATGTATCAAAAAATCCCTAAAAAAAACAATAAATTCTCAACATTGTGCTTGTAGGATGATTACTGATTAGGTTATGCTTGGGGTGGAGCATAAACACATTGTCATAGCTATAACCGTGAGTAGCATAGGATGTTACAGTTCTAACTTAAATATAATGACCTGGCCGCCACATAGCTTATTTAAACCAAAAGCTACGGAAAGGTATAAGTTCAATGACGTTAAAGAGTTCATTGTCATTTGAATAACTACATTCTTCAGATTTTTCAAAGTCACAAACTGTACAGGCAATCAGACAATTTTAAATATAATGACCTGGCCGCCACATAGCTTATTTAAACCAAAAGCTACGGAAAGGTATAAGTTCAATGACGTTAAAGAGTTCATTGTCATTTGAATAACTACATTCTTCAGATTTTTCAAAGTCACAAACTGTACAGGCAATCAGACAATTTTACCAAAGAAATTCTTGCAGATTCAATTAACCGTTCGAGCCAGATCACACCCCATAGTTCAAGGAATTAAATGACTAGTTGAAAAAAGCCAATAAACGTTCGTCACACGCCCCCATTGTTCAATAGTTTAGTTAATTTCAAACAATCCCGAGGCTCCACTCGGTAAAAATACTATTTTAACTCCACATTATAATAAAACTGAGTGATCTATGCTGCATGTTAGCAAGAATAAGATTTTCAAATCTACTTATTGTTATTAGTCGAGACTGCATCTTGTCGCTCGCTCTGTTCCTAGCCGACTGAGCCTAATGTGGTGTTGTGCCGACTGCTTCTGTTATGACTGAGCTGCATATTATCGAGTTCGCGGTTCCCGACAGACTGAGGCAGACTAACTGCACACACCAGTCTATATTATCGCACTTCCCGCTTCTCGAAGATTCCTGGCAACTGCTCTCTTATGAACCGTGGGAACCAGCTCTTTTCCTCATTCACATGGATAGGTCTTGGGAGACTGATCAGATATCAAATCGCATGTCAGAAAAGCTTGCATCATCTAATTTGACCTTGACTATAAAAATAACTCAATCTCTCTGAAATTTTACAAATCGCTAGATATTGAAGGAAACGTTAACTTTAGTTATCATGAAAAATTTCGTAACTTTAATATTTAAGTCGAAAATAAATACTTTAAATATGAACTTCCACTCCAGGCAAATGCAAAAACTAATGTAACAGAAAATACTATCTTGACAGCTATAAAAACCTGATTCCTATCTTGAATTATCACAGAAACTAATTTTAGAAATGAAATGCACTAATATTCTATCCAATCTAACTCTTGGTTCTAAGAATAACATTTTGTTATGTAGTTACAAAATTTAACAGATACCTGACATGCTTTTTGACTCTTTGGGTCAATTTTGGTAACTGATATGAGGGTTGCTATTTATATTTCTGGCCTTGGCAACAATAAGTGTTGCCAGGTGCCATCTGATGTTTCCATTGGAAACCCTGACATTGTTGAACATAGCCTTATTCATAACAATATGTCATTTGAGCACGATTTGTTGCTTACAGTAACTTTAAAAATTCATCTCGGGCAAAAAATTGGAATTAACTCGTGGACATTTTTGTGCGATTATTTTTCACAACTTTCGATGTGGATTATGAAGACAAGAGTGCATCGATGAACTTAATTCTTTATAGAACCATCATATAGCACTGTAAAAAAACTGGTATAACGAATTCAATTGTGGTCGAAGTTCGCTTCAGGACGAATTCTGTCAGGGTCGTCCAAAATCGGTTGTTGTGCCAGAAAACATCAATGCTGTGCATGAAGTGATAAAGTGAGATCGTCATGTGACATACCATGCGATAGAGGTATCTTTGGGCATTAGTATGGCAAGCATCAATATAATATATGATCATTTGACTGTACCAAAGATTTGTTCACGTTGGATCCCGCATAATCTGACAAACATTCAAAAGGAAGCTCGTGTCGATTGGTGCACGGGAATGTAAAAAAATACGTTCCAGGTGCATCAAAGGCTGTGCATAACATCTACACAGGTGACGAATCATGGATCTATGCATATGAGCCCGAAACAAAACATCAATTGACTAAATGGGTCTTCCAAGACGAGCCAAATCTGACAAGAGTTGTTTGCGGAAGAAGCACATTGAAGCAAATTGTTGCCCGTTTCTTCAGCATTATGTGGCAACAGTGGTGTTAGAGCAACATAGGATGGTCAACTCTGAATGGTACACGACCATTTGTTTACTAGAAGTCTTTGAAGAAATTCGGAAAAAGTCGAAGAAGAGGCAAATAATTCTTCATCACTACAATGCGAGCTGTCACACATCAGCTCAAACAAAGGAATTTTTGACGAGTTAAAACACCAAACTGATGGGTCATCTGCCATACAACCCTGATTTGGCATCAAACATCAAAAACAAATTATATGGTCAACGATTTTCTACACCGGAAGAAGCGGTTGATGTATTCAAGATGCATGTTCTAGAGTTACCTCCATCGGAGAGGAAAAACATATTTTGAGAAACGATAAAACCTTTTTCTATCATAAATGTTTTTTCATTATTAGACCAGATATATAAATAGCAACCCTCAAATACTCTTTAGTCACAAGTATCAACAGTGAGAGGTGAAAAAAAATGTTCGGAATTCTTTTTACATGCCAAAGTATTCAAAACAAGGTGCCGATCTGTGAATATGCTTTTGGCATGGTTATAGGTATAGATATAGAGTAGTTCTAAAGTCACAAATTTAGTACCATATAAAATACTAATAAAGTAATAATAAATAGATAAATAGAGTTGATTCTAGTGGTAATAAATGTCCTCCTCCTCCTCTCCAGGGACCAACTTGA
This sequence comes from Vandiemenella viatica, assembly GCA_031002005.1. Lineage (NCBI taxonomy): Eukaryota > Metazoa > Arthropoda > Insecta > Orthoptera > Morabidae > Vandiemenella > Vandiemenella viatica. The sequence continues at coordinate 163,048,761 of CM061920.1, forward strand.
ATCTGCCCCATCCTTAAGTTTTCTACATCAGTACTTCACACAAAATATGCTGGTTTGTTTTTTGTTTAAGAAACGTATGCAAATAGCAACATGTTAGAACAATTTTGGTAACTTTTTCTAGAGCCAAATTTATGGTCATTAGCAAAACATGAAATCAGTAAAATTTCAAAGCTATTTTCTATAATGCGTCTAGCACGGAACAGTCTGTAATTAAAAATTTCTTGCTTCTTATTTACTGAGCTCCTGAAGGGCTTCATGAAATGTTCTGAAAGAGGAAAAGCTTTGTCGCTTATGAACACAAAAGGCATTTTTCCATCGTTTGCAGGAGATAGACACTTTAGATCTGGTAAAAAAATATGAGCCTCTTCATACTTGGAATAAAATTTGCTGTTTGATAAAACTCTTTCATCTGATACTCTTCCATTGCTCCATCCTCTACCATTCATATTTGGCATTTGCTATAATGAGCAGAACAATGCTGTAAATTTTCTTGTAGTTAACCTGAGGTAGTTGGTTTTGAACATGAATATGTTTCCCATCTATAGACCCAACACAGTGTGAAGTTCCATTTCTTTTCAAAAGTATCAGAGATCTCCTTCCACTCTTCTTGATTTGGATGCCACTAAAGAAAAAAAAAAATAGTATTACAAATAAGTTATTTAAGAACCATGCGTATTTCTACATGGAACTATAAAGATGGTTTAGAAATATTTTACATTAATAATTAATTTTCTCTTCAGTTTCAAATTATTGCTTCGAAGGTTTCCATAACAATTTTTGTCATTATTTGAGGTGCAATGGCTGTCAGGAACTTCAAGTATTCAAAAGACCTGTAGCTAGAAATCTCAATATAGTAGAGATATGTTCATTTACCGATAATGCATCCCACATTCTGGTGTCTTAATCGCAGGTGAAATCATTTCCAGAAGCTGTTGATAAATAGTATCAATCATCCTCAGAAAATTTTTGTAATCTTCTGATGCATTTACTTTGAGCTCAGGCAACAAATTTGTGTTTGAAAATTTGGGGCTTTTCTTGAGCCACTATTTTGCCCAAATTTTTCTTTTTCTCCTTTCCCTTGAATTTTTCATGCAAGAAACAATTATCATTGTACATAAAGCGATTTCTTCAACTATCAACATTACTGGTATAAGTAAACACCTTGTTCTCTGTATGCTGGTTCTCTCTCTACTGATATTGGACAACAGTGTTGTTTACTTGTTTTTGTTTTAACCAACCAGTTTAAGAGACATGGTTCATCAACAAGTTGATACGTGTATGGGACTGTTAAAAGTTTTGGACCTTCACACAAGAAATCACAATCTCATGCTACTACCGCTACCACTACCTTTTTTTTCACTACCCATCCATCAGGCCCAGTCTTCAAATTCCATTACATGATTTGCAAACATTGTGACTTCCATGTATTGTTCCCTGATCTTTCTGGCAACATAAAATTCAATAGCTGTGGGGGGAGAAAACTTCTCTGCCTGTCTAATCCAAACCCTATATCACTTCCTCACAATTCACATATCCCTCACACACACTCCAAATTCTTTCTATTATTTCTTTGCTCACTTTTTTCAGTGCTTCAGAAACTTTCTACCTGTATAAGGACAGTAAAGGATTTAAGTAAATACTAATTAAAATTGTCAAAAATAAAGTAAAATGTATTGTGGTTTATTTTTTAAAAACTGTCCACAAGGAGTTTTCAACAGACATAAAACTCAACAGTAATTTCTTTCTATTCTATTTTTTTTTTCCTTGACTTTTATTTTTGGTATAGTTTTAACTCTTATGATTATGTAATATTTCCTCTAATGTTGTCACAAAAAGAGTATTTTTCTTCTTTGGAAAGAGGAGTAGGTGTTGAGAGGAGGGTGTTTGATGAATAATGGTGGCTGAGGTATCACTACAAAGCCAAATATTCACCAAGTAATGATCAGTACGGTCCACTTTTGCAGAGCATTTTCTAGAAAACTGTCTTCATAATTATCTTGGTCTGTTTCATCAGACCACTTCATCTCAAACATACAGAACTTAAGTGCAATATTTCTGACTGACTTTATTGTAATATTCAAATACACGTAAAGAAGAAAAAACTGATAGAAAACCTGACATTTTCTGATTATTTTGGCTAGTCAGGAAAAATGTTTCAGAAACAAACATCCATTTTTATTTACCTATTGGAATAACTATCAGTAACTTCATTCAGTACTCTTTTAGCTATCTCTTACTTTATTTTTCTAGTTTTGTTGAAGAAAACAATTAGAAACAGGGTGAAACCAAAATAGTCACACAAATTTTGTTAAACAAAATTCTTCATTAATCTTTCTAATAATGAATCTCTAGTTATTGAGAACAACAGTCATAATTAATCTACAATTTTTATTAATAAATGGAGGTTCTCTTAATGTAAAATGACCAATCGTCCTGCATTAGGGAGGACAGTCCTCCTTTTGTAGGTTCTGTCCTTCCTCAAAAAGTGTCCTCCTACCTGTCCTCGTTTTCGATATTTTAAAACTAATCTGTTAATCTCTGTATTCAGAGACACCGCATCGAACTGCTATGTGTCATATGATGGTACAGTTTGCAAAGATGCGATTATGAAAAGCACGCGCTGGGTGTAGGAGAACTTCATGTCTCACATTATTTCTTTCTAAGTGACTATAATTACTCAGGGAAGAACAATTCACGTTTTATTAATTCAGTTTTATACAACCCTGTTTTCATCACAAATGTAAAATAATTTAAATATGGATTTTGTTAAGTTTTATCGCTTTTGTTATTAAAGTTTTAGTTTTAATTTTTTTTTTTTACTTATGGCTTTACTCATCAAGGTCATTATAGGTGGGATGGGACTAGGGACAAGGAACGGAAAGGAATTCAGCCATGGCCTTTTGAAGGAAGCATTCCAGTATTTGCCTGGAGTGACTTGGGGAAACCATGGAAAATCCAAATCTAGATGCCTGGATGGGGATTCGAACCGGCGTCCTCCCAAATGCGAAGCCAGAACGTTAACCATTCACCCACCACACTCGGTTTTAATTATTAATTTTATTTATTCATAATGAGCTTGCATCGTTAGGTGGAGCTATATATTTTATTTTTAATTTCATTTAGGGATGGAAAAAAATCAAGAAAGAGGACATGCCATTTCAACGATTAATTGAAAAAGGAATTTCCATTCCTAATATGAAAGAGAGACACCATTGTTTTCTGCAATATTTTGGACAAGTAAGAAATCAAGATTGAAAGTTGATACTCTAGCTACAGCACTTATCGTGAAATTAAATATGAAGGATATTTCTTGCTACAAAATTTCAAATATATTATTAGAAAATGATATATTGACAGAAAATATTAACTTAATGGAAAAATAATAGTTTAATTAATAGGGATGGGAGCATAATTAGTGAATTTTTGTTTGAATTAATAAAATGTTTCATTTATTTATATTGTACTTGTTTCTTACACTTTTTCGTCCTCCTTTTCATTGTAAAAAATCGGTTGTTGTCCTTTTCATTGCAAACAAATTGGTCACCTTATTTAATGTCTTCACTGCTCTAAATATTTTAGAAAAATTTGTACCACACATAAATCAATTAGGCCCCTCATAAATGATTTGCCATAAATCTTTTAAATATTCAGGAAATCATTGCACTTTATTTCACACAAATTAAAATTCACTCTATTTGTTCTATTGTTTTAATAAATGAAAAAAAAAATCATTTATCTAAGACAATAATTTACTTAATTGCTTGTAGAAAATTATGTATCCAACATGGCTAATAATTCACATAATAGCAACTTTATGAATAACTCAGGAATTAAAAAAAATGGATTCAGTTGAATATTATGAAGACAAGGCCTTGCAGTGAAATTTCCTTTTTTTTTAGTTTAAAAATGCATTTTATTTTCTACATAGATCTCCCTTCAGTTAAACGCACATTGTCCTGAGTTTCTATAATGGATTCGATTCCATCCCTAAAGATGGAAGTTTTTAAAAATATACGTCTTTTACCATCACCTCTTCATTTGAGTAAAAACATTTTCCAGTCAAATTTATTTTGATTTGGAAATTAGTAGAAGTCAAAGTGAAGAGAGAGAATGCACGGCCATCATATCACTCAGTTTTCCCATTGCTGTAGTACCTTTGTTGGCAGATGTATTTTCCAGATGGAAGATTTTTTTTCCCCTAAGTCACTTTATGTGAACTTTTTCATCCAGTTTTCCCAGAAACTGATTTTTCATTTACCATTTATTGTTACACCCTTCTTAAAGAAAAAATAAACAAAAATTCCTTTTGTATCTTACAAAACACTGGCTTTGACTTCCTGGAAGATTATTATTATTATTATTTTGGTGGAGAACTGCCAGCTTTCACCCACTGTTTTGTATAACATTTCAGGCAAGCAATGGTGGATCAAAATTTCACTCTCCAAAACAAACTGGTTCACAGAATTGGTACATCTCTTTTTTAAATGGTACATACATTGCTGAGAAGTTTGTTTTCATTTTGTTTTTGGCCAGCGTTTAACAAATGTGGCAGCCATTAGACACAAAGCTTTACCTCAGTTGTGTTGTAAACCTTTAAATGGTGATGATCCCATAATTATTGTGCAGATTCAACGTTATTACCTGTGGATACAGTTTTTGGTTACCCTTCACATTTAAGATACATGCAATCACGTTGAGTAGGCTGCCTAGTTCTTGACTATTAAAAATGAAGAAACATTCTCCTTATAAACCTATACCAAATTTGGATGATTTTTTTTTCAATAAACTTTCCAAAAGCCTACATATTTATTTATACATAAATAAATAAATGCGTTGACAGCAGCACCACTTGTTACAGATTTGAGATCTTTAAATATTAGGCATAAAGATTTTTAATGTTTTACATATATTTTATCAAATTTGAAAAAAAAGTTAAACTCTATAATTTTTATTCTTGACTATAGCTACTCATAATATACAGTAAGGAAGTATCATCCAGTTTTGTTTAAAATGTGTGAGATAATCGCTATTAATTCTTCATTCTGAAATAATTTTATGTCATAATGATATTGTCTTATTTTAGGTTGAAGGTGCTGCAGTTAACAGATAAATGAATTCTAACTACAGAAACAGGGAGAAAAAACCCAATAACATCACAGAAGTAACAGGAGTTTATGGAATTACAAACTGGAGATGGAAAGAGAAAACAGTTGTAAAGGGCATACAAAATCAACAAGATTACCTTCAGTGAATTGACGGAGAATAAAGTACTGAAGATGCATAAACCACAGGTAGTTTTAAAGTATTTTTCTCTGGACTGCATGAGCTATGGCTGCAGCCTTATTTTGAATTGTACTGCATTACTGGCTAAATTTTGTTGGAAAAGATTTAGATACTTTAAATATGCTTATTTAAGTAGACAATTTTGATGTCTGATTGTGGTGGCTGGTTTAACACTGAATACTGCACACTTTCCCTCCCCCCTCCCCCCTCCCCCCCACAAATAGAAACAGATTTACTGTTACCCGCCAGTGTGGTTCAGTGTGCTTGCTGGATCAGGAGGTACAATGGGGCCGGACACAAACCCAAAACACTGTGCATCAGCCATCCAGACTACAGCTTTTAGGTGTTTTTCCACAGCCATCAAGGTGAATACGTGGTTGGTTCCAAATCTCCACCTCATACTACACATTTAAAAAATAAAAATACACTTGTCACACACAGAACATAGCTATATATTTCATAGACATATGGCAACACGTCACTTTCCCCATTAGTACATAGTACGACAAGGCAAGTATAAAATGCTTGGTGTCAGCAAGGGCATGAGGCCATAAAATCGAAGCTCCAAATCTGACCATGGCAATGATGAGTAAACCACTAACCCTAATGTGGGAAAAAGGTGGTAAGGAAGAACCATAATTTTATTGTTATTTTTATTTTTATTTTAAATTGACCAAACTAGTTAGTTTTAGTTTTTTACTATTTATAAAAATATTATAGTAGCAAAACACAAATTTTGTATTATTATGCAGTATGAAAATCAAACTATATCGTTTATTTGAAATTCTCAGAGTTTGGGGGGAGTTTTAAAGGAGTGCAGCAAGATGTTTGCAGGAACTGCATTAAAAATAACTGGTATGACAATGTGTCTTTGTGGCTCAGTATGCTGCGACAATGCACACTGGAATGGGGAGGTGCAACGGGACCGGGCACCGGCATAGGCCTCTGTGTAGCAGCCATTCTGACTGTGGTTTTTTTTTGCAGTTTCCCCACAATCATTTAGGTGATTGCTGGGATGATCCCGAATCTACTCCTCAAATTATACATTTACAACCAAAAAATATAATTTTCTTATTGAACAACAAGTTACACATTTCACAGACAGGTTTGCAATACAAAACTCTTTCCACCAACAGGAACGCCTGGCCTAACAGGACCAATTAGTCCTCAGATCCTCCCCACCTCTCTCATGAGTCACACTAGCCACCTGTGGTTCTCTGGTGGCCAAAACTATATATAAAACTGCTATGACGAAGGAATCAGGTTAGAAGTCACTAAGCAACTGAATAAAATCGTGTGTGTATGGAAGGCATCATAGCAGTTTCATATATAGTTTTGGCCACCAGAGAACCACAGGTGGCTAGTGTGACTCATGAGAGAGGTGGGGAAGACCTGAGGTCCTGCCCAATGTCTTAATCGGTCCTGTTAGACCTGGCATTCCTGTTGGAGGAAAGTCTTTTGTATTGCAAACCTGTCTGTGAAATGCGTAACTTGTGGTTCAATAAGAAAATTATATTTTATAAACTGGAGATACGATCTGGACTGATATAGGGCAAAGGAAATTTGATTGGCAGATAATGGATTCAGGGACAGCAATACATTACTGAAGATTGTACTGAATGAAAGAATTTAAAGTAAAAAACTTTATACTGTAAAAGTATATGTTTGAAGGGCATGTAATTCACAAACTGTTGGAAAAAAGTTTAATTAGTACTATTTAAATAGACTTAAGGCATTTATAAATACAAGCAAAATATTTTTGTTAATGGTGAATTCAAAACTGACATTACAGTGTTTTATCGCCTGTAATTTCATGTAAGATAATATCAACCATGTAAAATACTGTAACAATGAGCAGGAAAATGCTTTAAGGCAATAAAACTATGGAAGGATAGGGAAATACGACTCAACACTTACCACAGATGAAGGCGACTGGGAATAATGAACATACAAAGAACAAATACAAGAAACTCGCAATATTTCTGTGGTTAGCCTCATTCTTGCTAGAAGTGAGACACCAGGTGGAGCCAGACATGCACACGATGACGGTCACCTGATGATTCAAACTTCTAGCAAGGATAAAATTAACTGCCGAAATATTGTGCGTTTCTTGGGTTTGTACTTTTTGTGTTCATTGTTCCCAGCAGCCTTCATCTGTGGTAAGTGTTGGGTCATACTGCTCTATCCTTCCTTGGTTATGTAAAACACTGTGTTTGATTAAGTGGTGGGTATGAATTACTTCTAAACTGCTGGCATTAGACAATGGTTTTGTTTAAATTGCAGAATTTTCTATTGAAAACTATACATCTATATATAGTCCATTAAAATCCACTCTGGAAAACATACCAAAAGCTACAGCAACTAATCTCAGAAGCGTTATAAGGCCTAGGATGCCAATGAGAGAATGTATGAGAGAGGTAAAGGAATTGGGTTACAAAACTATGGCCAGACAATTGCTTGAATATGGTAGTGTAGTATGGTATCCACATTTTGAGTATCAAATACAGGAGTTGTAGAGGGCGCAAAAAAGGGTTTCTAGATTTGTTTCTGGAAATTACTGCAGAACACAATCAGTAACAGATATGATAAAAGAGCTGGAATGGGATTCATTGGACGACAGGAGGATGGTGACGAGGGTCATGGGAGTGTACAAGGCATATATTGGTGATGAGGCATGGAATGATATTGGTGTAAGAATGAAAAGTAATGCATGGGTGGGAAAAGATGACCATGACCACAAGCAGGCACAAGGGTGTATGTAGGAAGATTCAACTTTTTTGGGTAAGGGTGTCAGGGATTGGAATAAGTTACCAAGAGAAACGATAAATAATTTACCAAAAAATTGAAAGAATTTAAAGTTGAAATTTGTAGAGGGCAAATGTAAGAGGGTGCAGGAAAGGGGTGGAGGGGGAGATGAGTGTGTAGGGTAATTGCCACCGGAGCCTGCGATCCATTGCAATTATTTTAAATTATTTTTTTCATTTTTCTTAATCTTTGCAAAAAACACTTATCACCCAAGTCAACCTTCTTGAATCTTAACGACCACACCTAAATTCAACGACATAGGTGTGGACCCAGGAAGAGGTATGGGAAGTGGGAAGGAGAAGTGGGAGTCCATGCAGACATAAATTACAGAGAGGAGGGGATGTAAGTTTTGCCGTCCAGCTAAAGTGGTTAAGTTTGATTCTGCATATTAATTTCTTCATGAAATGCACAGTTTTTGAGGAGGAAATTTGGACCTGACTTACTATTCACCCAGATTATTACAGAATACTGCATAAAAAGTACTACCAGGACAGTTGGTATAATTGGACTGAGGATTGAAATTGTGCCTGTTTTGCAAATGGCAATGATTTAGTAAGATAAGTGGGTGAAAGAAAAAAATACTCTCACCATAAATTTCCACATTATTAACTGTCATTGACATTCAGACCTGACAAAAATGACTGCATATAATTCAAAACTGTTCATACCACTTTTTTTCCAGCTTGATCACTAATTGTAATTCGAAATTTTGAATCTAGGCTATAAAAGATGAATGATGAAAATGCCTCCAGGTACCATGTATTTTTGTTTTACGCATTCCACCATTTCACACTAAGAGATATGGTAAACAGCTTCTTGCTCCATTTTAATGTCAGTCTTTCTTAACACATTTTCTTCCATATCAGTCATTGGTGAGGCAGTCTCCAGCTGCGCCCACCTCTCATAATGTTCTCCTGTTGAAGGGTTTATCCCGAAAATTACTTTATTATTTGTGTTTGTCTTTTCTGTGTGTTCGCGCCCCACATCCATCATTAAAAGGTAAGTTGTGGCTCATTTCCCTATCCTAATTGTATAATTATTTATTTAAATAATGAAGTTGTAAAACTAAATAAATTCTGGCAGCTGAAAAACAACAAGATATAGAATATTGGTATACCAGCATGTCAGTAAGACTTTTAGTGAGTAGCTGGCATACTGGTACATTCTCCTCACCTGGTAATTACAATACAATAGTAATGGGAAAACAACATACTTACTCTTTGAGGTGTATGGATTGGAGCCATTGTGTCCAAGTCTGTCATTGGAAATTCAATTCCTTTCTGTTTTAGATCATGGTATACTTGAACAACTCCTGAAAGCTCAGCCTGGTGACGGAAAGCATCTGCCCAACTTTGAATAAGACTCAAGACTTTCTCTTGAATTGCAGTTGGTGGATCATTTTTGGGGCCTACGATAATAAAATTCTTGATTATACCTTTATATATTCACTTTTATATATCACTTTTTAGAACAAGACATTAATGACAGTTAAGTGAGTGAGCAGTAAATTCCTCTTGAATGATAAATGTTTGGTAGGATGGTAACTTGACAATATTAAAAACCAATCTTTATTGAACAGCTTAAAAATAGAATCTAGTCTGACTGAACTGTACTCACTACAGCAAAACAACATGAAGGGATTTCAAAAGATAAAAAAATGGCAATTTAGAATGCAGAAAACATATTTAAGGAAGAGAAATTAGAAAGAACTTAATTTGTTGGTATAGTGGCACCCAAAGAACTAGAAATAAAGTGAAAGAATGTTCAGTATAATTAAGTTACAGAATGATGTATATCGTGTTAAAAAGACAGGCATTTTTTGGCAGAACCAGTGTCACTATCCATACTGCCTAACTTACTTCAACCAATGGTTCCAATATTTTTTGTTCATATGAAATTAAACTTCCTGTCAATAGTTTTCTTCAACTATTTCATGCCATTCCAGAATATAAATTCAGTATGTATTCAACGGGTTGATCTGATAGTAGTTAGTATTGGTTAAATTTTATTAGTTATTTGCTCTAGAACGTTAGCATTACATTTCTAGTAGCTTACTGAAATACATTACTCTGCACTGGAGTAAGTCTGTCTGGAAGTTTTCTAAATATAATGGCTATTTCTCATTAGATAACCACTGTTTGGAATGCTCAAACATCTTGTTTTAGTTGGAGCTAGTCTTTTTGGCACATTTTCCTAGGTCGGATGTGTTCCATCTTTCCTCAGGATATTTGACAAAGCAATTCACAAAAATATAAATATGTATATGATTCTGTTGCAACTGGTGTTTGTAGGAAAATTGTTTGCGGGACATTACTAAATCTTTGTAAATTTTAAATTCTCATTTATTATAACTTATGAACATTTCATTAATTAAAGATAAGTTTATGTAATTAAGTTTGAAGTTCACTGATGGCCATGTTTTTTATAACTGAATATTCAGTTTTTCAAACTTTAAAAACTCATAATTTCTCAGTTACATTAACTGTAAAAGAGAAATGGAACTTTTCTGTACCTAAATTGTTAATTGTTCTCTATTATGCCAGCACCAAAACTCTCAAATAGAAGATACCATAATTCTACTATGTGGATACATAAAACATCTGGGGGAAAAACATGGTTGTGAATGGCAAGAGATTATGAGTTAGTAATTGTATTATATGGACAGGTACAGAATGAAAATGATATAATAAAATAAATACTAACCACTAGGAGAGAAAATGCAAGGTATGGATATTTTGTTATAGTCCATCAGCCAGCTGGAACTAGCCAGATGTTTATTCAAAATACCCAGGTACATTTAACTTTCAGTGACATACGAGGTTTGTTAAAAAAGACCAAACTTCTACTGTGATTGCTTTATTGTTCATCATACAAACTTGTACACACTGTCCCTTTCAAAGTACTCTCCTTTACTATCAATACACTGTTGCCACCACTTCTTCCAGTTTTGGAATGTCTCCTGGAATGCAATTTCTCTGATGGCGCACAATTCTCTCGTCACATTGTCTTGAATTTTTTCTATGGTCTCGAAACGACGTCCTTTCAAAGTGGTTTTCAATTTTGGGAAGAGAAGAAGTCTGCCGGAGCAAAGTCTGGAGAATAGGGTGGTTGAGGCACAATTGGAGTGTGATGTTTTTCCAGATAATTCGTGACAAACAACGATGCGTGAGCAGGTGCGTTGTCATGGTACAACATCCACGACTGATTCTCCGACAGTTTAGGCCTTTTCCTATGCACAGCATCTCTCAATCATGTCAGAATTTTCTGGTAGACTTCCTTGTTTACCACTTGACCATGTGGTACAAATTCATGGAGTACAACCCCTTTGCAATGAAAAAACACAACCATCATCACCTTGATGTTTGACCGACTCATCCACGTTTTAGTTGGTCGAGGAGATCCTTTCCCCACCCATTGTGAAGACTGCCTCTTCGTTTCCACATCATATCCATAAACCCATATTTCATCGACTGTTATGATGTTCTTGAAGAAGTTTTCAACCTCATTTGCTTTTCCAAGCAACTCCTCAGAGATCCTAGCTCGATTCTCCTTCTGGTCATCCGTCAACAAGCGCGGCACCATTTTTGCACTGACACGATGCATTCCAAGTTTTTCTGTCAGAATGTGAGCACAAGATCCTACACTTATGCCAACTTCTTCAGCAACCTCAAGTACAGTCAAACAGAGATTTTCATGAATCACAGTGCAAACCCTCTCAACATGGTGGTTGTCTGTTAATGTGGAAGGTCAACCAGATCTTGGATCTTCGGTAACCAAACTCCTGCCCTCCTTATAGTGCTTAAACCATTCATAGCACTGCGTTCAGCTCATACAGTCATCTCTGTAAGCTTGTTTAAGCATTTGAAGTATTTCAGTAAACGTTTTCACAAGTTTAGCACAAAATTTCACACAGACGTGTTGCTCCTCCAATTCCTTCATTCTCGCTTTCTCACTAATCTGACGAGCACTCTGCGCACAACCTCACTCAACTCGCTGTCACTCGTAAACTAATGCAGTGACCAGAGTGCGGCAAGTGGCAATCTCTTGCCGAGAGATGCCGCTAGTGTGCACGGTAGTCGGAGAATTTTACCTGCAGCCGTTGGTGCACTATTTAATTAGTTCGGTCTTTTTTTGAACACACCTCATATTGTGAGGAGTGACAGGAGACTCCCAAGTAACAAAAGGACTATAGAATAAATGTGTGTGTAAGAAGTGATGAAAAATCGTGTTCAAAAATTCTTAGGAAAGAGCAGGGTTTGAAATAAATGATAGCCAATTGAATTAGAGCTTCAAATGCTGAAAGAGAGTGGTCTGAAAGAACCAACAGTAAAAAACGGGAAACTAAATGTTTCTAATGTTAGAATATTTTATTACATATCACTGTTCACTTAAGGTGAATTTTTTTCTGGATGAGAGAGGGTGAAGAGCACTTGGAAATCACATCAGGTGGTGGATGGTGAAGGGATATGATGACACTTGGTTGAACTTCTTTGTAGAAGAATCATTTTGGACAGTACAATCAAGTCAGGTGATTTAACTGTTTGCTAGATTTGTTAGATCACTTGCTGTTTGTGCCAGCAATGCAGTTCTTGTAGTGTCAGACATGGTTGGGATCCAACATATGGCCTCTAGTCAGCTACAGTGCAGTGCAATTAATAATAGGTGACAAAAATATGCTGGTGATGCCATGCTGGTTGAGCTGTGCAGCAAGTTGCAGAAACATTGGTGAAGCACTAACTTTACCTCACTTGCTCACAATAAATGCAAGACAGCACTACAGAATGATCTATGGGAGAGAAAGAGGAACTCATGCTCGAAAAATGGTAGTGTTGTTTAATTGGGGGTTGACAATTTTTCTGATGCAAATGCCAAATTGTTTGTTCTCTTTGTACTGATTTTGTACCTCATGCTGATGTTTCATTTAGTTATGTTTTAACATAAAATTATTGCCATGTGTATTCGATATAATTGAAGCACTTTTTCATTTGACAATCAAATCATATATTTTGAAAGAACAATTTTGCTCTATTGTAAATAAATGATTTAAGAATAACAATCATAAATTAATGGTAATAATGGAAGTTTATTCCATCTTCAACTTTATACTGGATGAGACAATATCGATACTAAAAAAATCAGTAATTGGATTAGGAAGGTAAGGAACTTCCATTACAATTTGAAATAACAAAATTGAATATAAATAACAAAGATTAATAAACACATTATTTAATGGAAATTGTTGATAAACATTAAAAGCAAGGGTAAAACCCATTTTAATTTATACAAGAAATGGATTTATCAGAGGCAGGAGAGTTGGTGTATGTCTTTATTTTTTTCTTTCTCTGCAGTCCTGCTTATAACTAGTTTCTCTTTCTATCACTGAAAATAGTTTTATTCTGTTCTTTCCAAGGTTCACTGATAATGAGTGACAATTATAGTACAAAAGTCTTCTGAACTGTGCAAGCTCACAGTCGTCTTGGCGTAGTACTTGTTGGGGCTCTAGATTAATTATCACTTATCAATTATAAATAAAAATGTTCGGTCAGCCGTGCGGTCGCCAATCTGCTGATCTTTACTAGTTAGATAAACTAGAATTGTAGTCAGAGAAAACAATTAAGCAAGTACTGAGAAATACACAGCAATTCAGCTTTCACAGTTCACTCACATTTATTCCTCCGAAACTACAAATATCTAAGCAAGCCAGCAGATACTTAAAAACTAAACTTCTTCTCCAAAGAATGCAGGTTCGAGGATAATCAAGGATTGTAACATTCAATACAAGCCCCGTAATTAATTATTACACAATCGACGTGATCCAAATCAATAGCAGTTCCACATACACAGTTTATGGGAAACCAGTTCATTCAAAATAACCTTCATAGTCCACAAAAATACCTTCAGAATGTCCACACAATGTCTTACAACTCTGAGCCTCGGTTAAGCGACACGCACACACACATGCTCCCGGCCGCGGCATATAAGCTCTCGCTGACCGTAGCTTACTCTAACGTCGCCAATACAAGACTGTTTCAAAGCGCGCTAAGTAATCGCTCAACACCAAAGACATTACATTTACTTCTCAGATCACAATTTATACTAAAATTATATCCGTAATTTCAACGGTTATGTTACACTCCCTAACTAACAACCTTGTGATAATTGATCTGGTTTCAGATAAAATTGATCAATTATCAAAAAAAAACTGTTATGTCACACTCCCCCGGTTGGAATGTGGCGAAAGTTGGCATTGAAAAGGTACAAACTTTCGTCATTACAGACCACTTCTGTTAACATTTACATAGAAACATGGGGTACATACCAATACATATTGTCAAACCTAACGCTAAGTCTGCGTGGCTGCTTGCTTACACTTACAATAACAGAAGCAAACACATATTCAGTTCAACAAACATACAAGAAAAATATTACACACCAGACATATCAGGAACAGTAAACATAAGAAAAGAAAAAAACCCACAGAACACAAAATAGAAAAAGGACATGAATTAATATTCAATAGCAAGTTGACAGCTTGCTGTCAGAAACATTGCTTTCAATGTAAACACCAGCTACACACAGGTCAACGACCTGTACACTTTTCTGCTCTAAGCAGCACATCACCCGCGTCACTTCACTCACTTTACCACACTTCTTCGTGCTACTACATTACTGCTCACGTCTTCGAAGGTAAAGGGAAAATAGGGTTTATAGTGGTACAGAGATTTTCTCTCAGAAAAAGGATTGATAATTGAAAAAAAAACATAAGAAATAAAATATGAAAATATCAGGACAGGATTACTTGTTTTCTTAGTCTGGTCACAATCGGGTAAATTGATACTTGTCCGACCACCTTCCTCCGTCTTCCACCTTATAGACTTTCTGTCAATTTTATTTTCTTCATTTATTTTCCACCGAATAGATTTTCTGTCGACTTTAATTTCTTCATCTACAAATTGAGAAGGTTTTTGTCTACCAGTTACTTCTTCATATCTTCCGCCATCAAAAATGACTGATTCAGCTAAATTATTACGTTCCCGGGCGTAACACAACTTGCCCGCCTGCTTCTCTGCGCTCGCCCGCGTTTCGGCGGTCAAAACTTTTGTGGTACAGGTTCCAACAGTGCTCCGGTATACGCTAGTACGCACCGACTGTCGGCCACTGCTCCCGCTCCCGTCACTATTGTCAACGCCATATGGCTGTCTTACTGCCTTGATTCTATCCAACTTTACTTCTCCCGTATTCACAGATAAAAATCCCTCCACTTCAATCTTTATAACCTCATTCTCCCGTAATCTTGACCTCTCCTCTGTAAGAGCATCATAAAAAAATTCCTCCGCTACTTCAAAAAATTTCTCTTTTATATCGCCTTCCACAAATTCCTCCTGACACCCTTGAACGTCTGTTTCCGCAGCCATAATACTTTTACAATTTACTTCAACTTCATCCTTTAAAACATTACCTAATATAGTGTCAAAAATAAAAACTTCTTCCTGAATTTTCTTCTTCCTCAATCCTCCGCTTCCGTTCTGTGAAATTACGTCCGCATTTGGCCTCTTAACCGGTTCTGCTACCTCGGAAATTTGAGAGGACACCTTATCCAACTGCCCGATCCACAAATTACCATAATCGTCAAATTTTCTTCCTAACTCTTCCATGTGCAATTTCTGCATTTTAACTAAGCTATCGTGACGAACTTCTGCGTTCTTTTCCCTCATGTCGAGCTTACCATTAAGAGATTCAAATTTAGAATGAAGTTTATCAGAATTATTGATTAGGGAATCAAGCTGAGAATCAAGTTTATTAGCAAGGGAATCAAATTTCTTATCCCAATTATTAATTATGGTTTCCGCACACCTAGCCAGCATTTCAGCCATTTCAGCCAATTTTGACTCCGTCTCTTCCCCCATTTCAGTAAGTTTATATTACAAATCCCACGGGAAAATCCAATTATGATAACAACTCAGTTGCTTTACTTCCCCCCCTCCCCCTCAATTCACAGCAAACAAAACCAATACAACGCTGCTATTCATGAAACTCAGTCCACATATCAAAATTAAATGCATGCAAACTGAACCAACTACTTGTGCTGCGTCAACATGCGGTAAGTGTCACCAGAATGACAAAGGAATGGGCAAAAAGGAGAGAAAAACTCAACTCGGTTTTCCTTCCTATGCGTGACTCGAAATTATGGAAAAAAATATTAAAGGAACGGAACAGATAGGAAAAGACGCTTCGCAGCAGCTCGCTAGCAGCAACACGCGCACTTAGCTTTGGTGTCTTCACTCGGGTCTGCTCGGCTCAGCTCGGCTGGTCGCAGGTTGGCTCGAATCAGCTGCTCCGGCTCGGCTTCCTTCGGCTGGTCTCGGCTCCGCTCGTGTCGGCTGCTCCGGCTCCGCTCCCTTCGGCTGCTCTCGGCTCCGCTCGTGTCGGCTGCTCCGGCTCGGCTCGGAAATGCTCGTCGAGTTCATGCGCCACCTCCCTGGTCTCAGAGTAGATTATCTTCGCTCGCCGTCTTTGACTCACTGCCTCGTGTCGTTGTAGTGTTATATCTTCCACTTTGACTATTGTCGTCTTCGCGCCTAATTGTCACCTTATTCCCACTTCGCCGTAATTTATCCTTTGTCCTCTTTATCCTCGTGTGTATGCTCGGGAATTGAAAGTTAATTTCTCCTCCAGATGCCTATTTAACCACACGTCCTGTCACTGAGGCGCCATGCAAGCTCACAGTCGTCTTGGCGTAGTTGTTGGGGCTCTAGATTAATTATCACTTATCAATTATAAATAAAAGTTCGGTCAGCCGTGCGGTCGCCAATCTGCTGATCTTTACTAGTTAGATAAACTAGAATTGTAGTCAGAGAAAACAATTAAGCAAGTACTGAGAAATACACAGCAATTCAGCTTTCACAGTTCACTCACATTTATTCCTCCGAAACTACAAATATCTAAGCAAGCCAGCAGATACTTAAAAACTAAACTTCTTCTCCAAAGAATGCAGGTTCGAGGATAATCAAGGATTGTAACATTCAATACAAGCCCCGTAATTAATTATTACACAATCGACGTGATCCAAATCAATAGCAGTTCCACATACACAGTTTATGGGAAACCAGTTCATTCAAAATAACCTTCATAGTCCACAAAAATACCTTCAGAATGTCCACACAATGTCTTACAACTCTGAGCCTCGGTTAAGCGACACGCACACACACATGCTCCCGGCCGCGGCATATAAGCTCTCGCTGACCGTAGCTTACTCTAACGTCGCCAATACAAGACTGTTTCAAAGCGCGCTAAGTAATCGCTCAACACCAAAGACATTACATTTACTTCTCAGATCACAATTTATACTAAAATTATATCCGTAATTTCAACGGTTATGTTACAACTGCATACTCAGCAACTTGAGAACTAAAATATGAAACCAAATGTCATACCTATAAGTTTTACCAGCTCTTGAACAAATTCCTTATTGCATGCTAGGATATGAAATCTCCGTCCACAATTTTTAACGCAAGTCTCCAGTACCTGGAAATAATAACGTCACATCACAGAAGAAATTTAATACCAATGATTGGAATTACATTTAAATTATTCAGACTGCACTTACTGTCAATGTATACATTACAACTGTATAATTTTTTCCTGCATTTTGCTGTAAACGTTTACGGATAGCTTTAATAGCATCTTTAGGGCCATCTTCTGTATCATTAATTATGTCACATATTTCCATATTAAGTGCCCAGTTTTCTGATGCCAGTGAAGCATCAGTGGCTTGTTCTGTTAACAAGGGAGAAAAAAAATTACCGACTGATCAGACATTAAAAATTATTGAACAATAATTCAAATTGTATGCAAGTATTCAATGATTGTAGGTCTCATTTCTGCTCTCTCCGCATTATGTTTCATAAGTTATACTGCTAGGTAGTAGCCATCGGAGGGGTGTGTAGACCCTCTTCTGCAGGATCAGTTAAGTATAGATTACCAGGTTACAAGGTTTTTTTTTTTCTGTGACATTAGGTCAGGTAATAGAGGATTATAGGTTCACTTTGTAGGAGTTTTAGTAAGGATGAAAGAGTAGTGGTAGTAGGACGTGTGGGGAACAGTATTGGTTGAAACGTGTATTATAGTATAGTGACCTGAGGAAGAATGTGAAGGCGGTGCAGCACACCAGGCTTGAACTCGTGTGGTCCTAAGTCACTATGACTGGCCACAGTTGACCCATGCTGCAAGGAGGGTAAACGTGGACCAGCAGATGCTACTGGGGAAAGGTATTAAGGTACATTTCAACTGAGGCAACTTCTGGGCAACATTTGATATGTGACATGTGGCACTGACGCATGCAGCAAGGAGTATTTCAAGCGAAGTGACATGCTGCAACATGTAGCAAGTAAAAATGACACATGCCACACGTTGGGCTGTGTCGCCAGTTGTATGGGCCACTGTGCGACAAAAATATAGCGTGTCACACGATGTTGCCTGTATCCAACTGGCGGTCAATAAGTGCGACATAAAACAGAAGACATGGAGTGGACCATATAGGATTCAACCTTAGTACTGAAGACTACCCTACTCCACGGGAGAAGTGTTTAATATAAAAACAGGAATGTGAAAAGCAAAAAATTACACGTTAGCAAGCAAGAAATTAATAAAAAATAATAAAATCAAGAATTTGAGGTCTGGTTTTGAACGGGAAAATAAAAGGACTACTACACCGGTGAGCAGCTCGTCTCTCAAAGAGAAGTGGTTTGCTTATATCTCCGGACATTTTAGTCAGTGAATATACACATATTTACATATATTGTAATAAAAACTTCACGAAAGGATTTACATATTATTAATCTAGGCTATATATATAGCTTGCATACAAAAATGTTTCCCAATTCAGATTCTAGAATGTAAAAATTAAATTTTTCTTGAGTTTGCCATTCACTTTTGATAGTTGTGTGTGATAGTGAGAAATTAAGTAATATGAGAACGTAAAGTTTGTGTTTTGTTTCTTTGCATTTCTTGCCAAGATGCTTTTCATTCTTTTATCACAAAATGCCTAGCAAATTCATCCCAGATGCCTTTTCCATCGTCACCTGATTTTAACCATAAGTGTGTCATTTTCTATTACTGTCCTCCATCATCCTGGAATGACAGTTCCATCTTGTGAATCAATATCTATGGTTGCATAATGTGCATGAAGAATTCTGTAATTATTGCTTTTCTTTTTTAAAAAAATTGTGTAGATATACATACACAGATGTGATAATTTCTGTTTTTTTCAACATTTATCATTGAAGTTTTTCGAAACACACAAAAAACTGCTGCTAATAATCCAAAAGTATTTTCCACTAATCTTCATGAGCCTACTTGTTTGCAATTGTGTATTCTATTCTTAGAACCTTTTTCTTGATGTCTGAATAACGCTTCATGATGTGTAGCTGTAGGGGAAATGCGTCATCTAAATGTAAGGAGATAACAATTTACTTCCAGGGAGAGGTTATAGAGTCGGTAATATGAGTTCATTTTTCATTAAAAAATAGTAAAATAAAGATTGACGAAATACTCCTCCATGTGAAATCCCCATTTGACAACCAATTTTGTCATACAAGAAACAATAGTTAGCATCCCCATCAAAACACCACCAAGTTTTCTTTCCATCATTGCTATTAGCGAGGGTCGAATAAGCAACAGCTGCCACTGCTTGAGATGACATGACGCATACTACTGGCTAACAGGTGCCTAATAGCTTGAAATGTTTTTGCTGCATGCTACAAGCAATGGTGACAAGTAGCAAGTGAGAACTGGCAACAAATTCTTGGGCGACATTTAACTTGCGACAAAGTATGAAGATGCACAGCGACATGTAGCAACAAAATAACGCATGCAGCATGCTACATTTTGCTCGTTGTTGCCTCAGTGGAAATGCGCCCTAGCTCTGCCTTGAGGGTTGGGCCCATTGACACCATTGGTATGTAGGGTTTCATTAGGCATGGCCTACACCTAAGTAGAAGGGGTAATTTCTGAATAGTTAGCAAAGGATGTAAGGGAGCCCACTGTGGTGGTAGGGTCAGGAGTGTCTCTTCTTAAGGTTAGGGACTGATGGTGAGGGAATAGAGACAGCTGATCAAAGGGATACTGACTGTAAATCCAAAAAGGGAAAACTCATAAATGCTAAAGATACAGGTAAAGCTACTGAAACAATACTTGATGGGAGCAGAACTGGGAAGGAGAAGCGTAATGCTGAAAATATCACAAAGAGTTTTACAGGTCAACTCCAGAAGTATAATGAACAAAGTAACAGAAATTGCAAATTTAATTGGGACACAATAACCAAAAGTAATTGCAGGGGTAGAGTCTTGGTTAAAAGAAGAAGTACTAAATAAAGAGGCTTTTCCCCATGGTTACACAGACTGCAGAGATAGAAGAGCAATTTGTGATGGGGTGTTCATATAGGTTAGCAGTTCATTGGTGTTGATAGATCATGACCATGAGTTATTTGGGGAAGATTTCTGGAGTAATAAAAAAGAAAATATCTGGGTGTTGGCTGTTTACCATATTGAAGAATGAATTATGAAGATTTATACTCGGAGTTCAGAAGTGAGAGTAGAATGGTCATTATTGGTGGGGATTTAAATTTACCAGGTATCAATTGGATAGAAACCTAGATTAACAACACAAGGGAACAGATATTTGCATGAGAAAGAGGCTTTACACAAGTGATAGAGCAGAACACGATGACACAAAACTTGTTGGATATCTTTCTAATAAAGCTCGATGATAACTGAAGTGATCACCAAGAGGTTCTGATGGATATTAGAAGACTCAGTAAATCAGTGGCCAAAATTAAAGGAGAAAGCACAGATTTCGAAACTGAAGAGATATTTCAAGGAAAGTTTCAGCAAATACATAGTTAAAGTGTAGTTGAAGTGCAGAGAATTCAAGGAGATGGTAAAAAAGTTTGAAGAAATATATATTCAAAAACAAAAAATAAAGAAAAGTACAGAATCTACACATTACAATAGGAAGGAGAGTCGATTTAAGGAGTTGGTAACAAGAGAACATAGCAGAGTTAAAAGGTAGCAAGATAGTAGGGAATACTTGAAACAACTAAACAAGGAATTGATAATAGCAAAGAAGGTGGCTAAACATGGGTTTATGGAGAGTATTTTAGTGCAGAGGGACTGACTAATGCATTAGAAAATTGATGGGAAGGGAGGGAACTGAGACAATTACAGATAATGATGGAAAATAAGTTATTGAAGACTTGAAAAAGGCAGAGATTTTAAGTAACTGCTTCAGGAATAGTAGCATGTATATTGGAGTAGGAGCTAATCCACACAATTAGAAATCAGTCAACTAAAAACTTTGAAACTCATCCTGAGGGTATCATGAAGAAACTACAAAATTTGAAAAAGCATAAAGGTGCTGGAGTAGATAATGTTATTACGAAAGTCTTAAAGATAGCAGAATGCGACATTGTACCGTATCTTGAAATGTTATTTAAACTGAGTCTGCATACTTGCTGCTTACCAGAGACTGAAAAAGTGAAATAGTAATACCAGTACATAAAAGAGAGGTGACAAATAGGGTAGAAAATAATAGTACAATCAGTTTGAAATCAGTAGTATGTACAGCTTTACGTCTCATCGATGGCTAATGTCATTAGAGGCAGGATGGGACTGAGGACAAGAAACGGGAAGGAATTTGACAATGGCCTTTCTGCAGGAAGCATCCCCACATTCACCTGGAGTGATTTGGGAAAGCCACGGAAAACCCAAATCTGGATGCCCCAACGGGGATTCGAACCCGCATCCTCCTGAATGCAAGGCCAGTACATTAACCGTTCACCCACCACACTCGGTAGAGTGGTATGTAAATTAATGGAAAGATTAATATGCAACCACATCAGAAATGGATGTGAGGAACATACGTGGCTTTCAAGTCGACAGTATGGCTATAGTCAAGGATATTCACATGAATCTCAATTAATAGGTTATACGAAAATAAGATACGATAGTGTAAAGAAACCTGTCACTTACCACAAATGTGGGTAGAAGGCGAGGTGAACACGTAAAGAACACAAAAAAAACCTTTACAATATTTCGGTTAATAACCTTAGTGATATAAGAGGGGAGACATATAGCAGGGGAAAAGATGTGACCACATCCTGACTCGCCACATGAATGAAACAAAGATGAAGCATTCATCGATGGCTAATGTCATTAGAGGCAGGATGGGACTGAGGACAAGAAACGGGAAGGAATTTGACAATGGCCTTTCTGCAGGAAGCATCCCCACATTCACCTGGAGTGATTTGGGAAAGCCACGGAAAACCCAAATCTGGATGCCCCAACGGGGATTCGAACCCGCATCCTCCTGAATGCAAGGCCAGTACATTAACCGTTCACCCACCACACTCGGTAGAGTGGTATGTAAATTAATGGAAAGATTAATATGCAACCACATCAGAAATGGATGTGAGGAACATACGTGGCTTTCAAGTCGACAGTATGGCTATAGTCAAGGATATTCACATGAATCTCAATTAATAGGTTATACGAAAATAAGATACGATAGTGTAAAGAAACCTGTCACTTACCACAAATGTGGGTAGAAGGCGAGGTGAACACATAAAGAACACAAAAAAAACCTTTACAATATTTCGGTTAATAACCTTAGTGATATAAGAGGGGAGACATATAGCAGGGGAAAAGATGTGACCACATCCTGACTCGCCACATGAATGAAACAAAGATGAAGCATGTGGAAGGGTGGTGTTTGAACCAGTGGTGGGAGGAAGAAGTTTACTAACAGTAAATACGGAAAAAAAATATTCTTTGGGACAATCGGATGAGGTAAAATGAAACTTGTTAAAAAAAAAATACAAATATATAAAATTTAATAGCTGACCCGACAGACATTGCCCCACCCGGAGAACCAAGACAATACAAATTTCAATAAATTTGTTTGTGATCATTTTGCGAATTTGTGAAAAGCTGTTGAAAATGTGTAAACAAAGTATAAATGAGAAAAAAAAAACAACATATTTCAGAGTGATCATTGTGTTTATTAATGATTGGGTCCATGGATATTCAATTTGACAAGTACACTCAGAAGTACACCAATAGGAGATTTTACATGCCAGATGAATTCTATCAGCAGTACACCACTGAAATTTCAGAAATGTGTAATATACCTGGAATGTGACTGACTTGGAATGATGTGGTTTTGTTCCAAAATTTATGTCACAATTAAATTAAGTAACAATTTCATTTTAACCAAATGGCTTATTTTCTTCCATTGAATTTGAAATCTCAGTGAATCTCACGATGTTTTATTTACATTTCGTTCATCCCACCACCAAATTGGTTTTGACTGTTTTGCAAGTCCAAAGACTTTTTATGTGCCATCACATCATACATTAATATCAAATGATCAATTTGCAATGCTGCAGAACTTTGGACATTGTATAGTTCTTTGAAAGGTTGCATGTTGGAGTTTCCATTGAATATACAAATTAATGAAACTTGAATGATCAGCACCTTCAAACAACATAGCTACAAATCCTGATGAAGCAAGTGCAATTGCAATTTCATTCTGCAAACAAATAGTAGCCAAATTCAACAATATCAAAAAAAGTTTTTCCAGTTCCACCAGGAGCATCCATGAAGAAAATCCCTCTAGATTTACCATTTAAAACTTTAATGAGCAAACTTTTGTTGATAATTCAACAGCGGAATATTCATTTGAACTGATTCTCTCTGTGCACCACAATCATATTATCCTTAGTGTTAAAATCGTGGATCGGACAATTGGGCGCTGTTATGCACAATTGAGGTAATACCTTGTTAGATATAATCCTCAATATCCTCAATATCTGTGGAATAGAAATAAAATAACTACATTTGTTGGAAAGATTGTGAAACATTACAAAAATAAAAACGAAGGTGAACTATTTTAATTTAGGCTGGAATGTGTTTTTACGGATTTTGTTTTTAGATCTTTCAGTTTTGTTTGTTTGTTTGATTATTCTTTCAACAGAAAACATTTAATTTAGTTATTTCCATTCAGGGGTAAGGAAAAAAAAGAGAAAAGAAAAAAAAAGAATT
Source organism: Vandiemenella viatica (assembly GCA_031002005.1). Taxonomy (NCBI): domain Eukaryota; kingdom Metazoa; phylum Arthropoda; class Insecta; order Orthoptera; family Morabidae; genus Vandiemenella; species Vandiemenella viatica. Next base: position 163,072,946 of record CM061920.1, read on the forward strand.
ATACATATCCATCATTTGAATTATAAGTTATGGTCTGGAATTCGAAAAAAAAATATTCAATAGCAAAAAAAAAAAGCACATTTAGTTCTTCCCAAATTTTTCAATTTTCCAAGCAGCATTTCTTATTATTCTTTCCCTTGAAAACCTTACTCAGACCATAACGAACATTAAACAAATTGGTATATATATATATAAAAAAAAGCACTTTCCATTTTTCATGAACTTTCCGGACAACATTTCAAATTTTTCTTTCTATAAAAGCCTAATTGGACTATTACGAACAGATAAAAAAAAGCCAAAGCAGTACGTAGAAATAAACACTTTCAGATTCTTACAATTTTCCAGGCTACTTTTCCAATTTTTCTTTTCTGAAAATCTTATTTAGACTATTACAAACACCTAAAAAATGTTAGCCAAATTGGTCCATAGAAAAAATTACTTCGTTTCACCCGAAAGTTCCAAACAACTTTTCCAATTTTTCTTTCTCAAAAACCTTATTCACACTATTGCAAACATTTCAAAAAATTAGCTAAATCGGTCCCTAGAAATGTACCCTCAGTTGGTACCAAGTTTTCATATTTACAGGCAACTTTTCCATTTTTTTTTTATCTAAATAATTAGCCAAATCAGTACATAGAAAAAAATACTTTCAATTTACTCTGAATTTTCAAATTTTCTGGGCAACTTTTCCATTTTTTTTATTCTAAAAATTATATTCAACATTAAAAACATTTAAAAAAAAAGAGAGAATTTCCTAAATTGGTCCAGTTGTTCTCAAGTGAGGCATTTACCAATGAACAGAGGAGAAAAATGTTCTATCAGATTTTCTCGAATTTGAAATTAGCTAAATCTGTCCATAGAAATAGGTACTTTCAGTTTTCCCGATTTTGCAATTTTTCAGGCAACTTTTCCAATTTTCATCTCTCTAAAAACCTTATTCAAACTACTACAAACGTCAATAATAATTCTTAGAAACTTCTTTTGGAATATCTGTATCTTTTTCATTCAGCAGTCCTTTGCCACACTGTAGACCTCAGACCCATATAATATAGCTGGTCTGATTACTGCCTTGTAGATTTTAATTTTGGTTTGGGTAGTGAGGCCGTTCCCCTTGAGGAGAGGATACAGCTTGAAGAGCCGGGCTTTGCCTGCATTGCAGGTGTCACAGATGTGGGTGTCCCAAGTCAGATTTCTATTGAAGGTTATTCCTAGGTATTTAATTGTGTCTTGCCAGGGGAGATCAGTGCCGTCGGTCGGGTGAAACAGTCCTCCTGGTCGAGAACACGATGGCTTGTGATTTATCTGTGTTGATCTTGATGTTCAACTTGTTGCACCATTGTTTAATGAGTGCCAGGTGTTGGGATAGTTTCTTTGCAATCATTTTTTGGTTCTGGTTTGATCTGTAGATGGCAGTGTCATCAGCAAAAAGGACAATTTCACCGCTCAGCTGATGTGGCATGTCGTTTGTGTAGATGTTATAAAGAATTGATGCTATAACTGAACCTTGGGGTACTCCTGCTTCAATTGATTTGAACTGGCTTCCGGCTCCTTCCACCACGATGTAGAATTTTCTATTGCGAAGATAGCTGTCAATCATTCTCAGTAGATGGCCAGGACAGCCATAAGGGTGGAGTTTGTGTATTAGCCCATCATTCCAGACTCGATCGAAAGCTTTCGCGATATAAAGCATAACAGCGCCTGTGTGGTGCCTGATGGAATGCGCCCGACAGATCTTTTCAATCAGCCGGACGACTTGGTGGGTGATGCTGTGCTTTACACGAAATCCAAATTGCTCAGGGATGATGATATCTTTATCTTTAAGGAACGTTTAGATAGAGGAGTTGATTAGGATTTCGAGGAGTTTTCAGAGGCTGTTGAGGAGGGAGATGGGCCTATGGTTTTGAGGGAAGAGTTGGTTTTTGTTAGGTTTGGGTAGGGTGATAACTTTGGCGATTTTCCAGGCGGAGGGAAAGTAGGATAATTTAAGGCAGGAGTTGTAGATTTGTGTGAGATAGTCTATGGCAGATTGTGGTAGTTTTTTTTAAGAAAGATGGCCTTGATGCTGTCAGGTCCTGGAGATTTTTTGTTGCCAAGTGCCCGAATCATTGAGGTCACTGTGGACGGTACAACAGGATAGAAAGAGGTGCGTATTCTTTGCCTCAAAAAGTGAGGCACTTCTCTAATCACCCTTTCCTCAAGGATGTCGCTATCCTTGTCATCAATGGCATGTTCTTGCAACTGGCATTCCAAAGTGTCGGCCTTGGCCTCTGCTTTTTCCCACGCTGTATATACAATGCCATTTGACCCATGTAGTGTCTTTAACCACTGGGGGTCTCCCTTCTGTGATTTGATCAGTCTCCAGAAGAAGTCGGGATTTTGTTCAGCTCGCTGGAGTGTGTGGTCCCAGCATTTGGCACGGTATTGCTGGAGGTGCCATCTGATCTCTTGCGGAAGTCTTTCTGATGTTCTGCGGTCTTTGGGATCCCGATATTTTTGCTAACGTTTCCAATGAAAGTTCTTAAGTTATAAAAGGTCCGAAATGTGTGGTGGAAGGGATTTTTTCCCTGGATCATATGTTATTTTTATGGTCACGTTGTACGGGCATTCGTCGATAATGGTGATGAAATAATCAAGTTGTGGGTCAATTTGGTGTTTGTTGGAGCTGTTTGTCCTGCAATGCATGTGTTGACTAATTCTTTGTATTTTTGCCAGATGGTGGTTAGAGAGAAGTTTTTACTCTCTGTTGGGCATACGGCTGTATCAATACATAATACCACAGGGTCGTGGTCAGAGTCGAGGTCATTGTGAACAGTGGATAAAACAGACCAGGTGATATTTTTGAGCAAAAAGATGTCCAAAATATCAGGCCTGCATCTAGAGTCCCTGGGAAAGTGCAAGGGTTCATCAGGGGCCACTACGGTCACCTGAGGGTTTTTTACGATAAAGTCATAAAGGGTGCGGCCACTGTTGTTGTTTGCGTTGCATCCCCATGCTAAAGATTTGGCATTAAAGTCCCCCCCCCCCCCGGTATTATTCTTTCGGCTGTGGTCAATGCTACCAAATCAATCTCCGGCATTTTACGACCAGGTTGGTGGTACACTGTTACAAATCTAATTGCCTGCCCATTTATTCTGACCTCAACAGCCGTAGCCTCAACACGCTCAAGCGCAAGTAAATCAATTGATCTGTGTGCAAGGCGTGTTTTTATGAGGATTGCAGTTCCTCCCCCCAGTTGATTTTGTCTGTCTGTTCGGTATATAGCATAGTTTCTCATCTGAAATCTTTGCCCGAAGTGCAGGTGGGTTTCGCTAAGAAGTGCAACATCGATGATATTTTCTCCTAGAAGTTGTTCCAGGGTGTATTTTTGGCCGAGAATGCCGTCAGCATTTCATGTCATGATAGTTAAATTTTTTAGTTTATTTGGCGCCATCGATAAAACTAGTGAATGCATTTACAATTACTAATATCTTAGCTTCTGTGTTTGGTGCTTGTTTGAACTCTTTGATAGCTGTTGTGAAGATCTGTAGTAGGCCTTTACAGAAGTAGAGAATCTCTTTGAAGTCTGAAAGAGGGAAGGAAGAACGTGTTTCCTTCTGTGGGAGGGGTAGTGGTTTTGATGCTGTTGGGTGGGAGCTCTTCTTGTTGCTCGGTCTGTGGTGGCTGGTATGCTGTGGTGGGTTGATTTGGAAGCGAGGGAAATTGGTTTGGTTCCAGTTGGAATTCTTTTGTTTGTTTGCTTTTGACAGCGGACGTTTCACCTTCCTTCCATTTTTTCCTCCTATCTTCTCTGGATTTCTGCAATTCTATTCCTTTCTTTAAGATTTCCTGGTATGTGGGGCATTCTTTATAACTGGCTTGGTGGGTCCCCCTCCCACATTTTATGCAATGTGACAGTTTTTGGAACCATCGGAGGTAGTGGTTTTCATCTGATGGATGTTGTGTACCGGGAGCTTTTTCCTGACCAAGTCTTCATAGATTTCCTTGTGAGAGAAATCAGTGGGTAGGTTCTAATCACTACAACAGGATCTTTAAGGGATCGGCCTCATAAGTATGGTAATGACTTCTATTATTCATTGCTTGAAATAAGAATTTAAAATCCTTCAGATTTGCTGCCTGGAATTTTATGCTATTGTTTCGGTAGGCTGTCTTGTGGTCGCCAGTCAGACCCTGCTCTATTTCCTTTACGCCATGTAGCCTGATGTCTGGTAGCAGATGATGGGAGGGACCTTGACTCGCGTGGTGATTTAGTTAGCTTTGTCTGTGTGTTGTGTATTTGTCCGTGTAGGTGGATCATGTTGGGATTTACGTCTACGGCTGCAGGATTCCATAGTGGTGCCACTGTGGTCTGTATTAGATGAATGTAGCCCTATTTTCGACAGAATGTCAGTAATGGGATTGTCACATCAACCTTTTGTTTACACCTGATAGTAATCAGGGTTGAATGTGACCCTATACAGCGGGCCTGGGGGTTCCACTCGTAGAGTGGGACGTGAGGCAGTAAAATCCTATATCTCGGTGGAAATTTATTGTCGGTCTGATTTAAAATATACTCCCTTACGGTCAGACGACAACTTTGCTATTGCGGCAGCATCCCTCGGCAAGCAACGACAATCGGTGTATTCCAGCATACAAGCGAGCAAGAACACCAGAGTGATAACAGGGCACAAACCAGCTCAAAGCAAAAAGATGCGCGCAATTAAAGAGCAAAACCATGAATTGCTCTCTCTGTCTCACACACACAGATTGTCAACAGACTGCAACACACGAGAGCCAAAATAGGGCAAACTGGTATGTGGCGTCATGCACTTTGATTGGTGTTTCATATCACATGATTAACAACTGCACATTTCCATTTTTATTTTATTAAAAATAATATGTTTTCAGCGCTTATCTAACAAAGTTGATTTCCGTTATCCTTACAACTCACTCTTTCATTGCAAATTTAGGTTTCATAGTTTCATTTTAAGTGTCAAGTACCCCATTAGCCAAATCATTCCAACTGTTCTCAAGTGATGCACTTATCAACGAACATTGGAGAAAAATGTACTTTCAGTTTTCCCGAATTTTCAAATTTTCTGGGCAACTTTTCCAATTTTTCTTTCTCTAAAAACCTTAATGCGGACTACTACAAATATTAAAAAAAAAAAAATTAACCAGGCATTCTCAAGTAATGCACTTATCAATGAACAGCATTTCATTTTTATATAGATGATCTGTTATAGGAGTGAATAAGTAAATAAATAAACCCAGAAAGATATAAAAAATATGCACAAAAATGGTTATCATGTTCTATCTGTTTTAATTTAATTCAACATTCAAAAGGGTTTCTATAATCTTAAAATTAAAGTCATCACATGACCAACTTGGCAGAATTTTTACGTGCTTCAGCAACAATCCCCGACAATCTATCTTTAAAAACAAAATTATTCTGACAAATGCTTAAACTTCTTACCAAAACCATTATATATTCATAATCGTCTCAATTTGGGCTATCTTCTGATATAAATTTCAAATTAATATTTCTTTTTTCTCTTAATTAAAACTGCTAATTAAACTTTGCCAAATTATTTAATTTTACTACCAAAATATCTGGAACAATGCTGACTATAGCTGGTGATAAAAGTTCAGCTCTAGCTTTACTCAATTTAAAGATATTTCAAATCTTAGATTTTTACTTTCCTGATCGCGTGTTTAAAAACGTGAACAAACTGAATTATCTCTTAAAATAAATTTTTCCCGGTATAATGAATACACTTTAAAATGATTCTAATTATAAGTTTTAACTGTGGAAATGAATACAGGGAAATTCCTTCATGTTGACAATTACTCTTCTCGAAATTCCAAGTCCAGCCTAAGTAACTTCAAAATTGGTTTATAGAATATTTTGCAGCTTGGGATAGCTAGTGGGAGTGCTTTTGGTGAACTAAAGGGTAACTAACAAATGGATAACCCTATTCCAGGTTAGTTTAAAGGTTCTTTACTATTAACAAATGTTTATTTAGAGCTTGTATTGTGTGTTGAATAGCTATACTGTTTCTAAATCGGTTTGTTTACTGAGTTAGGTTGCAGTATCGGCTTCTGCATGAAACGGGCTTATCGCGTCCTGTAGTAGCAAACTGAAAAATTTAATGTTTACTGACAATCTTACTCCCTCCCTTATGCTCTGCAGCTAAAAAACTAGAATTTATCCAAATTCTAAGGTGCTTACACTTTGTGTTTATGTTTGTTATGTGTGTTCACAGATCTTAAGATATGTGGTAGTTCATTTCCCTATCCTAATTTGTATTTCCTATAATGTATATATAGAAAACAATGAAATCAAAGGCACTATGTAGTGAAAATGAATTAAATTAGGATAGGGAAATGGGCCACCACTTACCTTTAGATGATGGATGTGGGACCAAACACACAGAAAAGACAAAAACAGAACAGATAAAGAAATTTTCGGGACAAGCCCTTCATCAACAGGAGAACATTATGGGAGGTGGGTGTCGTTGGAGACTGTCTCCCAGAAAGACTGTTGGCCAGGAAAATGGTGGGGATAAATTCAAACAGAGGAAAGGAAGGGGCAGTGATTCAGAGCTAATACCCATGCATAGATAAATATCCAAAATGATCTTCGGTTCGTTGGGAAGAGCAAAATATAATTAAATCTAAATATGAAAAATTATATATAAGTAATAATGCAACAATAATAATTTTTAAATCAAAGACTCTATGAAGTAAACATCACCTTAGGTTAGTGGTGGTTCGATCTAGGTAGTGGGTATGGAGGCAAAAAGAGGATTAAAAAAAGGGTAAACATAAGTAAAAATAATAATAAAAATAATGATCTGGTATTATCTGAAGTTGAGACCAGGTGGTTGCCTTGTGCCCAGTTTGTACAGGTAGGCAAGTTCCCACCTTCTGAGTTCAGAGGAACTGCTGCTATTAGGAAGGACTCGGATAGCCCAGACCGTGAAACAAGAGTTGAAATTATTTGAGTCATGAGTGATGGCATGGCCAACAACTGGGTGCTTTGGGTTCCATGTGAACACAGTCTGTCCATTTATTCTTATGGAAAGTGGATTTGTTGTCAAACCTATAAATGAAGCCAGGCAGTGGTTGCATGTTGACTGGCAAATTACATGTGAGGTTTCACATGTGGCGTGTCCTATGATAGGGAAGCTTTCCCCTGTGACAGGGTTGGTGAAAGTGGTGGAGGCATGGTGTACGTCGCACATCTTGCATCGGGGTCTATTGTATGGGAAAGAGCCTTGATGCTGGCTGTTGGGACAAGGAAGACTATGGTTGTGGACTAGAAGTTTGCTTAGGTCAGGAGGTCTGCTGAAACAAGTTCTCGGAGGGGCAGGGAGGATTTTGGGAAGAATGGATCTCATTTCAGGGCAGGTTTGTAGGAAATCATAGCCCTACCAGAGGATTCTGTTGATGGATCCGAGGCCTAGGTAGTATTGTGTGACCAAGACTGGATTGTGGTTGGTTTTTGCGGGTTTCGGATGACTGATTGGCTGAGTAGGTTGTAATGTTGCCCGTGAAAACTGTTTGTTCACCAAAGCCGGAGGGTAGTTGTGAGAAATCAATGCCTGTGAAATACTGTTTGAATAATCCATAAGAGACTGTCAGTTGGAGCATATGCAACTACCTCGAATGACAAGACTGTAGGGGAGGGAACGTTTGGTATGGTATGGGTGGCAACTGTCAAAAGGCATATACTTTTGAAGGTTGGTGGATTTGATGTGGACTGAAGAGTTGAGGAAGCCATTGGAGAAGGATAAATCCACATCCAGAAATGTGGACTGGGTGTGGGAGTACGACAAAGTGAATTTCAGCATGTTAAAGGTATTGAGATGGTTCAGGAAGTTTAGTAGTTAGTGTTATCCATGCGTCCAAATCATAAAGATGTCGTCAATGAATCGAATCGAAGCCAAATGAGGGGTTTGAGAAGGACATCCTCCAGAAATGTCTATCCCAGATGGCCCATGAAAAGATTAGCATAAGAGGGGGCCATGTGGATGCCCATGGCAGTGCCACAGGTTTAGTGATATACGTTGTCTTTGAAGGAGAACCAGTTGTTATTGAGAATCAGGTGCGCCAATTCGATGAGGAAGGATGTCATAGGGAGGCTGTTGGGAGAGCGCTGGTCCAGAAAATATTCCATGGCCCTGAGGCCATGCCAGTGTGGAATGTTCGTGTTCAAGGATGTGACGTCAATGGTAATCAGTGTGGAGTTGGAAGGAAGAGGGATGGGTATGGTAGAAAGCCGGAAGAGAAAGTGTTGCGTGTCTTTTGTATGGGAAGGGAGCTGACTAACTATGGGCTGTCGGTACTGGTCAACCAAGGCAGAGATCCGCTCAGTTGGCGATCCATAAGCTGCAACAATAGGGCATCCTGGATTGCGAGGTTTATGGATTTTTGGAAGGAGATAAAGGGTAGGTGTACGTGGATTTTGGAGAGTAAGAAGTGAAATGGATTGTGGGGTGAGACCTCAGAGGGGCCCACTAAACTGTATATTATACTGGAAGGATAATGAGCATTTGATTGCTGGAGAGTTGTTTCCTGGTGCGGGTTCCAGCTGGACTAAGATTACTGGTGTTTGTTAAAGATTTAAGGAAAGTGGGAAAAGCTAAATTAGTGGACAGGAAATCCTCGAACATGTGGAGGGGATGGTTCTGGGGAAGAAGTGGAGGATCAAGTGTGGATGATGGTTTGAATCTATGTAGGCTTGGTTCCAGGTGGTCTTGATATCTCTGTTCACTGCTGTGAGTGGCAAAGTGATACCGCCAGTGGAGGGTACGGCAGAATGATAGAGAATCGTGGACTAGTTTGGTAAGGTCAAATATGGCGGTAGGTGAGAAGGTGAGTCCTTTGGAGAGTACAGAGACTTGGGATTCAGGTAATGGTGAGGAGAATAGGTTCATAACTGACAGTATTTAAGCTTGGGCGTAGGGCTTGAGTGCAGAGAGCAAGGTGTAGGTTTTAAAGAGGAGGTTGAGGTATGTTGAGGAGCTGGGCAATGAACAGTTTAGAGGAAATCAGAGGAGGCTGTAATTTTGATTGGTAGACTATTGGCTGGTGGGGAGCAAACTGCCCCAATGCAAGATGGGACTTCAGTAATTTGGACAACTTCTATAAATGCTTCTGGGCATGCATACTGCTAGAATTAACCAATTCCTGTAACATCTGCTGTAAGACCGGAATTACTTGTGGGAATGATAACATGAGTATTTTGTGGAGGGATGTTGGTTTGCCAGAATGGTATATTGTTGCAGAACAAGGTGAGTAAGGGCCAAAGACTGTTGGTAGCGAAAGGCATGTAGGGCAGAGTGAGTTTGTGGGGGACAACCAAATATTGGCAGTTTGATTGTAAGACCATTTGGGGGTATGTTGAATGACAGATATGCTTTTAAGAAAAGAATATGTGATTGACATTTGGCGAGCAAGTGAACTATAATTGAATGTTAGTGGAGGCATGTTGAGGGCCAGAAATAATTATATAGAATGCAAATTGTGTTCGTTGTCTGCAATGAGGTTTGGAATGCAAGAAGATCAACAAACATGAGGGGGAAAAAATTAAAGTGACTTTAAACGTAAGTTCATAGATCCTGATGCAAGAACAAACACAAGAAACACGCATTTCTTGCATTTGTTCTTTTTTTTGTTCATTGTTCCCAGCTGCCTTCATCTTTGGTAAGTGTTGGGACAATTTGCCTATCCTTCCTTAGTTATAAGGGAAGGTGAAAGTGAACCACTTACCATAGATAATGGCAGCTTGGATTGACAAATACATGTAACACATTATTTCAGTATTGAACCTTGTTCTGATCAATTATAAATCTTAAATTTAATATTTTGTATTAATTTTAATTACTTCGGTGATGTTTCCCCCACATTCCACCACCACCCCCTACCACCCTCGCCTGGCTTTGTTACTTGGGATCCACATTCACTTAGCAGGTGTTGGTGTGATCACATCTGACCCCATATTTCCTCTAGTTGCAAAATGAGGTTCGATACCAAAATATTGTGTTACGCATGTTTGTCTTTCCTTTCTTTGTCATTCACAGCCACCATCTATGTTAAATGTTGAGTTGAATTTCCCCCAACAATGGCCAGGGGAGAAATGCTGTGAGGCAATGTTTATATGGAAAGGATAGATAAGATAGAGGGCAGAGTAGCAGCAACCAACGCGGTGCCACAACGATAACAAAAACATTTTAGATATTCTCGTTACGAATAGGCCTGAATTATTCACAGACATTTCTACCACCATGGGAATAAGTGATCATAAAGCTGTAATTGCTACAGTAAAATTAATAGCCGCGCACAAAAAGAAAAAATAAAGGGTCGTTTACAGGCTTGAAAAGACCCCAAAGGAAAGTTTAAGAATGTTTTTGAGGGATAATTACATTACCTTTACAGAAGGAAGAGGCTCGGTTGAAGAGATGTGACTTCGGTTCATGCGTATAGTCAGGGAAACTATGGACTTATATATACCAAAAAGGACGATCAGGGATGGGAACAATCCCCCGTGGTATACGCGTGAAGTTAAAAGGTTACCTAAAAAGCAAAGGAAGATACATGCACGCTCAAGGAGGACGGTATATAGGAGTGATTTAGAAAAGCTAGCTGAGACAAGAGGACAGGTCACGAATATGATGCAAGAGGTCTTTAATGACTTTAGGAGCAACTCACTTTCCAAGAGTCTCAACGAAAACCCAAAGAAATTTTGGTCGTATGTAAAACAAGTTAGTGGTAGTGACAACAATACGTCAGTTCTACTACCAGACGGTCAGGAAGTTGATGACAGCCGCGATAAGGCTACCGTATTTAACACTGAATTTAAAAATTCTTTCACTGACGAAAACATGGAAAACATTCCCGCTTTTGCATGGCATGTAGAATTTGAGATTGATCCAGTTCAAATTGATAGTGTAGGTATCATAAAGCAATTAAAGCTCCTGAAGTGGGGAAAGGCACTGGGTCCTGATGGTATACCAGTAAGAGTATTTTCGGAATATGCAGAAGAAATAGAACCACTTCTGTCAGATATATTTCGTAAATCTTTAGAGGAAAGGAAAGTACCTTCCGACTGGAAAACAACGCAGATGATTCCCGTTTTCAAGAAAGGAGATCGGAGAGATCCTAGGAATTATCGACCGATATCACTAACATCTGTTTGCAGTAGAATTCTGGAGCATTTCATATGCTCTAACGTTATGAAGTTTCTAGATGAAAACGAGTTACTTACAGCGAACCAACATGGATTTCGGAAGAACCGATCGTGTGAAACGCAACTGGCTCTATTTTTGCATGACGTAATGAAGATTATTGATGCAGGATCACAACTTGATGCTATTTTCTTGTATTTCCAGAAAGCTTTTGACTCTGTACTACACAACCGGCTTTTGGCGAAGATTCGAGCGTACGGTATTTTTGATCAGATTTGCAAATGGATAAGCGATTTTCTAACTGGTCGGTCACAGTATGTTGTTGTTCAAGGGGAAGCCTCTTCAAAGCTAGATGTTACTTCGGGGGTTCCTCAAGGAAGTGTAATAGGGCCACTTCTTTTCTTAATTTTTATAAATGATCTCGGTGACAACATTAATTGCAGGATGCTATTTTTTGCAGATGATGCACTTATTTATAGGGAACTGAGGTGCTCTGATGATTGCTTAGAAATTCAGCGCGATCTGGATGTTATTTCGGAATGGTGCCGTAAATGTCAGCTTACTGCAAAAAGTGCAAGGCAATGCAAATAAGTAATAAAAAGACCCATTTTCTCACGATTACAAAGTTAACAATTCAGTTGTTGACACGGTAGACTCCCTGAAGTATCTAGGCACAACAGTACAAAGCAACTTGAAATGGGACTTGCACATAACTTCAGTCGTAGGTAAAGCTAATTCTAAACTACGTTTTATAGGTCGTATTTTGGTAATGCTCTTACAAAGGAAATTGCATACAAAACACTAGTTCGTCCGCATTTGGAATACTGTTGTGCAATTTGGGATCCGTATCGCAAGGGATTGATTGATACGTTGGAGAAGGTACAGAGGAGAGCCGCTCGATTTGTGACCGCTAGTTGCAGTCCTTATGTAAGTGTCACAGAGCTGATACGTGGGTTGGGCTGGGATTGTTTGGCGGACAGACGACGTCGTTTTCATTTGAATTTGTTGGAGAAATACTTCTTCCGCCAACCTATTTAGGTCACAATGACAGGAGGGATAAGATTCGAGAAATAAGATGCCGTACTGATAAATTTATGTATTCTTTCTTTCCTCGTTCTGTTCGGGATTGGAATACACTGAATTAGGATTGGTGCTTAGCACCCTCTGCCACCCACAGTAATTGTGAATTGCAGAGTATAGATGTAGATGTAGAACAAAAAATGTTCCACAAACAAAAACCCACAAATTCGGTCTATGCCTTTATTCATGAAATAAGCTCGCCGGGCACCCAAGGGGAAAAATAAATAAAAATAAAATAAAAAGGGGACAAGTAAAAGAGGTGGAAAATTAATTGAAAATGTAGAATATAAACAAATAATCACATAAAGCAAATTTTTCAAATTGAGTCAAAATACTTAAAAATGTACACAAGTCAATGGCAGCACTGCTTAGCCTTTTCTTGAAGCAATTCAGGCCATTTTGTACCTCAATTTCGTCGATCTGAGTTACATTAGATGCCTCAGTTTTATATTATAAATAAGATATCAGCAATCTTAGCAAACACATTAAATTTAGTTTTGTTCATGTTCCTAGTTTGTGCAAATTTCACTGATTTTGTTGCTCACTCACTGACAGCCTGACATTCCGTAGTTGAAGGCTGATATTTGGTACACCGATTATGATTACGAGAAAAGTCTAAAACTGGTTAATCTCCATATATCTACCTCAGATTTGATTATATACAGAGTTTATCAAGTTCAACTATTGTTTAAAATTTTACTTAATCCCTCTCCTTACTTTGGAAATTATTGAAATAAAACATTTTTAACCAACTATGGGTCTGTATCATCATAATTCCACTGCACAGCTCGTGGTCCTGAAAAAAAAAGTAATTTGGTATACAAATATGTTTTCATTCCCAGCCTATAAGGAAAGTCCAGTATTGATGATTTTTCCTATGTTTATCCAATGGAGATCCCAAACGTGAAACATTTCGGCACATAATTGCAGGCTAGCTGTTTTGGTCTAGATAGGGCTATGTGCCTCAATTTTTTATTGAGATTCCACAAAAACAATACTTGTAAAGAAAAAGGCCAAGTCTCATGGTTGTTTAGTGGCAAAAAGTTATGAGATCTTATTCTAAGTCAAGTCTTCATTCTAGAGGGTGTATTTGCTTAAATTTCTGATTTAGAATGGTTTCTATCTGTTATGGATAGCCGATTTAAAATAATAATAATAATAAATCTGGTGATTTTACCATTATGCATGCCATGTTTTATCAAATTAGATGGCATGCCTCCTATGTATATAAATACCTTAAATGTGTTTCTTTCTCAACGTTACAAATACACGTCTATTGGGTTTGACAAGTCTTAGAATATATCGTATTTTCATTTTTGAAAAAATTATGACATGCATAATGGACAAGTCACCAGATATATTAAATCAGCAATCCATAACAATGAGAGTAACCATTCCATTTCAGACGGTCAATACATACTATACAGTGGCAACAGGGTTTCCCCCCCCCCTTCAAGCACCAAAGAGACTGCCTTTTTATTATATACGAGGGACGATTAAATACAAACTAGCTTTTTTAAATTGTGCGTCCAATGGTGATATGAGGAGTCTGAAACAGTTTGGATAGTTGAGAGGGGTCATGTGCAAGGCAGTAATAACATTGGCATGCCACTTTCTTATTCTGAGTAACAATCAGGATGAGCGAGAAAGAGGTATGCCCCGCAGTTGTACGGCATGTTATTATTAAATTTCTTGTTAGATAAAATGTAAATGCTGCTGAAATTTTGGTCTGTTTACTCCCACAGTTGGGGAAAATAACCCTTTCATATTCTCAGGTAACAAAATTAAAAAAGGATGGGAGCATGTTTGAAACATTTCCAACCCATGCCCTCCCCGTACCAGCATTAGGCTGTTCAAGAACTTGTCATAGGCTATCATCAGCCCATAACTGTTGTTTCTTTCTTTTTTGGCCCCTCAGAGGAAGAATCCCGTCACACACACACACACTTGTGCGTGTGCATGTAATTTTGCCATTGCAATGGTCGACATGTGAGATGGTGCGTTGTCTTAGTGGAACAACTTTTTTACATGCCAATGACAACCGTTTACTTCTCAGCATTTTTTTTTTTTTTTTTTTTTTTTTTTTTTTTTTTTTTTTTTTTTTTTTTTTTTTTGAAATGGTCCAATAGTATTCACCTGTTAATGTCTTACCCTTTTGCAAGTAATCAATTAGGACAGTTCTTTTAGAATCCAAATTATGAAAGAACTAAGATATGTAAACAAGCGAAAGGGGACTGGTGTACACAATACAAGTACAGATGTATTAAAGAAAGTGTTATATTGTATCTTAACTTGAAATATTGTTTACAGTGAGTCTGGAGTCTTGTTGCTTACCAGAGGACTTGGAAAGAGCAACAGTTGTATCAGTTCATAAAGGAGGGTGTGACAACTGGGGTTGAAATTTATAGGCTGATTAGTTTGACATCAAAGTTAGGAAAAATGATGGAGGGAATAATTTGCAACATCAGAAATGTATGTGAGAGAAGAAACTGGTTGCAAGTCAACAACATGGCTTTAGGCAAGGATATTCATGTAAATCTCAGATGATGGGCTATATGCAAGATATTCTAGATGAACTCGACAGGGGACACCAAGTTGATGTAGCACTAGATTTTCCTAAGCCGTTTGATAGATTGAGCCATGAAATTGTTTAAAATCATTTCAAAACTATGGAATGGATGAAAAAGTGACTTACTGACAATAGGAATTCTTTAAAGGTAGAAAGCAAAGTGTTAGAGTAGGAAAAGCGGTATCAGTATCAAGAGTGATACAGGGTAGTGTATTGCGAACATTGTTATTCATCGTTTTAAAGAATGATTGTATTGATGGTGTACAGTCAGAATTTACGTTGTTTGCAGATGACATAATAGTATACAATTCACATGGAAGGTCTAGATCTGCATACATCTTCCTTGCCATATGTCTTGCCACCTAAATGAGTAAGGTTATGAAACAAAACAGTGTGTGAAGTGTGTTTTTGCGCGCGTTTGCCTGACTCTCCTGCCTTTACTGAGGTAAGTGACAGGTTATTTTCCCTGTCCTATCTAATTCCCCATGGCCAACTCAAGCCCCCCCTCCCAAAAAAAACTAAAATCCACTGAAGGCAAGACCTCCCAACCAAAATCCATTCAAGCCAAGCCCCCCCCCCCCAAACCTAAATCCTGGGTCCGCCCCTGTTCCAGTGTTAACAGCAGTTTCATTGTTTCCATAATCCACTGTTTTCATATCTACTTTGACATTTCACCACTACCTGTGAGATATATTTATATGTCAGACCTGACAGACGTTGTCCTTTCCAAATTTCAGTAAAATTGTTTATGATTGTTTTGTAAACTTGTTAAAAGCTGTTCAAAATGTGTAAACAAAGTAAAAATGATAAAAATACATAGTTCTGAGTGATCACTGTATTTATTAATGATTGTGTCTGTGATTTTTCAATTTGAGGAGGAGTATATTCAGGAGTATCCCAATGGGAAATTTTACATGCGAGAAGAATTCTATCGGCAGTTCACCAGTGAAATGCTGGAAATATATGATGTGCTACCATACACTATTCCTAATTCTTTGACTAATATCCCTCCAAGCCCTATCACCAAAACACGTACTCCACACTCCCAGCACTCTCTTCACCCTCCTCCTTTCCCACAATGACTCCCAATCAAGCTCCTTTATCATGTCAGTCACTGACTGGTTCCTATGATAATTTGCACAAACAAATCTAGTTGCCCTTCTTTGCACACCCTCCATTTCGTGTATTTGATAACCAAAATGTGGGTTTCAAACTACACCACCATATTCAACCAATGGTCTGGCCAAAGTTTTGAAACCCAATTCCCCAGCTACTCTGGTACATCCTGTCATCACCCTATCCAGTTCATTTTGTAACCTTACATGCCCAATGTACTCTGCCCAGTTGAGTTTATCATCTTCCCATTAATTTTGAAATCTCAATGAATCTCAAGGTGTTTTAATTACATTTCGATTATCGCACCACCTAACTGGTTTTGATTTTTTTTTGTAGATCTTGCATCATTCAGTCTAATGCCTCCAAACACTTTTTGTACCATTATGTGTTAATCTCAAATGACAAATTTTCAATGCCGCAAAACAGTTATTCGAAAGGTTGCATATTGGAATTTCAATGATTTTCATATTCAATGGTAACTTGAATGCTTAATGAGCTGTTTGATTGCCTTCCAAAAATGTAGCTGCACTTCCTGATAAAGCAAGTGCAAAATGAGATCAAAAGTTTTTCCAATTCCACTGGGACTGTCCAAGATGAAATTCCCTCTAGATGCATCATTCACATCTCTCATTTGGATATTATTGTTGCTGATTCAACAGTGGACCATTCTTTCTAACTGTTTCTCTCAATGCATCATAATCACATTGTTTTTCACGTTTCAACTCTTGATTAAATGAGCCGTGCATTGGACAATTGGACACTGTCATGATTGACTGAGGTAATACCTTGTTTGATAGCAAACATATTTCTTCAATTATTATAGAAATAAAATAGCTATATCTGTTGGACAGATCGCAAAACAATGCAAAACTAAAAGCAAACGTAATTTTATTTTTATTTAGGATGGAATACATTTTTCTAGAGTTTTCTTCAGATCTTGAGGTCTTCTTCCATATTTTTTTTAATAGAAAACATTTAACTGAGTTATTTTCATCCCGGGAGGAAGGGAAAAAAAGGTTACGCATATCCATTCTACGATAAATGAGTTATTGTCTTGAGATTTGAAAAAAATTAATAATAACAATAAAAAATCCAATAGAAAAAAGCAGTTTCAGTTTTTCTGAATTTTAGAATTTTTCCAGTAATTTTTTACGATTTTTCTTTCCCTAAAAGTTTTTGGATTGTTATAAAAATTTTAAAAAAAATGGATCCATGGAAAAGAACACTGAGTTTTCTCCTGAATTTTCAGGGTAACTTTTTCAGTTTATCCTTTACTAAAAATATTATTCAGACCATTACAATCATTTTAAAAAAATTAGCAAAGCAAAATAGTCCATACAAAAAAGTAGTTTTAATTTTGTGGGCAACTTTCCTACTTTTCCTTTCCATAAAATCTTATTTGAAATATTATTAACATTTTTTTTTTTTAAAAAAAAGTAACAAAATCGCTTAATGCAAAAAAGAACTTACAATTTTTCCTGAATTTTCCAGATAACTTTTCGAATTTTTCTTTCTCTAAAATTTGGACTATTATGACCATTTAAATATATATATATATATATATCCAAATTGGTCCATAGAAAAAAGCACTTTCAGTTTTTCTCAAATATTCCAATTTTTCCTTCTCTAAAAGCCTTATTCAGACCAATACAATCATTAAAAAAATTAGACAAATTGGTCCATAAAAAGGTACTTTCAGTTTTTACGAATTTTCCAGGCTACTTTTCCAATTTTTCTTCCACTAAGACCTTATTCAGAACACCATGAACATTTTTTAAAAAATAGCAAAATCAGTCTAGCCATTCTCAAGTGATGCGATTACCAATGAACAATGTTTCATTTTTAATTATGTAGATAATCTTTCCCTAAGAATTATCGATAGTTCACTTAACAATAGTTTATCCCACCATCTCTGTCATTCCCACATTGTTCTCCATGGCCTAGCTAGTACTGCATGCAAGCCCGCCCACCCCCTTTCCCCAACAATTCCCCTTTCTTGTCAAATGGCTCAATCATATCTACATAAGGTTTTAAACTGAAATATTATAAAGCTTTTTCGTGTTTTGTGTTTGTCTGGCCCTTCAGCCTACATCTGTGGTAAGTGACAGGTTATATTCCATATCCTCCCATATTTTCATTGCCTAATGGCACTTTAATAACCAATCAGGTATAGCAAAATTAGTTAATTCCAGGTTTACACATTGGAGGACATGTTGAGGGAAATAGTTATAGTAGAATAACACAAAGAGGAGGAGGAACTCTGATTATAGAAAAAATGGATAAGATTTTTAAGTATTTTAAATAAAATGATGATTATCTGGAAAAAATGTGTAAGAAGTGTAATATTTTTATACAGGGCAAAGTAGTAGTTATAATGGGAATTTACAGAGCATTAGTAGGAAACATTGAAATATTTTGTAAAAGTTTATATAAGGCACTAGAATCTTTATTCAGTAATTATGACTACATAATTCTAATTGGCAGTTTGAATATTATAATAATAATTCATAAAACTGCGATGGAACCCACGCTCCGGTGGCAATCTCCCTACACACCCCACATTCTCCTTTCCTCTTCCAACCTACTCTTGCCGTCTACTAATTTTTACTTTAAATTCCTTCAGTGTTTCCGGTAAATTATTCATCACTTCTCTTGGCAATTTATTCCAGTCCCTTACACACTTTCCTAAGAAAGAAAATTTTCCTATACCCTTGTGCCTGAAATCAAGTGCCAGTTTGTGGTCATGGCCAACCTTACCCTTCCAAGCATCACTCTTAATTTTCCCATCAATATCTTTCCACACTTCATAACCAGTATAGGCCTTGTACACTCCCATGACTCTCTTCACCCTCCTTCTATCCTTGAATGAATCCCATTCCAGCTCCTTTATCACAATAGTTACCGATTATGTTCTGGCGGTAATTTCCAAAGACGAATCTGGCAGCCCTCCTCTGCACCCCCTCAAACTCCTGTATTTGATAACCAAAATGTGGGTCCCAAACAACATCACCATATTCCAGCAGTGGTCTGTCCAAACTTTTGTACCCCAATTCCCTTACTTCTCTAGTGCATCCCCTCTCCAACAGGTGAATGATTTTGAACCCTTTCCCTATTACCTGTCGAATGTGTCCTGCTCAGTTCAGTCTGCTATCAAATGTTATGCCATGGTATTTACATTTCAAGTCTTCAATAAATAGCTCCTTCACCACTTTATAATCATAATTAACCTTTAGTTTTTTATCTGTGTACCAAATAAGCTGGCACTTCTTTGCATTTATCTTCATACCATGTTGACTCACCCAGCTAGTTATCCCGTGTAAATCACCCTTCAGCAGTTTACATTCTATAGATTTGATCCTTTAATACAACATTTTGTCATCTGCACACAATCTAACTTTTGACAGTAAACCAATAACACAATCATTCATTAGAATTACTAATAACAATGGTTCCAATACACTACCCTGTGGGACTCCCATGTTAACTCCTACTTCTTTGGATACTGCATTTCCTACCCTTAACTTTTTGCTTTCTACCTTTTAGGAATTCTTCTACGCAGCAAATCACCTTTTTTATCAAGTCCAATAGTTTTTACCTTATTTAGTACCATTTTATGGCTCAATATGTCAAAGGCCTTTGAAAGATTTAGTACATATTTACATATTAAAGAACAATAAGATATCAAAAGAACTTTGAGAAAAATTTAGTTGCTTTGGACTCTATGCAGATGATAAATACACAATAAAAGTATTACCCACATCAATATAAGATCACCATGCACAAGAAATTGGTATTAAAAATGAAATTAAAAACAAAAATTAGACAATTTGGCCAATTGCAAAGTATTTGCCCTGTGACAAACAAAATATTAATTTTTTTTTTTTTTAAGTCTAACAAAAAACCAACACATTTTATGTCCACATGACATACAGTAAAATGATTCATTTTTAAGTTTATTTAATTTATTAGTTGTGCCTGGACACGTATTGCTATGGCTCAGTTTGGTAAAATGAAAAAGAAAGAAAATAGAAAGCACCCATTTCTAATATGTTTAATTTCACAGTATTTTTGGGTATACTATATTTTGTTGTTCCATTGTCTGTGCAGATGTAGAGACTGTCTGGCTTGCTGATTCTAAGACACACAACATATAATTGTTCATGTGAGAAGTAATAAACTGCAGAAGTCAAGCAACTGCCCCCAAGCTTTCTTGATGGTGATCATAAACGCTAATCAAATTGGGAATTGCAATATCTTGAATTGAACAGTTGGAATCATAGGAATGCAAGGAATGAGGACATTTCCGCTTTGAAAGATTCCTAAGCCATTAATTTGATTATGGCGGAACTTTGGTGAGTTGTAGAGAGCTCAAACTTGCACCATTGTTTTCCACTAAAAATTCTCTTCAATTTGATTTGTAACATGAGTATGCTACCTAAATTTGAAAATTTTAAAAAATTACAAAACATATTTTTTTTTAATTTTCAAAATACATACCCTTGGACTTTTTTTTTACAAAAATTATATCTGTTGTCTAGTCTAACTGACTACATGCATGCAAAATTTCAAGATGGGATCTCAATGGGATATTATATAAAAAATATTTCACTACTAGAATACACACTAGTGAGGTGAAAAGCAGACTATTTCTAAGCTATGAATAGTAAGGTAGGCCCACATTATTCTAACAAACTTAAATTATTAAGTTAGCCTATTTATGTAACATTACCCTCCTATTATTTGTTAATTCATTAAATGCCAGAATATAAAAAAATAACTTAAGAATCTTAAGATGTTATACGACATTAACTTTTTATTACAAAAAACCCTAAGATTTTCAAATACATTAAAAAGTATATGAAATAATCAAAGCAAAGAATAATGCTAGATTTGACATTCACAACATTCAGATAAGAGTGTATCCAGTAGTATAGAGAAACAAGTTGTAACTCTAAAGGAATGGCACAGTCTGCAGCCTGTTTTCATGTCGCAACTGGTAACTGTCTTCATGTCCCAACATGCACTGCATTGGAGATTGGATCCATTGAGTCCAGCCGGTTGTCTGGGTGACTCAGTAGAGTAAACACAAATTTATTAGTGCTCTATATTGTACTGTGCTTTTAGTGTAAAGTTGTCCAAGTGATCTAGTAAACAGCAGTGTAGTCTTAGTGTAGTCTTAGTAATACATCAATCATCATAAAATACGAGTATTTACTACATTTATTTTTTTATATAATTTTCCAAATAATATAAATGTTGTATATATCTTTACTATCTGATAGTAGATTTTCGTAACTTACAAAAATAGTATCTCAAAAGAATTGGGCAATTATTTCTGCTAAATGTTGCAACCCTTTTAAAGTGGAACAAGATAAGAAATTCTGTGTACAATCATTAAGAAATGTAACAGACTGTATGTGTTCTCTAGAATTAGGAATCATTAGTGGCACGAAAATATGTGATGCACGTAGGAATACGATTAGTGGCAAACACAAAACACGAGATGAAGTTTTACCTTGTTGTAGTGAAAATTTAAATGATTCTTTTACTAATCCTCAATCTTCCTTAGAATATTTGAACAAGTTACTGGAACTCATAGGTGAGTCACCACTAAAGAAGAAAGAGATTAATGTACCTAGGTATACAAAGAAAAAACTTGATAAAATAAAGTCTAGCTTAGAAAAGAACTTACTACCAGAATCGAGCCAAGAAGAAGTTATTATTGAACATTCCGAAGATGAATCAGAGATGATTCAACAGTTAAAAGAAAAGTTTGCTCAAACAACAAAAAGAAGAGAAAAAAAATGATGATTTTGTCTATCTTACCTATGAGTTGGAGCTGTCAGAAAATAGAAGAAGAATTTGGAGTGACAAACTACATGGCCCGTGCAGTAAAATTGTTAGTAAAAGAAAAAGGAATTTTGTCAAATCCTAACCCTAAACCTGGAAGAACTCTAAATGAGAATATTGCCGACTCTGTAACAGACTTCTAAAATTCTGACGACGTTAGTAAAATGATGCCAGGGAAAAAAGATTGTGTGACCATAAGAAATAAAGATGGAAAGATCCAGGTACAAAGAGGCTAGTGTTGGCAAATTTGCAAGAAATATACCAATTATTTAAGGAAAAGTTCCCAGCAAACAAAATTGGTTTTTCCAAGTTTTGCGAATTGAGACCAAAGAACTGTATGCTGGCTGGAAAAAGTGGCACACATACTGTCTGAATGTGTACCTTACACCAAAACATTAAGCTAATGATGAATGGTGCTAAAATGCAAAATTTTGTTTTGGATGGAGATGAAACTGCTTTGAAATCTTACCATTCCTGCCTGGTGAAGCTTATGTGCAATCCACCATCTCAACAATGTTTTATGGATATTTGTAAAGAATGTCCTGGTGTCTCTAGACTTAAAGATCTATTAAATGCAAAGTTCAATCATGATATGATTGATGAAATTACTGTAGATAGGTGTTTGATGGAAACTGTAGTAAAATGTACTGATGACTTTATTGATGAGTTTTTGGACACTAACTGAGGTAAAAACTCATTCATTTATAGCTAGTCAACAGAAAGAATACTACAGCGAAATCAAGGACAATTTAACTGAAGGCCATGTAGTAGTCAACCATGATTTTGTAGAAAACTACTCTTTCATTGTACAAGATGAAATACAATCATTCCACTGGACTATCACCCAAACTAAACTGCATCCTTTCATCATATATTATAAATGGGAGGGGAAACTAAAACATCTGCAGTTTGTCTTCATATCAGATTGCCTGGAACATAATACAGTCGCTTTCTATGTATTCCACAAAAAACTGCTAGAAATCTTAAAGAAAACCTTGCCTTTTGCACTTAAAAAGATTATTTATTTTTCTGATGGCAACGCTGCACAATATAAAAATAAGAAAAACTTCCGTAATTTGTGTTGGCATAAAACTGATTTTGAAGTTGAGGCAGAGTGGGAGTTCTTTGCAACATCCCATGGCAAGATGTGATTGCCTTGGCAGAACTGTTAAGCGGCTAGCTGCTAAAGCCAGCTTACAAAGGCCATATGACCAACAAATCATGACACCCAAATCACTTTATGTATTTGCCATGGAAAACATAAAAAACATTGACTTTGAATATTGAACAACAGAAGACTATGAAGAGACCAAAGAATACTTACTTCCTCGGTTTAGTGAATCAAAAGCGGTTGTGGGAAAACAAAAGTTTCACTCATATAAAACCCACACAGAGTCAAATTACTGTCAAGCCTTATCATTTTAGTCTTGATGAGTCTCGTGAATATGTGACAACAGTGAACCAAATAATACCATGAGATATGGAAAATATTGCTGCTGGTTTTGTGACAGTAGCATATGATGACTCTTGGTGGCTAGGATGCATTGAAGAAAAATACAATGACATGTACCGAATAAATTTTTTACGCCCAAAAGGTCCAGCCCATTGTTTTTACTATCCACACCAAGAGATTTATTAGATCTCCCAAGAAATACTCTTTTACAAACAGTGGATCCAACTACAGCTACGGGAAGAGCCTACACTATAAGTGCTAAAGAAATGAATTTGTCTTCTCTTGCTTTGGAAAAATATCTTAAAAGATAAAAAGAAGTGTTTAAATTGTGTTAGGCCTACCCTCACTAAACACTTAATTGTATGCGTATTAACTATGTAAATACCAATTATTATTAGAAATACAGTTCTATCCACACAAATAATATCAACAAGTTAATCTTTTTGCCCAGTGAAATTACTTTTGCCAATTTCTATTATAAGCAACTTGTTGTAAATGATTAAATGGAAAACCAAGAAAAAGATAATCTCTGCCATTTAAAACTAAGGATGAAGGTGAGTGGCTTTATTCAAAATTTAACTTTTAACAAGTATATTACAAATTAAAATGTGTTCACTTCTTTCTGATGCATAGTTAAAAGAATCATGAAAATTAAATTAAAACAACAATATATCATTTAATGAATTAACAATCAACAACAGGGTAATGTTACATAAAAAGGCTAGCTTAATAATTTAAGTTTGTTAGAATTATGTAGGCCTACCTTAGTATTCATAGCCTAGAAATAGTCTGCTTTTCACCTCGCTAGCATGTATTCTGGTAGTAAAATATTTTTTTTGTATACAAGAACCCATTGAGATCCCATCTTGAAATTTTGCATGCATGTAGTCAGTTAGACTGGAAAACACATATAATTTTTATTTAAAAAAAAGTCCAAGGGTACATATTTTGGAAATTTAAAAAAAAAATATTTTGTAATTTTTAAAAAAATTTAAATTTAGGTAGCATAGTTATGTTACATATCAAATTGAAGAGAATTTTTAGTGGAAAACAATGGTGCAAATTTGAGCCCTCTAGGTTGTTCAGTTTTTGAGCTACAGAATTTTAAAAGAATCATAAATTGATCAAAAACAGTGTTTTTTGGATATTTTTTAAACTCTTGAAACTCAAAAACCAAAAGTCAGAAAAATTTCATATTTCAAGTTTAGTGTTGGTGGGTAAATTATCTGAAAAAAAATTCATCCAAATCTGAGAGGTCAAGGTTCAAATCATATACTTGAATTGGTTGATTTGACATGGAATGACCCGACAGCAATACTAACGGACTTGTCAAAATCCTTTAACAATGTAAATCATCAAAGCCTTCTTAATAAATTAATAAAAATGGGGAATAATGGGTAAAGCACATGACTGGATTAGTTATATTTGCCAAACCCAAAACAATTTATAAACAACTAACAATCTAACATCTGAAAAACTCGCTATAAAATCGGGAGTAACACAGGGCTTGGCTTAGTGCTGGGTTCTCAGTCTATGCATAAATGATGTCCCAAAACCAAAAAGAAAGAATGACAATAGTTCTTCATGTGAATGATGAAACTGTCAAGACATTAAAGATCCAATTAAGGAATCTACAGATAAATCTAAGAAGCAAGCTACTTGGCTGATAGATAATTGTCTTGTAATTAATTTGAGTAAAACTCAATTGACTTCATTTGACAAAAAAGGAGAAACTCTGTAAATTTAAATTTAAGTAGTGACAAATAAGTGTTATGGAAACAGTTAACTTCATGATTATTCAAATTTACAACTTCTTGAATTGGGAAAATTTTGTTGTTACAGATAATTAATTACCTCAGAAAATTTGAAATTAGGAAAACGATTTATTTCTCACTTTTTGAGATACAGTATAGCATTATGGGGATGGCCCACAGAGAATCACACGAGAATATTGAAAAAAAACACACACACATTATTAGAACAACAGTAAAAGAAAAGAGAATGGTATAATGAAAAAATGTTTTGTAGGCCTTAAGAATCTGACATTTCATTGTACTTACGTATTTAAGACTATAATAGTTTTGCTCACTTGTTAAAAAGAATGCAGAAATACACCAGTATGGAACACATAATAAGTCTGATTTCAATTTACAAGTGCACGACACAAAAAATATGACAAACGTCCTTCCTATTCTGGAGCCCAATTGTTCAATAAGCATCATTTAGAACTGAGGCTAAGCAATAACAAAGAATTCAAGCATATGTTTAAAGACTATCTCTGTAATAAAATTTTGGGTAATATCAAGATGGGGATACCGCTGCGGCCTCACATAGTAAACACACAGATCACGTATATATGACATCATTGTGATGAATTCAGTCTGCATGTACCAACACAGTAACAGCTATAGATATGATCTGAAAATTGGATATCTGCAATATCGTGAGTTATGGTTACGTTTCACTTTGGTCCAGGCTGCATTACTACTGAAACGCATATCTATAAAATATGATTTCGTCAATCATCATTTGAGTTTATGTTGTAATGCAGCCTGGACCATACGTCACAATTATGTCATATATACCACATGATCTGTGTGTTTACAACGCGAGGCCGCAGCACTATCCCCATTTTGATATTGCCCAAAATTTTCTACTCAATGAAAGAATATTCCAAAGCAGAAAATAAAGAGAAGTAGAGAACCTATGTACTATAATAGGGAAGTGAGGAGGTTAAAGAGGCTGGTAAGAAGAGAACATAACAGAGCTAAGAGACAGCAGGGTAGTAGAGAATATTTAAAACAACTAAACAAGGACTTAATAACAGCAAAGAAAATGGCTAAAGATGGGTTTATGAATTGTCAGTGCAGGAGGACCATTTACTGATGCATCAAGAAATTTCTATGGCTATATCAGGAAACTGAGGGGAAGGGAGGGTGTAGAGACACTTATAGATAAGGATGGAGAAGAAGTTACTGACGATTTGAAAAAGGCAGAGATTTTAAGTAACTGGTTCAGTGAAAGCATTAGGGACAATGAATCAGAAACAGGAGGGTCTAATTCGGAGAACGAGCTTAACAACACAATTAGAAATGACGATAGTACAAAATTTGATATCCATCCTGAGGAAATCATGAAGGAAATAAGAAAGCTGAAAAAAAATAAAGGGGCTGGTGAAGATAATATTACTACAGATATCTTGGACAAGGGAGGCAAAATTGATAGTGTAGCACTAGATCTGTCTAAGGCGTTTGACAGAGTAAGCCATAAAATGGTAGTAAATAAGGTAAAAACCATTGGAGTGCATAAGAAAGTCATTTGCTGGGTAGAAGAATTTTTAAAAGGTAGAAAACAGAAAGTTAGTGTAGGAAATGAAGTATCAAAAGAAGTTGAAGTAAAAATGGGTGTGCCACAGGGTAGCGTATTGGGACCATTGCTATTCATTATTCTAATGAATAATTGTGTTGATTGTTTACTATCTGAAATTAGATTGTTTGCAGATGACATAATGTTGTATAAAAGAACCAAAACGATAGAGGATTGTAAACAGGATATCTAATTGGGTTGGTAAACATGGAATGAAGATAAATGCAAAGAAGAGTCAGCTTATTAGATACACAAATAAAAAACAAAAGGTTAATTATTAATATAAGGTGGGTAAAGAATTGCTTCTGAAGACTTGAAATGTAAATATCTTGGAGTTACTTTTGATAACAAACTTAACTGGGCAGGACACATAGGACAGGTGGTAGGAAAAGGTTTCAAAGTTCTGCACTTGTTGTAGAGAGTGATGTGGGGATGTACGAGAGAAGTCAAGGAATTGGATTACAAAACTTTGGTCAGACCATTGCTCGAATATGGTAGTGTAGTATGGGACCCTCATTTTACGTATCAAATACAGGAGTTGGAGAGGGTGCAAAAAATGCCTGCTAGATTTGTTTCTGGAAATTATTGCAGAATGCAGTCAGTGACGGATATGATAAAGGAGCTGGAATGGGATTCATTGCAAGACAGGAGGAGAATGAGGAGGGTCATGGGAGTGTACAGGGCGTATACTGGCGGAGTGTACAGGGCGTATACTGGCGATGAGGCATGGAAAGATATTGCAATAGGTATGAAAAGTAGTGCATGGAAGGGAAAAGATGACCATGACCACAAGCTGGCACTCGATTTCAGGCACAAAGGTGTGGGAAGATTCTCTTTTTTAGGTAAGGGTGTCAGAGATTGGAATGAGTTAGCAAGAGAAATGATGAATAATTTACCGA
Source organism: Vandiemenella viatica (assembly GCA_031002005.1). Classification (NCBI taxonomy): domain Eukaryota; kingdom Metazoa; phylum Arthropoda; class Insecta; order Orthoptera; family Morabidae; genus Vandiemenella; species Vandiemenella viatica. The sequence goes on from CM061920.1 coordinate 163,100,447, forward strand.
AAACTTTGAAAGAATTTAAAGATAAAATTTGTAGAGGGAAAATGTAGGTAGGTGCAGGATAGGGGGAAGTTTCGTGTGTAGGGAAATTGCCACCAGAGCCTGTGCTCCATTGCAATTAAATTAATTAATTAATTAAATTAAATATTGGGATTACTGGAGATTGCGGCTCCGCCTGGAGTTGGCATCATAATACTGCAATAGTCAAATGCAAGAATCCGCTAGAAATTCTTTCCGAAGTAGATTTAATGGTTCCATGCTGGTCCAGGATGTATTACAACCTAATTTCTGGTTGAAAATAATGGTCCAGGCTGTATTACAATGGAATTACTACTTGAAAATAATACATCTTGCGACTGACTACAGCAGTATTACGATATTATTTAATGCTGTTGTAGCGGAATAGCAATCTCCAATAGACCCAGAATATTTAAATGGTGGAATAAGGAAAAGAGTGGCATAAATAAAAATCTTACTAAGTGACTGTTACAAATTAAACAAATATGATTAAAGAATGAATAATGTTATATTACATGCAGCAATAAACTTAAGGCATTATATTGTTAATCAAAATGCAATCTTTGTAGTACTACATAACTCAATGTATGTTTCATTCATCCTAAGACATTATACAAATTATTGGGGATTACTGGAGATCGCGATTTCGCCAGGAGTTGTCATCATAATACTGCAGTGGTCAAACGCAAGACTCAACTATAAATTCTTCCCTAAGTACATTTAACGGTTTCATACTGGTCCAGGCTGTATTACAACCTAATTTGTGCTTGAAAATAATGGTCCAGACTGTATTACAACGGAATTACTGCTTGATAATAATATGTCTTGTGACTGACTACAACAGTATTCCAACGATATTACTGTATGTTGTAGAAGCGGAATCGCGATCTCCAGTAGACCCAATTATTGTATCTAAATGATACATGGGCCCCAATAAAATGAACAAATAAATTGCTGCAGAGATCTGTTAAACAAAAGACAGGTTAATATTAACCTAGCACCAATACCATGTGTACTATGTTACAAATATTCAATGCACACAATGCATTTTTTACCTAACAGGACACCTGCCCCGTGAAAATGCAACAGGCTTAATATGACATGCCGAGCTAGCTACTGCAGATTTGCTCATATTGTTACTTCAGAAAACAATTCACACTGCGTTGTTTCTTACATTTTTTTCGTGTATCTCATGTACACTTTTCCTTGAACAATAAAGCCTAAAGAATTTTTAGTTGCTAGGATATATACGGCACATTAACTGAAATTCTTCCCGCACTACAAGAAAATGTGACCCAATATATTCACGTTTTTTTGATCTCTGAGACTGTTTCCCTTGGAATTATAAATATTTTTTGATTTAATGTTATCTTGTCCTCATGTATTCCCAAAATCTGTTTACATTTCATTCATTTTTATACTTCCACAATTAATGGATCTTTAGAATTTTTCTCCAAGACAAAGATGATCTTTTGATGTTTATGATACTGGTATTAGGTTTACAGGATACTCCATCATAAGTTTTTCAAACTAATAAAAAAAAAAAAAGAATTAATATGCTGTCAGCCTGTGAAACTAAGGAAGAACAGGTAACAGACCCATTATTTACCCCACATAAAGATGTTATTTCATAAACCTTAAGCATGTTAGAGGTGTGACATATGGCAAGGGGATCAAACATGTTCACATCAAGACCCTACAACATGACTGATGCCAGCGACTGACAATAATGAGGATAACAGTGGAGGGGGAGATACAGATCATTACCCACAGGATTAATGGATATATCTCGATGCCTTTAGTGTCTCATTTACACTGCCATCATAGACATTATGAGACATCCAGGATGCGCTTAAGCAGTAGACTGATTTTACTACCCAACATAAGATTGAATACACCTTTCATTAAAATAAATTTATCCTATTATCTTGTTATTAATGCATTATACTTTGTTTTTCAACACTCTTAAATTACTAATATGGTTGAACTTCAATTACTCTCAATGGTAAATTTTGATAATTTCAGCACAACGCGATGATGGGCTGTAATTTTCCATGCTACAAAAATACGTTGCAAAATTTACATCAATCAACGCGTTTGTAAAAATTAAAAATTATTATTACTGGAAACACTACCACGCCTCAATGCGTAGTATATGATCATTCAAAATTTCGTTTGACGTACTACGTATAGCTGAAAATGGAATTAGGCCTACTTAAAAAACACATGAAGCAAACACCTGTTATCGCCGGAGTTGCTCAAAAACATTATTAGGAAAAGAATGTAGTTGCAACAACCAGTTTCCCTAAATTTAAATGTTACATAATTATTTGGTGGGAACAGGGTAAAACTTCAATAGAAATGTGATTGATTTCATCTAAGTTCGTATTTATTTAAGACACGGGACATCAATTTAATTACTTTGCGTCTAGTCTTAAATTTTGCTGGTCTTCGATATTCCAAAATTAGTCTGTAAAAAACTTATTTATGGGCAATTTCGCAATGCCAGCTGTCAAAATGAACTGCTTCAATGATCAAATGGTTGATTGGCACGCAAAAGTTACTAATTACATAGTTATTTTTAAAAATAGGAAAGAAAAAGAAACATTGACGGTAAAAACAAGTGATTACGTTTATTTCAACCACATATTCAGTGAAATTACAAGAAACCAAAGTTGATCGATTGTCATTTGTTCTTTAGAGACGGTGAGAGATTGGAGATTCTCCCAACGTCTTCTATCTTAGCCTTCGATGACATCACGCTGGACGAAATTATTTATGGAAACAGTCGATAATCACTTATAGACGATTATGGAATCAAAATTACCTATTCTTTGCCCAACTGGGGAAGCGAACGGACTACCTCCAAAGAAAGACATGTTTCACTGACAAACGAATCATGTGATGCACTAATGCAGCGCACGCCCTCAAACCCAAAAGTCAATGATATTAAACGTCACGGTTACTATGGCAACCACCAACGCCGAAACATGTAAATGTGTATCAAATAATATTGTTTTTAAGTAGAACAGAAAGAATTGTAATTAAATTATAGTTAAACGTTCAGCAGTCTCCATATGATTTCATATTATAGCAATATATGTTTCTCCAAATATGGACAAACTCCAATATGGAAAGTACGATAGTTTAAAATACCAGTTTAAGTTATTCAAATTGGGTGAAAAATCTTTATCGAAGATAGTTTGTGTATAGCTGTCGAATTTGTTGCGTTCATGTCGAACTTATCATTTCTGTTCTCAGGGAGGTACTATTATATTCATTATTAATTGCCATGAATTGTTAGCTAAAGCTGTAAGGGAGCTTACGCCCAGTTATGATGAGGTCAGGACTGTGCCATTTTTTAGGTTAAGATCTGCCGATGAGGGGATGAAGATAGATGATCAAACGGATACTGGTTATAGATTCACGACAGGAAAAATCAAAGACGCTAAGAAATAGATGAAGCTGCTGAAACAATAATTGACGGGAGCAGAACTGGGAAAACTAAGGTTAATGCTGAAAATATCATAAAGCCAGCAATAAGTGTGTTGCTGGTGAACTTTAGAAGTATAATGAACATAATAACAGAATTTGCAAACTTATTACAGATACTCGAATGAAAAGTAATTAAAGGGGTAGACTCTTGGCGTTCATAGATCAAGACCATGAGTTACTTGGGGTAGATTTCTGGGGTAATAAAAAAGAAAAAAATCAGTGTGTTGGCTGTTTACCGCAGTGGAAGAATGACAGAAGAGGATGAGGCTCATGGGGAGAAATTAAATTCATACTCAGATTTCAGAGGTGAGAATAGAATGATCATCATCGGCGGGGATTTAAATTTACCAGGTGTAAACTAGGAAGGGAATAAGATAAATAACACAAGGGAACAAAGATTTGCAAATATCTTAATAAGGGAAGGAGGATTTACACAAGTGGTTGAGCAAAATATTTTGGATATATTTCTAATTAAGCCCGATGAAAACCTTTTGAGGTATCAAGTAACTGAAGGAATAAGTGATCATGAAACAGTTCTGATGGATATTAGAGGATTCAGTAAACCAGCAGCCAAAACTGAAGGGGGAAATAGGTACAATTATAAAAAGGCACAGGTTTCAAATTTGAAGAGATATTTCAGAGAACAATTCAGCAAATGGAAGGAAGGCTCAGGTACAGTAGAGTCAAGGAGGGAAGAGTTCAAGGAGATAATAAGAAAGGGGGAAGAAAAATTTATTTCAAAGCAGAAAATAAAGAGAAGTAGAGAACCTATGTACTATAATAGGGAAGAGAGCAGGATAAAGAGGTTGGTAAGAAAAGAACATAACAGAGTTAAGAGACAGCAGGGTAGTAGGAAATATTTAAAACAACTAAACAAGGACTTAATAACAGCAAAGAAAATGGCTAAAGATGGGTTTATGAAGAGTATTGTCAGTGCAGGAGGACCATTGACTGATGCATCTAGAAATTTCTATGGCTATATCAGGAAACTGAGGGGAAGGGAGGGTGTAGAGACACTTATAGATAAGGATAGAGAAGAAGTTACTGACGATTTGAAAAAGGCAGAGATTTTATGTAACTGGTTCAGTGAAAGCATTAGGGACAATGAATCAGAAACAGGAGGGTCTAATTCAGAGAATGAGTTTAACAACACAATTAGAAATGACAATAGTACAAAATTTGATATTCATCCTGAGGAAATCATGAAGGAAATAAGAGAGCTGAAAAAAAATAAAGGGGCTGGTGAAGATAATATTACTACAGATATCTTAAAGATAGCCGGATGTGACATTGTACCTTATCTTGAAATATTATTTAAATTGAGTCTAGACACTTGCTGCTTACCACAGCACTGGAAAGTGCGATAGTAGTACCGGTACATAAGGGAGGGGTGAGAAATAGAGTTGAGAATTACAGGCCAATCAGTTTGACATCAGTGGTAGGTAAATTAATGGAAAGATTGGATATGCAACCACATCAGAAATATATGTGAGGAACGTAAGTGGTTTTCAAGCAGGCAACATGGTTTCAGGCAAGGATATTCATGCGAATCTCAGTTGGTGGGATATATGCAAGATATTTCAGATGAAATGGACTAAGGGAGGCAAAATTGATAGTGTAGCACTAGATCTGTCTAAGGCGTTTGACAGAGTAAGCCATAAAATGGTAGTAAATAAGGTAAAAACCATTGGAGTGGATAAGAAAGTCATTTGCTGGGTAGAAGAATTTTAAAAGGTAGAAAACAGAAAGTTAGGGTAGGAAATGTAGTATCAAAAGAAGTTGAAGTAAAAATGGGTGTGCCACAGGGTAGCGTATTGGGACCATTGCTATTCATTATTCTAATGAATAATTAGTGTTGATTGTTTACTATCTGAAATTAGATTGTTTGCAGATGACATAATGCTGTATAAAAGAATCAAAACGATAGAGGATTGTAAACAGTTGCAGGGTGATCTGGACAGGATATCTAATTGGGTTGGTAAACATGGAATGAAGATAAATGCAAAGAAGAGTCAGCTTATTAGATACACAAATAAAAAACAAAAGGTTAATTATGAATATAAGGTGGGGAAAGAATTGCTTGCTGAAGACTTGAAATGTAAATATCTTGGAATTACTTTGATAACAAACTTAACTGGGCAGGACACATAGGACAGGTGGTAGGAAAAGGTTTCAAAGTTCTGCACTTGTTGGAGAGAGTGATGATGGGGATGTACGAGAGAAGTCAAGGAATTGGGTTACAAAACTTTGGTCAGACCATTGCTCGAATATGGTAGTGTAGTATGGGACCCTCATTTTACGTATCAAATACAGGAGTTGGAGAGGGTGCAAAAAAGGGCTGCTAGATTTGTTTCTGGAAATTATTGCAGAATGCAATCAGTGACGGATATGATAAAGGAGCTGGAATGGGATTCATTGCAAGACAGGAGGAGATGAGGAGGGTCATGGGAGTGTACAGGGGCGTATACTGGCGGAGTGTACAGGGCGTATATTGGCGATGAGGCATGGAAAGATATTGCAATAGGTATGAAAAAGTAGTGCATGGAAGGGAAAAGATGACCATGACCACTAGCTGGCACTTGATTTCAGGCACAAGGGTGTAGGAAGATTCTCTTTTTTAGGTAAGGGTGTCAGAGATTGGAATGAGTTATCTATAGAAAATGATGAATAATTTACCGAAAACTTTGAAAGAATTTAAAGATAAAATTTGTAGAGGGCAAATGTAGGTAGGTCCAGGATAGGGGAAGATGGGTGTGTAGGGAAATTGCCACCAGACCCTGTGGTCCATTGCAATTAAATTAAAGAATAAGTGCTAAATAATGAGGTTTTTTTTCTTTTCTAATGGAAACAGTTTACTGCAGAAATCATTGTCTCTGGCAGAAATGGAGGAGCAATTGGTGAAGGGATATTTATAGGCCTAATGGTTATAGTGGTTGAGTAGTGGATGAAGGAAGGATTTCCAGACATGAGGATTTTTTCTATAAGTTTACCAAAGAGATAGAGGAGAATCTGTTGGAGGCACTTTTATACTAATTAGCGATTGTTAGCGTTAATGGATATTAACAGGTATCGAATTTGAATCTTTGGAGGGGTATTCTGTCTTCTTACAAAACAACCTTACACAATGTTAGTCAATTTTGAACATTTAAAAGACAGATTCTGTTCACTATCTTAAAAAATTGTAACAAATAGAAAACATTGCCATATCATCTACATAAGCAGTAGATACAATTGATGGTGTATATATATCATTCCAAAAACACATCTTCAGTTGATTGGGGAAATATAAATAGTATCTTGTAGTGTTTCACTCATAAACTACAATCAGAAAACACTATATGTTCACAAATAAACAATGAACAACCGTTGTTTGTATTTCACCAAATTTTCTGTGAATGTAGATATATCAAAGGATATGTTTGGTATAAAAAAAATAGAACAATTTTAATGGAAACGTAGGACTGTAAGCTAGTTAAAGAATTAGGCGACTCTACGATAACCGGAGGACCGCAATTTGACGATGGATTCTTATGTAACTCGATGAATCAAATTTAAAGAATATATATATATATATAATAACAATGAGAAAAAGACGCTAAGTAGCGGAAAGGAATCAAATTAGGATAGGAAAATGAGCCACCACTTACCTTTAGATGATGGATGTGGGGCGCGAACACACAGAAAAGACACAAACATAAATAAAGAAATTTTCGGGAAAAAACCCTTCTTCAACAAGAGAACATTATTAGAGGTGGGTGCACCCGGAGACTGCCTCACGGAAAGACCGCCAGTCGAGAAAATGGTGGGGGAAAATTCAAACATAGGAAAAGTAGAGGGGCAGTGAATCAGAGCTCATACCCAAGCAAAAATTTTTTTTAATATCCAAACTAATTTCTGGTTGGTGGGAAGATCAAAAAATAATATATATTGAAAAAAATTAAAATATTATACAAATAAAAATATATATAATAATAATATTTATGAAGTAAACATATATATATATATATATATATAAACATATATATATATATATATTTTTTTTTGATATCTCACTTAGTTCTCTAGATATTGTATCCCAAAAGTGAGGAGGATAGGGCGAGATCCGGACTGGACCTGAAAGAAGAAAATAATTTCTACATGGTGGAAATGCACTATAGGTGTTTTATTTTCTTCCTAGTGCTAGGTTGAAACACGTTCTGGACCAGAAGAAATGTTACCAAAAGCACAAGGAACTATACCTATAACTGATTTTTAGCATGCTATATGTCGAAAATGGATCCAGATATCAAAAATTTTATTCTTTATTTTTGATTTATTTAGTTGAGTTCAATAAGAATTTATCATCAGATTGTGGCGTCATGGTAATGATAGAATTGCCAAGAATTAAATTTTTCTTTGTGTAATTATTATTTTTAATACAATTTGTTATAATAAGTATATATCTCTTACAACAAAATTCTTCTGAACTTTATTCTCAATGTGGATCTCATTTAAATCCTCTTCCTCAGACTTAATTCTTTTCTCTGTTTCTTTTTTTCTTACTGTCACTTTTTATTTTTTTAGATGTAATGTCACTACTAAGTATGGCCAAAAAGTCTTACATTTTAACTGCAACTGCCTTTCCAGAATCAAATGACATTCCATTAGAAGAAGGCATAACACTGTCTAGATCTGCTTTACCATTTAACTATTCAGTTTGACCTAGTGTTTCAACTAAAGTATTGAATATTTCAATATAAAATCCAATTTAAATTGCAGTCTACAGATTTACAATAATTTTACTATTTGTATCAGCAATTGTATTATTTTCAACCAGATTAATTATTAAAGTAAAAGATGGCATTAACTGAACACCTATTTCTTTATTAAATTTAGAATGAGATTTGAGAATTATCGATTCCTTGTTGATAATTGAAATAATATAACTGAAGATAGAATTGTTTTACTACAGTATTGTCATTTTGCTAGGGGTTTTATCCTTCAAAGCAACAATATCTCCTTGAAAGCAATGACTATGAATATAATAGTCAGCTAAATTAGTGGCTTATGCATGTTCACAATTTCTACATTTAATAATTCTGATTCTATCTTTTATTGATTTTTAAATTGAGAATATTTTGATGTACAGCTCTTGAAGCAATAATTTGTTTATACATTTATACAATTTGAGAACTCCTTAGACTTTGTTAGTAAATTATCATTATCTTCAGCTTTCTCATTAGTTATAACAAATGAATCATATACATTCTAATTATTGATACTGGTATTGTTAAACAACTGTTAAAATCAATCATAGCAGTAGAAAGCCCCCTTTTTTTCTTTTTTTAACTGCTGCCAGCAAATATTTCACTAATGTCAGTCGGATTAACAGGCTTAGAAGTTACTGTTACTGGTTCATGAGCAGTAGCTAGATTAGCACCTTTATTATAAATTAATATAGGTACATGGCTAACATCACCATTTGCACTCAAAAAAATATAAATGACATTAACTGCAATAGGGTTGGAAGATAGTTTTGCACTCAAACTAGTATGAAAAACGCAGCTGTGGTTTGAAATGTATGGCTGTCATTCGAGGATAAAAGGAGGGTGAAGGGAGTACTGGGAATGTACAAGGCATATGTTGGTGATGGGGCTGGGAGGGATATTGGTCAAAGAATTATGAATAGTGTATGGTAGGAGAAAAACGACCATGACTACAAACTGGCACTTGATTTCATGCATAATGGAGTGGGGAAATTGTCTGGGATTGAAACAAATTACCAAGTGAAGTAAAGAATAATTTACCAAAAATGCTGCAGAAATTTAAAATTAAAATTTGTAAGTCACAAAAGTAGATGGAGAAGGAACACTCAAATTATATAAGGTAAGGGACCATTGCTATTAATTATTCTAATGAATAATTGTGTTGATTGTTTACTATCTGAAATTAGATTGTTTGCAGATGACATAATGCTGTATAAAAGGATCAAAACGATAGAGGACTGTAAACAGTTGCAGGGTGATCTGGAAAGGATATCTAGTTGGGTTGGTAATCATGGAATGAAGATAAATGCAAAGAAGAGTCAGCTAATTAGATACACAAATAAAAAACAAAAGGTAAATTATGAATATAAGGTGGGGAAAGAATTGCTTACTGAAGACTTGAAATGTAAATATCTTGGCATTACATTTGATAACAAGCTTAACTGGGCAGGGCACATTGGACAGGTGGTAGGAAAAGGTTTCAAATTTCTGCAATTGTTGGAGAGAGTGATGAGAGGATGCACGAGAGAAGTAAAGGAATTGGGTTACAAAACTTTGATAAGACCATTGCTCGAATATGGTAGTGTAGTATGGGACCCACATTTTGAGTATCAAATACAGGAGTTGGAGAAGGTGCAAAGAAGGGCTGCTAGATTTGTTTCTGGAAATTATCGCAGAATGCAATCAGTGACAGATATGATAAAGGAGCTGGAATGGGATTCATTGCAAGACAGGAGGAGGATGAGGAGGGTCATGGGAGTTTACAGGGCGTATACTGGCGATGAGGCATGGAAAGATATTGCAGTAGGTATGAAAAGTAGTTCATGGAAGGGAAAAGATGACCATGACCACAAGCTGGCACTCGATTTCAGGCACAAGGGTGTGGGAAGATTTTCTTTTTTAGGTAAGGGTGTCAGGGATTGGAATGAATTACCAAGGGGAATGATGAATAACCTACCAAAAACGTTAAAAGAATTTAAAGTTAAAATTTGTAGAGGGCAAATGTAGGTGAGTGTAGGATAGGGGGAAGTTGGGTGTGTAGGGAAATTGCCACCGGAGCGTGTGCTCCATTGCAATTAAATTAAATAAACAAATAAAATAAAAAGTGGTAATTGGATGACAGGGAATTGTCACCGGAGAGTGTGCTCCATCGCAATTAAATTAATAGTAATAATATTATCTTGGAGTTGATAGCGTACAGAGAATGAAGGATAATAACTTTTAAGTTAAAATGCCTCCAATAGTGATTAATGCAGACAAAAAAGAGAAAAGTTATGTAATTTATAGTATAATCATTACTGTAAATTTCTAAACTAAGCATGAAAAGAAGCTAAATGTTTGATCTTAGACAAATTAACTAATTCCAGGTAGCAAAATAAAAATTATTTCCACTTTTTTGAGACTCATCTGGAACATCCTCTATCCTAGGCTGTACTTATTTGAAAGCAAGGCCCCCATCTACTAACGGCTGTTGTAGTTTGGAATGTGTGCGTGAAACATACAACTTGTGTTATGTGTGGTAAGTGTATATTTTTGTTTTTGAAATGTTTATTTTATAATACCGTATAGAGATTGGGGATTCTACTAGCATTCATTTAGGTGATTGTGGAAAACCTCAATCAGAGCAACTGGTATGCCAGGTTTAAGATTTAAACCCGGCCCGTTCTAAAGACACATAGCCACATGGGGAGGTAGTTTCGAAAATAGATGAACTTCTTGTATAAAAAGTTCTTTAGGGAACACGTTTCCAGTAAATTATAGAAAAAGTTTTCTAGTAATATTAGTCATTACTTAACCACATTTGTAGTGAATCCTTAGTACAGGTTATATTTCTATATAGATTACTGTATGCTGTTGTAGAACTGTTATTTAAAAAGAGAGAATTGGGCAATTTCTTTAGGTATAATATCATCAAAGAGTTTTTTGAAAGTTGTATATGTCACAAAAATAACCAAAATATGTTATGTAATGTAATATTATTAATGCTTCACTATTCAGATTCCAGAAAAGGACATCCACAGATATGGCTATGCATTTAAGATTGATGTTTTTCATGGCATTGTATATAAATAAATTCTTCTTGGGAGTTTATTTATGGTATTAATTGTTTTTACATATCACTTTCGAGGAACTGAATGGTAAAAAGTTCCCTGTGGAATTGTTTTTGGATTTATCATAAATAACTGAAAAATCTGTAATGCTGTGTAGTGTACAGGACCATAAATAAATGCTTTAATTAATAGATGGAAAACTGAAAACAAAAACTTTCCTTTTTATTCTAAGATCAGTTAAGATGCTTCATTAGACTGTGAGAAAATACAATACGGGACAAAGAAATCCTGTACTTTTATGAGATTCTGAAAAATTTATCCACAAAAAAAAAAAAAAGCAAATATAAAGTATGTAATTGTGTTTGAAGCATACTCATTATAATTAAAATATGGTAAAACAGGTTACATTCTGTTTGAAATAAGTTTAATCATATATATATAAAAATCTCGCGTGACAATGTTTGTCCAAGACAAACTACTTAACTGATTTTGATTAAATTTGGCTTACAGTATGTAATTTGGTCCAACTTAAAAGATAGGATAGTTTTTATCTAGATTATTGACTTCTATATTTATTATTGCGAATTACATTTTTGTCAAATGAATATGGTTTGTAATTATTTGTAAGTTCCATAAGTTTGAGCAGTCTGTTGGCTCAGTGGTTAAGGCATCTGACTGGAGATCGAAAGATCCCCAGTTTTAATCACTGTCTTGGTGGGGATTTTTATAGGCACTTAACCCAGCCTTCACCTCTGGCACAGCCTGCTGTGTAATGTGAAGTATGCCAGGACGGTACCATGGTTTGGATTTCATGTTAAATTGTAGGTCCCCTGTACCCGGCAGGATTGGCGGCTATGACAGGGGCGGAATGCGTGGCCAATAGAAAACATGTTACCAGGTCAATACGACTACACTAATTTATTATTATAGTTCCATAAGTTTCTAACAGATGGCGATGTGTTAATTTATTGACAAAACACTTAGTTATCTAGGTTGGGTAACCATCCATTAGATGGCGTTGTATTTCAGTTTATTTATGCTGCAGTCTATTCCACACCATATGTGTTTATAATAACGACATAAAACCGAGTTTCTTTAATTTTTCGTGTATTTTCATTTTTGTAAGTGTGCTGTGTATCTTCTATATTAATATTATAAAAGTAACTATATCTATCCGTCTGTTTGTTACGTTTCTTGGGCTAATCGGCTAATCCAATTGTTATGAAATTTGACGAGTAGCTGCTATTTGCCATTAGGATGGACAAAGCATACTGTTTTTATGTATAAATAATACATGTTGTAATATAATTTTGAAAAATTACTGAACAGCGATAGACAGACATGTAGGATGTGTAAGTCTTTGTACTACCTGTCCATATAATGGTCTGGTACCTCAGTGGCTAAAGTGCTTGCTTGCTGATGTTTGGAGTGTCGTCTCCGGTTCAAATCTCTGTGAAAGCAAAGGTTTGAATAGTTGTTTCTTCTTCTTCTTTTTTTTTTTTTTTTTTTGATTGTATGAGATATGCCTGGATCGTCGGTTGTTCGGATTGCATCTTAAACTGTAGTTATCACAAATTTAGGGGTGCAAGGCGACGCAAATTGTAGGCAGTCTAATAATGCAGTAGGTGTACAATTTTTTACGATATATTGATCCCTCAAGGATTGTTACTCTCGCAGTCAGTGTGTGTGTGATTCACAGTAGCTTATACTAATATTAATATTATAAATGTGAAAGTAACTCTCTCTCTCTCTCTGTTCGTTACATCTCTTAGGCTAAATGGATAATTAGATCGCGATAAAATTTGACGAGTAGCTGCTATTTGCCATTAGGATGGACATAGCATACTTTTTTCTGTATAAATAATACATGTTGTCATATAATTTTGAAAAATTACTGAACGGCGATAGACTGACTTGTAGGATGTGTAAGTCTCTGTACTAACCTTTCCATATAACGGTCTGGTACCTCAGTGGCTAAAGTGCTTGCTTGCTGATGTTTGGAGTGTCGTCTCCGGTTCAAATCTCTGTGGAAGCAAAGGTCTGAATAATTGTTTTTGATTATATGAGGCACGCCTGGACCGTCGGTTGTTCGGATTGCATCTTAAACTATAGATATCACAAATTTAGGGGTGCAAGGTGACGAAAAATTGTAGGCAGTCTAGCAATGCAGTAGGTGTACAATTTTTTACGTTATATTGATCCCTCAAGGGTTGTTACTCTCACAGTCGGTGTGTGTTTGAGAGAGAGAGATCTGCATTAGCCTATACTAATATTATAAATGTGAAAGTAACTCTATCTCTCTCTCTCTCTGTTCATTACATTTCTTGGGCTAAACGGATAATCCAATCACTATAAAATTTGCCGAATAGCTGCTATTTGGCATTAGGATGGACATAGAATACTTTTTGCTGTATAAATAATACATGTTGTCATATAATTTTGAAAAATTACTGATCGGCGATAGACTGACATGTAGGATGAGTAGGTCTCTGTACTACTTTTCCATATACATGTCTGGTAGCTCAGTGGTTAAAGCACTTGCTTACTGATGTTCAGAGTGTGGTCTCCAGTTCAAATCCCTGTGGAAGCAAAGAATTTTAAAAATTGTTTTTGATCGTATGAGTCATGCATGTACCATTGGTTGTTCGGATTGTATTTAAACTGTAGATATCACAGATTTAGGAGTGCAATTGTGACAGAACAGAAATATTTGCATAATAAAATTATATTTTTGATCTGTGAGAGTAGATAAAAAACTAATAATATATATACTCTTAGAGAGAAAAAGCAATGAGTTGTAAGTTGCTATGGAGATTAGGACTTGTGAGATGATAGTTATCAGAGTAGGTTGAATGCTCGAGTAAAACATTGCCTAAAAACGAACCTGCATCTTCTGAGAATAACCAATTCCATTGTAATTCCTAGTAGATCCGAAGATATAAAATAAACGATATATTTTGGATCTAAAGAATTGAGTTATTCATAATTATAATTACAATCAAATCAACGATAAGAGACGCTAAAGCGTTACTTGGCGACCGTGAAAGGACTTGAATTTTTGTGAATATTCAGACATGTTTTTTGGTTCATTTAATTATTTTATTAGTATTAAGAAGAGAATGTGTTGTAAAATGTTTTGTAAACAATTCTACTAGGAATAAGAGAGATGGGGATCTCAGAAGATTGATATGCAAGGTTATTCTTAGAAGTTTATCAATGTCTTTTTAAGTAAATCCATGATAAACTAGAAGAGGCATGTGACAGAACAGAAATATTTGCATAATAAAATTATATTTTTGATCTCTGAGAGTAGATAAAAAACGAATAAAATATATACTCTTAGAGAGAAAAAGCAATGAGTTGTAAGTTGCTATGAGATTAGGACTTGTGAGATGATAGTTATCAGAGTAGATTGAATGCTCGAGTAAAACATTGCCTAAAAACGAACCTGCATCTTCTGAGAATAACCAATTCCATTGTAATTCCTAGTAGATCTGAAGATATAAAATAAAAGATATATTTTGGATCTAAAGAATTGAGTTATTCATAATTATAATTACAATCAAATCAACGATAAGAGACGCTAAAGTGTTACACAATGCGAAGCAAATCGTAGGTAGTCTAGCACTGCAGTAGGGGTACACTTTTTTATGTTATATTGATCCCTCAAGGGTTGTTACTTTCACAGTCAGTGTGTGTGTGATCTGAAAATGATAATAATACTACAAATGCAGAAGTAAGTCTCTGTATTTTTGTTATGTTTTAATGACTATATTGATGTTGATGGAATTTGACAAGAAAATACTATGGATCTGTAGGAAGGCACAGGACATTTTTTGTGGTATGAATAACAGTTGTACTCACAAAATTTTGAGAACTCATCCAATGATGCCAGAGAGACGGATGTGTGTTTTAGTGTGTAATGTCAGTTGCTCAAGCTGTGCTTCTCGCACATTATGTTAGTGTATGATTTGTTAGTGAATTTAGTTTAGAGACAAAACATATTATTTAGTATAGATGTCGATTTTCTCTGTACTATTACTTTGTGTCTGCTTAAATGTTTCTGGAACCAGTTTATTTTGCCTTCTTTTTTGACATGCCTGAGGGCGTACCAGGTAAACTGGCCTAAGGTAAAGCTCTAGCAGATCACGAGCAGCTAAAGTTATTAGAACCCAAGAATCAGATGCTCATGCTGAAGAAAGAAGAAAAGACCAAGCTGAAAAAAACCTGCCCTTATTTAACCCCCCCCCCTCCCTTCCTCCTACATCCCCACAGCTTCGTTTGTTTTTCTGTTTTTAAATATGTTGAAAATTGATTTTCTTCATGAGACAGGTTCGACGGTAGAGTGATATAGTGATGGCTTTCCTGTCATATTATCCCGACTTGGTGTTGTTTGGGACCAATCCTACATTACCAGCAGCTTTCTGAATTCAATTCTGGCAACGAAATTCTTAATCTACATGTACAAAATTGCAGGTATCAGCTAGTTTCAATATAAATTTAAAAAAAAAAAAAAATGGAAACAAAGAATAAAATTCATTGCATTTAAATAAATGAGAAATTTAAATGGCAAAACATATCACATTAGTGCTGAAGAACTTAGACTGTGACATCATTATAATAAGAACACTGTATCTAATAGAATATCCTGAACTTAATGAAATACGTTTTCTCGTAATATTCTCATAATATTTTTGAAATACTACTCACAAGATTAAAAAAAGTCTTCAAAAATAGTGATTGGGTTGCTGTCTACAGTAAAAGTGAGGAACCGAGAATGGTGGTGTAACGGCTAGCGTTCTGGCCTCTCATTCGGGAGGACGGCAGTTCGAATCCCCGTCTGGGCATCCAGATTTGGGTTTTCCATGGTTTCCCAAATCACTCCAGGCAAATGCCAGGATGCTTCCTTCAAAAGGCCATGGCCGAATTCCTTCCCATTTCTTGCCCCCGATCCTTTCCTGTCTCTAAAGACCTCGCTGTTAGTGAGATGTTAAGCAGATATTTATATATATATATATATATATATATAAAAGTGAGAAAGTCTGGCAGAGAACTTTTTAAAAGGTCAATTATTCAAATTATTCTTAAAATGTCTTATTAGTATATATATTTTCCTCATCTACTATGTCATGGAACATATCCATTTGTTAATAGCAAATTATTAGGTAGACAATTTCAATAGAAGCAACAAAAATAACATGCAAAAACCTCATCCATCATTATCATCGATTCAAAAAGGTTTTAGTAATTCTGGGACACATCTGTCAAATAAACTTGTGTGGGATTTGAACATGCCATTATCATCATCTTCATCCATCTCCTGTTTCCTGGGTGCATTGTAAGAGATCTTGTCATCTTTGTCTGTCCACATTTGTTTCCTCTTCTTGGACTCTAGACGATGATGCAACTTTCTCCTGTAAGTCCAGAGTCACTAGATCAAACCATCTCCTCCTTGTCCAGCCTCTTGGTCTTTTACCCTTCAGTTTATTTTCCAGCCATATCCTTGCTGTTCATCTGCTTGAGTTGTTCCAGTCATCACAATCTTGCTTCGGCAATTTTTTTTATTTTTAATTTTAATTTTATTTTATTATTATTATTATTTTGCATTTGGTTTCATTGACTGGGTATCTCTTTATGGATGACTTCATTTCTGATTTTGTCTCTTCTGGCTTTCTGCACAGTTGATCTCAGGAACTTCATCTCTGCCAGCTGGAGTCTGCTTTCATCTCTGCTGGTAAAGGTACATAATTCCAGGCTGTAAGTTGTTATGGGTAAAAAGTTTGCATTATACAGTGTCAGTTTGGCTGTAATTAGAATATGCTTACCCCACATGTTTTTAAAGAAATAGTGACCACCCCTATTGAATCCAAGAAATTGTTGATCAATATTTAATTTTATGTGGTATGAACTCTGCGAATTTCTGCTCTAAATTTTGATGCAGAAAATAGTCTATTTATAACATATAGCAGCTTTCACTGTAATTATTGTTCACTCTATACTGGGACTATTGCTATTGATTATTCTAATGAATGATTGTGTTAATGGTTTATAGTCGATGTTAGGTTGTCTGCAGATGACATAATGATATGTGATAGGACCAAAATTGGATAATGGGCTGCAGTGAGGTCTGAACAGGATATCTAGGTAGGTAGTCAACATTCAATGAAGATAAATGCCAAGAAGAGTCAGCTTATTAGTATATATATTACTGAAGGTTTTTGTGATAATGGGGTGAGGAGGAAATCGTTAGTTGAAAACCTGAAGTGTAAATATCTGGGCATAACATTTGATAGCAAACTTAACTGGGCAGGAAAAGTTTGGCAAGTGGGAGGAATCTGTTATTGGGGAGGGTGAAGAGGGGATGTACCAGAGAAGTGAGAAATGTTGGTTCAATATAATGGTTTAAAGTGAGACCCACATTTGGGATGTCAAATATAGTAGTTAGCGAAGATCCAGATTTGTTTATGGGAATTACCATAGAACACTGTCAATAACTAAGATAATAAAGGAGCTGCACTGGAAGACAACAAGAAGTTGAAGAGAGTGATAAGTGTGTACAAGGATTAGATTGGTGAAGATGCTTGGATAAATATTGGTAGAATAATAAGGAGTAGTACCTAGAAGAAAAGAAATGACTGTGACCACAAGTCAGTAGTCAGGGTAATTTTTCTTTTTTTTTTTTTTTACAGCTTTACATCTCGTCAACGGCTAAGGTCATTAGAGGCGGAATGGGACAGGGGGACAAGGAATGGAAAGGAATTCGGCCATGGTCTTTTTGAAGGAACCATCCTGGCATTTGCCTGAAGTGATTTGGGGAAATCATGGAAGACCCAAATCTGGATGCCCCGACGGGGATTTGAACCCGCGTCCTCCCGAATGCAAGGCCAGAATGTTAACTGTTCACTCACCATGCTCAGTATAGTTGGGGCACTAAGGGAGTGGAGAAAAAATTTATTTTGTAGCTAAGGAAGTTATGAGAAGAGATTAATTATACACTAAAAATTTAAAAGAGATTAAAGAAATAAGAAATGAGAAAATATGTGTGTTGGGAAATTGCAATAGAAGCTCTTGGTTCAACACATTTATATTATAGATGTATATATATATATATATTAACAGTGACATGTTCTTTATCCCACAAGTATTTCCTAAAAAGATGTCTATGCAGAATGAAAAAATAAAATTAAAATAATATCCGGACAGTAATTTTGTGTTTAAGTTGATATTTAAAGAAACTTTGTTACATACTTACGAACTTATATTTCAGATTTTTTTTTGTTAATTACAGTACTAAAATTTGGCAACTTATCTTGAAAATAGTAGCGAATAATTGAAAGTTTTATAATGATCTGCCTGATGAAAATTATTAATTTTACAGTCATTAAATAGCAATTATTAAAAATGTTATGATTGAATATTTTATATTTGAATTTCTATGTCAACAATTTCCATGTAACTTGTAGTTAACTGTTTTATTTTTTACTAACTTTGTACATAAAATAAGTGTGTATTGTGCTTGTGATTTAAAAAGTTTCCAGTGCAATTAAAAACACTATATGCCAAATCACTGTGGAAGATAAATGTGTAAATTCTCACGTGCTGTATTGTTTCAAAAATCCAATAGTCTCACTGAGTACCAAAATTATGAGAAAATTCTGATAGGGCTAAGATTTTTGTAATTCAGTTTTGAAATAAATCATAAAAATTTCATACTCAATAAAAATAAAGCAGTTTTATTGCATGATGAAAATATGCCAAAATCTGTACCATTTGGAATTTATTTTATGGCTCAATAGTTTTGAAACAAATGAATTTACCAGCAAATTTAAATATAGGTACACCTAATACGATGGAATAGTCACAAAAATCTTTGAGGTGCTAATAATAAAAGAGTTATCACAAACCAATTATCGACTAATGTTAAACATGGACAGATTTTCAATTAATCCTATCCTAGATACCCAGTCAACTTGAATTTGTCCCCTGGTTTAGTCTGGCTAGACCAACTGGCTTTTGACAGTATGAGGATTGGTGAAATAAAATAGTTGTAATTGTTTATGACTCACAGAAAAAAGCAAAAATTTAGTGGCCAAAAATTTTAAAATAAATTATACCAAATTTATACAAACAAACAAACATTGTGCCTAGCAAAGTGAGAAGCTAGCTTGTGTATGAAATTTACTGCAGATTTGTTCAACAGTTATGGCATTGCAGTTTGCCCCAACAACTGTGCCATGCCAAGTAATTCATGTAATTTCAAAATGACAGGCAGGATTTTTACATGTTCCCTTTCAAGGGGGAAGGGGAATATGTATGCTAATCACAGAATTTTCCTTGCTTGTATGTATACACATTGGTTCTTATACAAGTCTTGCAGCTTGTTTATGTAAGTGTACTAATTGTTATGCTGCTATAGTTTTACATGAAAAATGGAATTGGTATTAATATTTTTTCAGAGATTTTTGGTGAATTTTTTTACATATCACTATTAAACCTGCCTGTGTGACTGCATGCATTAAAGCACCTCCACACTGGATAAGTGAGGGACAACAGACCCAGGTTCAAATCATGGGCCCCATATACCAGTGGTTTTGTACAATCATCTTGATGAATGCTAGGACAATCCCCAATCTCTGTTCATAAACTATACATTTAACAAAAGGCTGACGAAAGGAACTGTAAAACTTACCCATTTTTTGTTACACACCTGCTTGTATCAGTCCAGCGCGATGAATGGCCACATCATACACTTTATCCTGCCAACTATCCAATGGCAGCCCTTTCTAGTTCACATGACTCACCTGTTTTACAGTGAATTCTGTTAGAATTTTTCCTAACACTGCTACACCTAAGGAATTCTGTAATCGAGTGTGGATGGTGAGTGGCAATGCTTTTCCCTTGCACTGGGGAAGACATGGGTCCAAATACCCACTGACCATCTAGATTTCAATTTTCCATGGTTTCCTGAAGTCACTCCAAGTGAATGCTGGAATGGTTTTTTTTTTTTAAAAAAAAAAAAAGATCATGGCCAAATACCTTCCCATTTCTTGCCACCAGTCATTTCCCCCATGACTTCATCATCGATGAGTTGTAAAGCCATAAGCAAAATAAAATAAAAAAATGTTTTGCATGTGTTGGATTTGGCATGCATTAAGGTGGACTGAAGGACCTGCCTCCTCCCAAATGTGAGGCTAAAGCATTGCTGCTCACCCTCCATGAAATAACAATATCATGTTACTAGACATGCAATCAGAAAGACTTTATCTAACATACCTATAGTAGGAAGTACTAAATGGAGCTAGTTGGATTTAGTGAGGATGTGACTCACAACCCTGTTTATAATTCCTTCCAGTTGATGGATTTTTTTTTTTTTTTTTCCAGGTAATGTAGATGCTGTATGTGCTTGGTTGGTATCAGTATTAGCCCCAGCATTGGCAAATTATATGCCATATTTGTGCCATAGAAAAATCCTACTTAGATCTACATGCAGGATTGTGTAAGGTAGTGATGCATTGGGGTGATGACTTGCTCAGACTGCATTATGCAGTTGGGCCCACAATCACTGCATTTACATTGAAAAGTGAGCTTCTGAGTCAGGTGAATCTGCCATTGATGTTCACGTAAGATGATGATGTTCTGGGTAAACAGCTACACCAAGCCAAGTATTGTTATGGAGCTGCATTTTTAAATTATGGAATATTCAGAATACACAGTTTGATGATATTGTTTGCAAAAACTTCAAAACCCATTACATTCAATCTCTAGAGCAAAGTATAGGTGACTACCATTAGCTGGAGAAGACTCCTGACATAGGCATGTTATGAAGCAGATAGAATACAGAGATATTTATAAGGAAGCTCACTTGTTATTGCATTTCCCAGAATGTTGTGCATAAGATAAAATAATTTTTTTAAAAAAAACATAAAAACCGCCTTAAAAAAAAAGCACTAAAAATTTTAAAATAACTTTATACCTTGCTTAGGAGAAAGTAAATCTAAATGGACTATATTTACATTACTGTCATTGAAATTTTTACATTAATTAGTTATTTTTGGAGTTGGTGCCAGCTGTCACATCACAAAGATCGATTTACTGAACTTCTTTTGGTGTTAGAGGCGAAACGGAGAGTACGAACAAACATTCCCAATATTTTACAGCATATCGTGAGGCAGATAGTGTTATTGCAGGAGACAGCTTAGGGAAACAAATTAACAGTATTTTAATCTGTGGCTCGGCCTTATTGGTCATCCAGGCATATCTCTGACGCTACAGTGTCAGTTGGTAGGCTGCATAATGCAGTAAACGATTTATAGTATAATATCGACGTATCATCTGTATGTTTAAGTTTTGTTGAAATATGTTTCTAGCATTAATTGTAGGTAAGCAGTAAAATGATTTTTTATGTTTTATTGTTATTCATTATTGTTTTTATCTTTTTGTTTTTCTTGCTTTCACTGGCACCAACTCCAAAAATATCTAATTAATGTAAAAATTTCAATGACAGTAATGTAAAATATTGTCCATTTAGATTTACTTTCTCCTAAGCAACGTATAAAGTTATTTTAAAATTTTTAGTGCTTTTTTTTTGAAGGCAGTTCTTATGTTTTTTAAAACAATTATTTTATTTTTAAATTTTTAGTGGTATTATAGTTTGTTTTGTATTTTAAATATGCCACAGCAGTTCCCATTTTGCGAAATTCCTGGTAGCTCAGGGATTAAAGCGCTTTCTTTCAAAGAAGAATCCTGTCTTTATATACCACAACAACTTCCCGAATGGGGTGAATTGAGTGTTGTGTTAAGGAATGTCAGTTTACATTTTAATCCAGGCAATGTTTCGATCGTACCATATCATCTGTTAAATCTGCTGGTCGATAACCGAAACATGTAACATCTGGGCATTAATACGTACCACTTACAGAAATCTGTCTCTGGACTATATATCTGTTTGCTCCGGCATCACACAGAAAATATAGATTTTTGGTTGGTTTTCACAATGTGAAAGCTTGGGATCCAAGTTGAAATCTGAAGTACATGTTGAGACATTACGACACATTTATTTTATAAATATTATGCCATGACTTAAAAACAACTTAATTGAATTTCACTGGATTTAAAACTGTGGATTTTTTTTTAAAGAACATTGGAAATGAAAAGGGGTGAGGGTAAAGGGGAAGAGGAATTGGCCTTTTGTATACCAAATGTAGACTGCCTTTTCTGATTGATTTAAAGTATACGTGTGTAAATTTCTGTTGATATCAGATAAAACTGTAGGTATGTATAAAAAACAATTAACGGGCGTGGAAACTAAGAGTAGTTTGGCTTTTGTAAAGCTAGTGTGGGCAGTATTTTTCTCTTTCTTTTAAAGTAGACATGTGCAGATGTATGATCTAAACCAGATAAAAACTGTAGCTTTGTGTAAAGAACATTTGAAAAAATTAAATGGGGTAAGGGAGTGAGTGGCAGGGTTTTGTAAACAGAATGTAGACACTATGTTTCTCTTTGTATTTAAGTATACATGTGCAGTGTTCCGCGGAAATCTGATAAAACTGTGGGTATCTATAAAGAACATTGGAAATTAGGAGGGGTGGGGGGTAGAAGGGAAGAGGGGTTGGGCTTCTGCAACCTAATTTAAACACAATTATTCTGTATGTTTTAAAGTATACGTGTGCAAATTTCCTTCAGAATCGGATAGAAACTGTAGATTAAAGGATGGGAAGGAAGGAGCGGAGTTTGGACTCTCGAAACCAAATGTAGACAGTATTTTTCTGTTTGTTTTGCAGTATACAAGTGCATACTTCCTTCAAAATCAGAAAGAAATGGTAGCGTTGTATAAAGAACATTGACAGTAATTAAAGGGGGGATAGTGTTTGCGTTTTTGTTAAAGTTATATGGACAGTATTTTTCTTTTTCTATTTGTTTTAAAGTATACGCATGTGAAGTTCCACCAAATCGGATTAAAATGTGGGTTTTGTATAAATATTAAGGAAAGGGTGACAAAGAGAGTTTTTTTGATTTTTTGTTCAGAAATCTTATCCATAACAAATTAAATATATATGTGCCAACTTTCATAAAGATTGGTAAAATGGTGTGGACTGTAGCTTTCTAAAAAGAAATTGTCAAAAATCAAGGGGGTGGGAATGGGGAGAGGGGTTCAGTTTTTGCAAACTAAGAGTTAACATTATTTTTCTCTTTGTTTTATAGTAAAAATTTGCTAAGTTCTGTTTAAACCGTATAAAAACTGTAGGTGTATATAAAAATTAAGTGGTTTAATGGGGAGGGGGGGTGGTTTTTAGATCTTTTGGTCAAACACCTTCTTCGTGAAAAAATACATGTAAGCACGAACTTTCATGGTAATCAGTCAAACGATTGCAACTGTAGCTTTTTATAAAGAACGTTGACAAAAGTTAATGGGGTTGAAGGAGGGAAAGGGGTTGAGCTTTGGCAAATGAAATATTGACAGGATTTTTCTCTTTGTTTTTAAGTATACATGGGCCAAGTTCAATAAAAATCTGATAAGAAATGTAGATTTCTATAAAAATAAGGGGTGTAAAGGGGAGAGGGGTGAATTTATTATAATTTTTTTTTGTCAGAAACCTTCTCCATGATAAATTACATGTATATGCCAACTTTAATGGAGACTAGTTAAATGGTGTCGACTGTAGCTTTGTATAAAGAACATTGGTAAAAATTTAGGGGGTGGATTGGGGGAGATGGCTTCTGTTTTTTCAAACCAAAAGTTGACAGTATTTTTCTTCTTGTTTTTGACTATACATGTCCAAAGTTTCATCAAAATCGGATAAAAAATATGGGTTAGTATAAAAATTAAGGGTTGTAAAGAGAAGAGGGGTGTTTTTTTTTATTTATTTAATTTTTGGTCATATTCTCCGTGATAAATTACATGTATATGCCAACTTTGATGATAATCGGTCAAACGGTGTCGAGTGTAGCCTTTTATGAAGAACATTGACACTAATTAAAGGGGTGGAAGGAGGGAGGGGGTTGAGCTTTGGCAGACCAAATGTTGACAGGATTTTTCTCTTTGTTTTAAAGTATAAATGGGCAAAGTTCAATAAAAATCAGATAGAAAATGTAGGTTTCTATAAAATTAAGGGGTGTAAAGGGGAGAGAGGTGGTTTTTTAATTATTATTTTTTTTGGTCAGAAACTTTCTCCATGAAAAACTACATGTAATTGCCAACTTTAATGGAGATCAGTTAAATGGTGTCGACTGTAGCTTTGAATAAAAGAATAGGCAAAAATTAAGGGGGTGGATAGGGGGAGAGAGGTTCAGTTTTTTTAAACCAAAAGTTGACAGTATATTTCTCTTTATTTTTGGCTATATATGTCCAAAGTTTCATCGAAATCGAATAAAAAATGTGGATTTATATAAAAATTAAGGCGGTAGAAGGGGTGGTTTCTCAATGAAATTCAAATGGGACAACTTTGGAGGTATACCCTATCCACTAAAAAAATTTCGTTTAAATCGGTTCAAAATTGGCAAAGACATTGCTGAAAATACAAAAAAGAAAAGAAAAAAAAAAAAGACGAATTGAGAACCTCCTTTTTTTGAAGTCAGTTAAAAAGCATTTAAAATGACAACATTTAGCCTTTGATAGCCCTATCCAGGTGGAAATGGGTTAAGATGGTGGTTAGCTATGCTGAATAGTTTTTTTTAAGCTGTATATTTATGTTACCAAATTATAATATGACATGCCTGCGATGTACCCCAATTGTCTCCCTCAGAAAGTGTTATTTGGAAAGCCATCCATAAACAGTCATAGTAACCTTGATAGCCACGTTCTGACACTAGAAAGTGAGGTCATGTCCTTGGTGTTCCCACCTAAAATAAGTGAACTTCTCTTGAATACCAAGGTGGGAGGAGGTAAAATGGAATGTTATGGATTTTTTGTCTTGTGACATAGAACCACTTTAGGGCCTTTCACTTCATGATCAGATAGTACCATGGTTACTGGAATGTAGCTTCTTTCCATGGCTTCTGCAAAGGGTGTCATTCCCTAATAGTACCGGATTGCTTTCTTGGAAACTTTTGAGCCTATCAAGCCTAGCAAATAGGGCCGGCGCTAGGGGGGGGGGGGGGTAAGCGGGTTAATTGTACCCGGGCCCGCCGGCTGATGGGGGGCCCCGGTCACCGGTTGGAGGGGCCCAGACCTCGAAGCCAAGACTCCGCCTATTGTCGCCCGGTTAGTTTGTAGAGCTAAAAAAAAGGTCGTCGATTTTACCCCGGGCCCGAAATTTCTAGCGCCGGCCCTGCTAGCAAATCATTTTTTTTAAAGTTAAATTATTGTTTTATATATATATATATACAGTTTAGAATATTTTTGTGCCATCTGAATTTGAGCCCTAAATTAAGAAACAAAATAATCTTCTGCTTATTGTAATAATTTTGTTAAATTTACTGGCTGATTTAAAGCAGATGTAGCGAGTATCTAGTTGTACAGTGTGGGGTAATGGAATGTAAAAATACTGTATACGACATCCAGTCCCCACAAAGTCATCAGTGCTTCTCTATACCCATAACTTTTTGTTATTTTTTTGCTTATCTCAAGTTTTTAACCCTCATCAAAAAATCGTCGATCATTCACTGATGGCATCCAGTCACTACAATGGATAAATACTCACCAAAATTATGGTGAATGTGTTCTACAGCATCTTTCGACGGAGGATGGTATGACATCATGGCAGTAGGCATCAGTCTTAGTAAAATTTACTGTACATACTTTTTAATGTGCCATTCTAATTTTACTCAAAGTCTTATTAGGAAAGACACTTATACAGGGTTAGACATAACTAATAATACCATATAAATGAGACACTTTGACCTAGGTAACAGGTGATTATATTTTTATTGTTGAATAACAAAGCCAATGAAAGATATACTATTTCATTATCATACACATGAAATACTAATTCTTGAATATGATGCTCCGTAGGCAGGACCGGCTTAAGGAATTTTGGGGCCCCCTGTAAAGTTTGATTTTGTGGGCCCCCTACTTCTTTTCTAGATGTACTTTTGCCTACACTTTTGATAATTTTCGTGACTTTACACACACAAACACACACACACACACATATATATATATATATATATATATGTGTATCATCGTATATATTATTTCTATAAGGTGCTTTTTTTTATCACAAGCCTTTATCTCCCTTCATACTTAACCGCAATTAATGAATGAGGTGTCATTCTAAAGCAGAAAAGAAGTCAACATAGTAGTATGTGGTGATTTTAATGTAGATTTTCTAAATAACTTACCCTGTAAAGTCATGTTAGAATCATTAGTCAGTTCATTCAATTTAACTCAGGTAGTTAATTTTCCAACTAGAATAATGAATAATAGTCACTCAGCTATAGACAATGTTTTCCTAGATACCTCAAAATTCAGTTATACCATCAAGCCATCCATCAATGGACTTTCGGATCACGATGCCCAGTTATTAATCATCAACACTTCAATAGGAACTAGCACTAAGAGTAATGTCTTTAAACTTCAGCGTGTAATAAATGATGAGTCAGTTACTTGTTTTAGAAAGTGCCTGAATACCACAAACTGGGAACAGGTATACAGTGCTCAAGGTATGGATGAAAAATACAACATTTTTAGTATCATTGTATTAAATTTCTTTGATAGTTGCTTCCCCTTGAAAAAGTGTCGTGCTTCTCAAAAAGAACAAAAGCCTTAGATAACTATTGGCATTAGAAAATCATGCGTTAATAAAAGGAAGTTGTATATTGCCTCTAGGAACAGTGAGAATGCTAATGTTAAAACACATTACAAACAGTACTGCAAAATACTGAAAAAGGTTATTAAAGAATCTAAAAGTATGTACTACAAACAAAAAATTCATGATTCGGAAAATAAAATTAAAACAATATGGGTCATTGTAAAAAAGGAAACAGGAAAGTGTAATCAAACAAGTAATGATATTTTTGTCAAAGAAAATTCAGTAGAATCTAATTTCTCAATTGCTGATAATTTTAATAAACATTTTTTATCTGTTGCTGAAAAGTTGACTGCTAATAGCTCAGTGACACACAGTATGGATTTTGTCAAAAAAGGGTTCCAAGAAAAATTTAACTCTATGTCTATAAAATTAGCTTCTCCAGAAGAAATAAGAAAAATTTTCAAATCCCTTAAGAGCAAATACTCAAGTGGTTATGATGGGATTTCCAGCAGATTAATTAAATTGT
Source organism: Vandiemenella viatica (assembly GCA_031002005.1). Classification (NCBI taxonomy): domain Eukaryota; kingdom Metazoa; phylum Arthropoda; class Insecta; order Orthoptera; family Morabidae; genus Vandiemenella; species Vandiemenella viatica. Next base: position 163,127,967 of record CM061920.1, read on the forward strand.
GCTCCACAGAATTAAATAATATACTAAGTTATCTGTTCAATATATCTTTACTTGAGGGTACTTTTCCAGAAAGGCTTAAGTATGCTGTAGTTAAACCACTCTATAAAAAGGGAGATAAGGCAGCCGTGTCGAATTACTGACCAATTTCATTACTAACAGCCTTCTCCAAAGTTTTTGAGAAAGCAATGTACAATAGAGTTCATGAACATCTAAAAAATAATAATATTCTAACTAAATCACAATTTGGTTTTCAAAAGGGTCATTCAACAGAACAAGCTATATTTGCGTTCACTGACAATATTTTAGAAGGAATAAATGATAAATTAATTCCTGTGGAAATTTTTTGTGACTTATCTAAAGCATTTGACTGTGTAGATCATAAAATTCTGATACAGAAACTTAAGTATTATGGTATAGATGGCATTGTTAATAAATGGCTTAGTTCTTACCTTCTAATTAGAAAACAGAAAGTGTCAATGGAGAATTTTAAGGCTGCTTTAAGAGGTCCACTGTTTTCTGAGTGGAAATGAATCAGATGTGGAGTACCTCAGGGTTCTATATTGGGGCCACTATTGTTTTTAATATATATATATGATCTACCCTGTGTTTCATCTAAAAACTCAAAATTTGTCCAATTTGCAGATGACACAAACATAGGAATTAAAAACACTCCAGATTTATCTACAGAATATATTTCAAATTATGTCTTTGAACTGATTAATAAATGTTTTACAGCTAATGGCTTGTCTTTAAACTTTGATAAAACTCAGTATATGCAATTCAGTACATCACACAGATTAACACCTGACATAGACATAAAATTTGCAGGCCAGTCCATTCAAGAGGTAGATAGTATGAAATTTCTAGGTTTGTATATTGATCATAATTTAAATTGGAAAGTACATGTTTCTGACTTACTAAAGCGATTGGGAGCAGCCACATTTGCAATTTGTACAATTTCAGCTTTAGGTGATCTCCGTATGAGGCAGCTAGTTTATTTTGCTTATTTTCACTCCTTATTGTCATATGGAATAATATTCTGGGGCAATTCTACCCATAGAGACAAAGTGTTCAGAGCCCAAAAGCGTGTAATAAGAATTATGTGTGGGGTTAGCAATAGAACTTCATGTAGAGAGCTGTTCAAGAAGTTAGGGATTTTAACATTAGCATCTGAGTATATATACACATTAATGTCCTTTGTAGTCACAAATTATACTTTGTTTGAAACAAATAGTAAAATACACAATTATGGCACTAGAAGTAAAAATGATCTTCACAAGACTTACAAGTCATTGTCATTTGTTCAAAAATGGGTCCGATATACAGGGATACATATCTTCAATATGCTCCCAACACATATTAAATGTCTAGTAGATGATAAGAATAAATTCAGGAAAAAATTGAAAGAATTTTTAATTGACAACACCTTCTACTCTGTCGAAGAATTTATTTCTAAGGTATCTAAAAAATAACTGCCAGTATCTTGTGTAAATATAGTTCAAATAATTAATTTACCATGTATGCTATGACTGTACATCTCCTGGTGTATGTATTTAGTTTGTTACGTAATTGTTTACAGTACCATATATGTTACGACTGTATATCTTGTGGTGTATGTATTATTTTGTTACATTTTTTTTTATGTACCATATATCCTATGACTGCACATCTTCTGGAGTATGTATTATTTTGTAATGGAAGTGTTTAATGTACCATGTATACTATGACTGTACATGTAGTGGTGTACTTATTATTTTGTTATGCGACTGTTTATCTGTAAATTGACAACTTTCCACATCCCACAGAGCCAGTCTCTTATACTGGGATCAATGGAAAATGAATGTATTGTATTGTATTGTATTGCGTATGGTCTCCACTTTGGTCACATCATATTTTAAGATAGGTTTTTTTTCGGAATTTGACCCTTAAAGGGCAAAAATATTAATATTTCTAAAATGCCATTTTTTTGTGTTACGAGTCATTTATCTCCCTGGATACCAATCTGAAATCTTTTAATGAAGCATCATTTTAAAGATCACGATCTCCACTTTGATGACATCTTAGATTAAGACCAAAATTTTTCCGAATTCGACCATTAAAGGGCAAAAGTATTAATATTTCTTCAACGCCCTTTGGTGTCACGAGCCATTTATCTCCTTTGATATATAACTGATATAGATAAATGAGGTATTATATTAAAGATTAATGTCTCCGCCGTGGTAACATTACATTTTAAGAAAGGAATTTTTCGTAATTCGACCCTTAAAGGGCAATAATGTCAATTTTTTGAAATGCGTTTTTTGGGTCTCGATCCAATTATCTCCCTGGATATCGAACCAAAATCGATAAATGAAGTAGGATTTTGAGGAGTAATGTCTCAGCTTTGTGAAATCCTCCATGTGTGAAATCATATTTTAAGAAAGAATGTTTTTGGAATTCACCCCTTAAAGAGAACACGTATACATTTTTCTACAACTGGTTTTTGTGTCACGAGCTATTTATCTACCTTGATATCTAACCGATATATATAAATGAGATATCATAATAAATATTAATGTCTCCGCCGTGGTAAAATTATATTTTAAGAATGGAATTTTTTGTTTTTCGACCCTTATAGGCAGGGCCGGCGCTAGGATTCTTGGGCCCCAGGTAGGTGTTCTCGGGCCCCCGCCTCTATTGTTTATTACACTTTGATTTTTTGAATGAAATCATAAATTTTTAATTTAAAAAAATCAAATAATACCTTTTTCAGATTTTTTTTTTAACTTCTATTTAGCTAGACAAACTGGACGGAGGGCCCCCTTTGGGGGCCTGGGCCCCGGGTACTCTTGCCCCGCTTACCCCTCCCTAACGCCGGCCCTGCTTATAGGGCAATAATGTCAATTTTTCTGAAATGCGTTTTTTGGGTCTCGAGCTATTTATCTGCCTGGATATCTAACCAAAATCGATAAATGAAGTAGCATTATCCGCAGTAATGTCTCAACTTTGTGACATCATATTTTAAGAAAGAATGTTTTTGGGATTCAATCCTCAAAGGGAAAAGTATAAATTGTTCTACAACGGATTTTTATGTCACGAGCTATTTATCTCCCTTGATATCTAATCGATATAGACAAATGAGATATCATATTAAATATGAAGGCCTCCGCCGTGGTAACATTATGTTATAAGGAAGGAATTTTTCTTAATTCGACCCTTAAAGGGCAAAAATGTCAATTTTTCTAAAATGCGTTTTTTTTTTTTTGTGTCTCGAGCCATTTATCTCTATGGATATCTAACCAAAATCGATAAATGAAGTAGGATTTTGTGTAGTAATGTCTAAGCTTTCTGACATCGTATTTTAAGAAAGAATGATTTTGGAATTCAACCTTGAAAAGGATATAGTATAAATTTTTCTACAACGGATTTTTGTGTCACGAGCCATTTATCTCCCTTTATATCTAACTGATATAGATAATTGAGGTATCATATTAAAGATTAAGGTCTCTGTCGTGGTCAAATTATTTTTTAAGAAAGGAATTTTTCGGAATTTGGCCCTTAAAGGGCATAAATATCAGTATCTAAAATCCGTTTATTGCGTCTCGAGTCATTTATCTCCCTTGATAATTAAACAAATTTGATAAACGAGGTATAATTTTGAAGATTGTGGTCTTCGTAAGGTCTTCGGTTCCGTTAAACTACATTATAAGAAAGAAATTTTCCAATATTCTACCCTTAGAGGGCAAAAGTATTAATATTTCTACAACGCATTTTGCTGTCGCGAGCTATTTATTTCCCTTGATACCTAACCGAAATTAATAAATGAGGTATCGTTTTGAATATTTAATTATCCGCTTTGGTCACATCATATTTTCAACCCTTAAGTGGCAAAAATATCATCATTTCTAAAACTTTTTTTTTTTTTTAACTTCACTTGATAACTAACCAAAGTCGATAAATGAACTATCATTATAAAGACCAATATGGATGCTTTTGTCACACCATATTTTACGTATTAATTCGACCCATAACGACAAAAGTATCAACATTATTTCTACAGTGTGATTTTTTTTAAAATTTTTTTTTTTAATTACAAGCCATTTATCTTCTACGATACTTAGCCGAAATCGATAAATATCATATCGCTTTAAAGATTAAGGTCTCCAGTTAGGTAAAATCATAAATTAAGAAAGAATTTTTCGGAATTTGGAGCTTAAAGTGGTAGCGCATATGCGACATTTCAGAGCTAAGTCCCTAGATTACAGCAGCAAGATATGACAGAGATGTCACTAATTTTTTTATTCAATAAGTAGCTTTTCGGATATTTTTTTTCTGTTGCGGAAACATTTCGTTTTGCCATACAATTCCAATATAAACGTTTTATTCGGACAGCAAAAAATATCACAGAGATGTTGATATGTTGCGTGTCTTTTGTTCAGGTTGGTTGTATTCTGTTAAAGTCAGTGACATTTTGTCGTAAATAAAGAGTTTTTTAAATTTTTCCAACTGTTTCATAATATGTTGTAAGTATTTTGATGCATACCAATTACGCTAAAAAAAATATTTGCTACAAAAGTACGGTTCTACTTTTCATTATATTACATGCTTTCAAGCACACTATTCATCGCATTTTATTCGCGAAATTTTCGTGTCGTCTAATATATATATAATCTGTGTATAGAGCTCAAACAACGGTTAAAGAGACGGACTGAGGTTTCTCTAAATTTGTGTACAAACGGCCCAGCAGTTTATTGAGTATTAGCTGAACGGGACCAACTTCACCGAGGTTTTGGTGTTTTATCAATGAATCTCATATGGATCTCTAAACTACTTTTACTTTGATTTCGGTCTAATCCCTGCTTGCTGCCCGTTGTGTCAAATGAAATTGTTTTTGTATTCTTTTCTTGCTTTTCTTTACCAGTACATATAAGTTTCTGGGGCTGGAGACACGTGAGCAGGCATACACATTTTAGTTCAATAACTTTTTGTGTGAAACGTCAAAAGATGAATGAGTTTATTCGAATGAAATTACATAAATTGCTGAAACAGGTTCATAGCAATACTCGCCTTTAAATATATAGGCCTATTTCAATTGAATCATATAAGACTTTCTCAAAACTGAATCTGGTGAAGGGCTTCTCGCGGGACTTCACGTCTCGGAAACGTCTATTGTGAACGCAGCATGCTAACATTCTAAATTTGTAGATTATTTATTTTAGCAGGAAAATTTTTCGTTAAGTAAGGACAAATTTTGAAGGGGATGGTGGCGGGCCCCCCCGCGACTGTGGATCTTGCGGTAGCCTTAAACCGGCCCTGTGCGTAGGTAATTACCATCATGGGTAATATAGGAGTAGTGAAAGTTTTTCCACAAACATTGTCCTGCAGTTTCAATTTTTTAATTACCTGCATTTTGTATGAAAGAAAGTGCAAGGCATTAATCAGGATGTTACACATGATGTGAAATGACATCCCAGCACCACGGTGTGTCTGGCAGCCGAGTGAGGAGGATTAGGCCGGCATTACACTGTAAAAGATTTTTGTCCAAGATCTTTTATAAAACATTTTATCATATTTATTTTATCAAAGATATTTTATAATATTTTTCAGTCCCATTACATTATATAAAATTTGTCGTCATAGTTCTCTGAATTGAATGGAGTTAACTTGTAAGCTTTTGCAGACCCAGTTAGTGCAACTGTCACAATATGCATTTTATTAAAGATAAAGAAGAGAAGTAAACATATTAATGTTAGACCGTGGATTAAGAGACTTGATATGATAGGAGTTCATCAAAGTTTAGTGAAAGAGCTGCAATGTGAGGACATGCCAAATTATAAAAATTATGGTTGATGCTGAAGTATACATCCAATAAATTCTTACCACAATATTTTCATAAATTTCTACATCAGAATTATTTCCCACTATATACTGTTGGGTGTCAAATCTTAGTTTCTTAACAAATTAATTTTCTGTTTTTACGTCTTCTACAGTACAGCCTTCTATCATAGAACTAATTAACTTTTCGTAAGTGTTCACCTTTTTATTCCTAATCTTATAGTCTATATGTTTCTGAGTTTACTATATTTCCTTCTGTTCATACTCAAAAATAAAGATTTTCGTGGATTCGACAGCCATAACCAATTTTGGTAATGTCCCTTACGCCATTTTCTTTGTTTACGTTTGCAGGGTGGTGAAATCTTTTATAAAATATATAATGCCAAAGTCTTGCATTTTATAAAAGTAATCTTTTATAAAATATGCTCCATTACACTGTAAAATATTTTATAAAATATCTTTTATCAAAGATCTTTGACAAAGATCTTTTACAGTGTAATGCCCATGGAGGACGGAAATATATGGATGAGAAGTGACGTTAAATCGGTGAAGCAGGCTCGTGCATGCGCAGTGGCGGCAGCGGCGGTATTGCGCTTCCAAGCAATTGCGATGTTCACATTGTGTTAGATGTAGTGATTATTTCATTTTGTAATGTGTTTAAGTGTTTTATAATGCCATCTTGTGTTGCGTACGGTTGCACAAATAGGCCAGACAGGAAAGAACCTGGAATATCATTTCATAAGTAAGTTGAATTCTAATTATCGTTGTTGAAGTGAGCTGTAGAAGTTGCAAACTTCGCTGCCTGTCTATAAATATTTAGTCATAGCTCTCAATGGGATGACTTTGTTCTCAAATTTTTGTTGGTGTAGTGTAGAAAATCAGCATACCTTGCTATTTTGCATATAATAGACTAGCATTACTTTTTAACGAGTGTTGAAAATGAGATTTAAGGGTGTGTTTTTTACATCGCGATTCAGTGAATTTAGTATTGCGCTTTCTTTCGTCACGTATACAGTTTGCGATTCAAATACGCGTGTGTGGGTATGTCTACATAGTTTGATTCTGTAGCGAAAATTTAATGGAGATTGTGGTTAGGTCTAAATGCAGTCTGTACCAGAATGGTTTTGTTGTTCCATGAGGGACAAAGAATTTATCTATTACTGTTAGTAATTTCATGAGAACTAAGTTAGTGACAAAACGTATATCGCGATGGAAACTACTTCCAGCCATTTCCTATTTAGCTTACGATGTATGTTAACAAGAAAACTATTTTTATTCTGGTCTAGGCCGCATTTCAACCTAACCACAAGTGGTAGTAAAAAAAACTGAAATATCCATTCTGCATGTAATTCATTGTAGCTATGGCAGAATTAATTTTTGGTCCAGGCTGCATATCAATCCAATCCTAGTATATCCCGAAAACTAAGCAAGATATCGAAAAAATTTTATTCTTTATTTTCGATTTGTCTCGTCGTATTACATAAGAATCGATCATTAAATTTGACATTTGCGAAAAATTTTCTCCATTTCAACTCACTTTTCATACAGTATATCTCTAGAACTAGGTGAGATATCGAAAATTTTTATTCGTTATTTTTCATTTGTCTCATCTTTTTAAATAAGAATCCATCATCAAATTTGACTTTGACCAATTTTTTCTTCTGAATTTCAACCAAAACCATTTCACATTTGGGACAGAATATCTCGAAAACTAAGCAGGATATCAAAAAAAAGTTTTCTTCATTTTTTTATTTGTCATATCGAGTTACATAATAATCCATCACCAGATTGCGGCGTCACGTTTATCCTAGAGTCCCCTTGAGGTTTTTGTACATATTCCCCGTGTCTGTATGGATGCGGCCATGCCCCCTCCACTCCGGCCATGCCCCCCCCCCCACTCCTCCTCCACCATGCGTGGTGAAGGTCTCTTGCGTCGTCTCCATATATTTCCTTCCTCCATGGTAATGCCGGCCTTATGAAGAATCACTTGTTGGATGTCCTGAACTCTTTGAGCAGTTATTTGTATCTTTGGGCAGCTGGATCATTATTTATCACTGCTTGATGCAGTGCTGTGAGACTGTTGCACCCATTTTACAATTGTCTGTTTATCGGGGATGTTTCCTTGAAATTTGAGTCCAAATTTATGATGGAAGATACTTTGTATTGTTATGCCATACTCTACATTTTTTAAATAAGTTTCAAACATGAATGAATGGTATTCTTTTGACCATGGCACAATGACTACAAATGGCAGCAGATTTTCATAGTCTATGCCAGGGCGGGATTAAGACAGCGTGGGGCCCGTAGCAAATGTGAAGAAGATTTTTGCCGTCCAGGGTAAAATTGTAGAGCTAAGGAGACGCGAGGCCCCCCGGTAGGCGCGAGGCCCGTAGCATTTGCTACCTCCTGCTACGTGGTTAATCCGGTACTATTTACTATGCTCAACCCTGTAGTTGAGATCAAGATCAACAGTGGATGATCATTGCACACAGCAAAATGTCGGCCTACACATACATGCAGAATTTCTTAATCAAGTGTTAAACACTACCTCTTGGTGGTTCTCCATCCTCTCATACTTTAATGTGTGAATCTCATGCTGAATTATTCTGGGTAATGACTGCACCTAACACCTCCAGTGCCTACGATCTTCAGAAGAAAAATAGACACGTCACAATTCAGAAGGAGGGGTGGGCAAATTAGCATGGAATACCCCTTCTTGCATTTTACCACACAATTAAAGAACTCCATTTTGAGTTGGATAGTGGTGACAGCGAATCTACCAAAGCCATGAAAATAAGAAAAGATAACGAAAATAACCCGTCATTTACCATAGATGAAGCCAGGAGGGCCAAACAAAATGAGGGGAAAAACACATTTTACAATATTTCAGTTCATGTAGTAAGTCTGTATGTGTACACATTTTCCCCCTTCCAAACCATGAGTGAGGTTATTATCCAAAATATTGTGAAGTGTGTTCATGTTTGTCTGGCCTTCCTGCTTTCATCTGTGGTGATTGGTTATTTTTCCTATCTTATTTTAATTTAAGGGAATGGCATTTTTACTAAAATTTCGAGTACCTATAAATAATATCGGGTAACAGGTACAGAAGTTCTGACAATTTCCCAGAGCAGCATACCATATACAGTATTTGCACATTCCACTACCCCACACTGTACAACTGTATATACTTCTTACCTGTAAATGTAGCAAAATTATTTCAGAAATAAGACGTTTATATTGTTTCTTATTTAAGGACTCAAATGCTGAGGGCACAAGAATATGTTAAACTGTATACAAAAACCTATATTTCAGCTTTACAAAACAGGGTTTGCTAGGCTTTATAGGTCCTAAAGTTTCCACTGTTAGTAATTTCAACATATCTATAACCCTGTTAAAACCATTTAGTAATAGGTTTGTCCCACAGAATTAGTGCAGTAAAGCATTTCTGCTAGCTATTGCTAATAGTAAAATACCTTTTAGTCCATTTTTGAAGCTGCCTTAGTAAAAGAAATAAATTTCAGTTAGAGTAGTTTTTCAAGTACAGTGAATTAGTTACATCCATTCTCACTATGAAAACTCATGATGAAGAGGATTTTAAGGTGTATTTACCATGCACGAAAAAAATTAGTTTGAAAGGTATTTCGTTTTTTGGTGTTGTCAGCGCAAGCGGTCGTAGGAAGCCAAACATAAGATTTGAAATAACTAATTAATGCAAAAGGCCACATCAAATGTTTTATCACCAGCTATAGTCAGCACATTTTAATTTGTTCTGAGCACACAATTGATTAATTAGATAAAGTGTAAGTATGATTTTTAATTAAAAGAAAAACAAAACTAAAATAGATAAGATAAAAATAAGAAATTAACTTCAGGAGATAGGTGAAAACTAGAGGACTAAAATTATGTATTGATTTCATTAAAAATTTTAATAAGAAAAAGATTTTCGAAAAGTATTGTCGAGACATTTATGGTTATGCGCTAAAAGCGATGACATGATAGAATTGGTGTTTAATTTAATATAAGCCTCTTTGAGGGCTAAGCTAAGTCAAAATAGGTAGAATAAGTTACTCAAAGGCTCATGTGTTAATTGCAGCTCAAAATGCTAAGGAGTTAATGAGATATTAGTTTTTAAAGTTATAAGTGGATGTAAAAAGTTCAAATGATTCGATAAATAGAGTTCAGCCATTTTACTTTTAGTCAGTCACTCTAGGTATTTTCTCAGGACCAAGTCCATGGCCATTGTTTGGAACAATGTCTCCGTAGTAAAATCAGTTTCTTCAAGTATTTTCTCTAGGCCAGTTCGCGAGCAATGGATGGAGCTACGCCTCCTCGTGCTCGGTGTTAGCACCACGCATCAGTATGCCATAGTAGTGTCATCCTAGTAAGGGGGCTAGGGTGGAAGTTTATCTTCTCTCCTGTGTGATTAACCTGTAATCTTCAAGTAAAACTGTTAGTCTGATTGCTTTATCCAAATTTTGAATCCTGGCAACGGCGGCCTTAGCCATTGCGAAGCCCGGGGCGGCAGATCATTGCACGGCCCTCGCCCTTTGTCCAAAGTATGTGAATCGAAAGTAGGTATTTCTGATAATCGACGAAAAATGCAAAAGTCATAAATAAATTTTAAAATATTATATTAGAACAGTTATTAAAAGTTAACAAACATAAAGACGTAAAAATTATTAAGGATAAACTGAAGTACATAAATGCCTTGAAAGATATACGGATGGGTTTAAAAATGATGTTTGCAATATTTAATTAAAGCACAAAAATCTAACGAACGAGCTACGCCATTTTCAGTTCAAAGAGTATAAAGAGCTGAAAACCGATATTGTGTCATCGAATTCCTCAAATATGTTTTAATAATTTTTAACCATGAAAAACTTTTTTATGCAGACGCAACCGTCGTAGGCGTGTCGGCAATAATTCTCAGGACTACTTCGCTGGTCGGGTACATACACTTCAGTTAATGTTTTTTCTATTATATATCTCATCACCGCGATAACACCGTCGTTTTCTTCTTATACACGGATAAACATATTAAGTTTTTCATACAATTCTTGTACATCAATTCTGCTATTTGAGGTAGGTCTACTTGCAAGTCACTGCATTTCTCCAAAAGTTCAGTCACTAATTTCCGTTAATCTTTTATATTATACACGTGATATGAGTGGTAGCCGCTAAGGACTCAGTGGGAAGCATGTGGGAGCATGGTTATAAAGTGCAAGCCTTGTTCAAACATTTTATTGCAAGAATAATGACCAACGGTTGAACTTATAGAGAATATCACAAATATAGTACAATATAATACATAAGAAACTTCGAACTTGCAGATTAAGATCTTGATAAATCCAGTAATCACAAAGAATATAATACAATACAATGCATATGAAAACTTTGATCTTGCAGATTAAGATCTTAATAAATCCTGTAATCACAAATAATGTAATGCAATATAACACATAAGAAAACTTTGACCTTGCAAATTAAGATCTTAATAAATCCTGTGATCACAAATAATGTAATACAATATAACACATAAGAAAACTTTGACTTGCAGATTAAGATCTTAATAAATCCTATAATCACAAACAATCTAATACAATATAATACATGAGTCAATGCGATAACAACCAGGTTGAGCCATAAGAATATCCCCAATCACAATATCTCCACTTGTATTTAACATCCAAACAGAAACATAATACAACAGGGCAGGCTCTCACCAATTTACTCTATAACTAGTAGCAAACACAATTTGTACAGAGGAAACAAAATATACCAATTATTGCAACGAAGAGGAATTAGTTTACCTCAGCGTCCTTAAATTTAACCTTAAGAATGGAGTTCTTACCCAAAGCTTCTGACACACTAGAATGTGTGCACACCGGCGCATTAGTCGATACCACCTGCACACACCGATAAGGTGGCGGGAACGATTAGCAACACATACCGGGGAAATTTGTCCATTCCCATAACACAATTAACCAGAATGCAGTAAGCGACGCACTCTGTAGTTGGAGTCGTCAGGTATTATATCCCCAAATACCCAACGGGACTAGAAAATGGTAATTTACCACCTCGAAGTCACCACCAGCCCTGACAACCACCGTACTCCAGATTCGGCGGGAAACCGCTCACCGACATGAGGCGCAGCAGAGGAATTCCTTCGATTAATGAGAGCGAGGAACGGTCTCGGTGGAACCACAAATCCACCTCAAGTAGAACTTCCAAACTGCCTGGGCAAATTACCAAAGCTCGCTATACCACCGGGCCTCCAACGTCGCAGTCCTTTGAGGAAGTACTAGGCCCAATGAACCAAGCCGCTGCTGCCGATCGACTCCCTTTCCCGGTCTCGTGTCCCCGATTATATCAACACATTCAGCCGATAGAGGGCACCACAGGGCAACAGCGCTCTCTCGCGGGCAACTAGCACGCGAGATCAGCATCAGAAGACGATCGCGGGCGGGGAAATTAAATAATGCGAGCCGAGCACGGCTCAACACGAAAACAAATATTTTCTTATCATGTTTAAGTGCCTCAAATTTACGTTAGCAGCTTGCGCGCACATAGTCAATAACAACATACCAATAGCTTTTTTAAAAAAAATCTCCTCCGCAGGCAATTCAAGAGCTTCATCTGATCCTTCATAATCAAATTTCGTTCTTTTGCGATTCTTTCTCACGATTACGAACTTTGTCAATATCACTTTCATCAGCTGTTTCTCTCAATGTTACCAATGACAATTGGAAACTATTTCCCCGATAATTATCAAGCCACTGTGTAAATACGTCTAAGTGTTGTATAGACACATCTAGTTGTATTTTTCGTTTTTGCAACATATTTCTTATAACATTTATCTTGTAGGAAAATGATACCATACGAAAAGATCAACTACAAATTCGTAGGTTGTTATTTCCTTTTCTATAGAGTGGCATTCATTAACCTATTGACAATCTGTTGTATTTTCTGCTTAATCCCTCAAAGCATCAAATATATCTCTAGGCAGGTATTTAAAGGCCTTCAGCGATTCTACCCTGCATTCGCATCTAGTTTCAGAAAGTGGTTCTTGCGGAAAGTAATTTACATGTGCTTTTAGAATAGTAAACTAAAAACTCGATTCGGCAGAAAGGCGATGCTACGCTCCTAGGATGAAATTCCAGCTGTGTAACAAATAAGCAGCTGTATTAATTTCAAGTTTATGTTGTGGACACCACTTTTTTTATCCACGCATATTGTCTTCATTATCATATTCTTGGGGTCTGCAGTTTTGTAATGATATACCCAGCTGTTCTAGCACTGTGATAATATAAATAATGAATCTCTCAGATGTGTTTTTTTTCGACAGCTAAGAATCCAGTAAAATGTTCTTAAGCGTCAGCGATATTACCATTAAAAAACTTATGATAATTGTCTATTGCTCGACACGAGAAACATCACAAGTACAATTAAAAAAAATACTTTTTGTTTATTATTTTGTCAACAATTTTGGTCTTCAAGTGACTTGCCATTAATTGTATCAGCTCAATTCGAATATTTTTTTTTAAGATAATGGTCATTAATCGTCTTGTCTGTAACTTGTTTTAGGTGTAGTCATAAATAACATTGGATCAAATTGAGATATTAACTTTAATAAATCTAAGTCAGATATTAATTTCTCACTATGACCTCTGAAGACCTAATTGTGAGATGTTGAAAAAGTTACAATTGAAAGCAGTTTTCTAAACTGTCTCTCCAAAGCTTCATTTCTTCAGTTAGGCTTTTTCGTTTACTTTCTGACGGCGCAGTCCGGTGTCGGGGTGGTGGTTGTGGAGATTCATATGGATGGAGTTTGGAAATTTCCACTTTTTCACGACCAAATATGTATGTGTGTTATCGATTGCCTTAAAAAAGCGCCTTTTCTTCATCCTCACTTTCATGTTCATCAGACTATCGTAATATTTACATTGTGCCATTCTAAAACATTCGTTTCATCATCCATCAGACGCTATTTTTGGTGTGTGTTTTGGGATAGCCAAAAATAAAGTACATTATATAGAAAAAAATGACATTTTTATGTTTGAATACATATTTTTCATTACTTCTATATTTGATCTAATGACTCAGATGGTTACGACGTGCGATTGCGGTACGGTAGGTCCCTGGTTGTGGATTAAAATTGAACTTTATTTCTGGCAAAGCATTGATGTTTTAATGCAAAGATGCTAGGACGCTGCGTTGTTGCAATTCTACCTTAAACTGTAGGACTCCTATTCCTGGTGGGATTACCATCATAAAATAGGTGGATACACATTGCACAGCTGGTAAGAAACTCTGTGACTAGGTTTTTGAGACCACAAAATATATAATAATCTAATTCTTTATTAACAGAAACTATAGAGCGAATCGAAAGTAACCTCAAACAAAACAAATACGTCAAGTGTGAAGTGATTGACGTTTAAGATTTCATTTCAATAGTGTTCAGAAACGCGAGAATCTTTCAATCCAGTATAGCGTGAGAAAGACTTTCAATGGTGGTTTTTTAAAATTGTGTTTGTATACTATTGTTGTAAGTAAGAGATCAATCAGTGAGGTGATAACGTCAGATAAATAAAATATTTCAACGAACTATATTACTTTCGTAGATTATTAAGTACGCCTAAAGAACAATACTCTATAACAGAGTATGATTGGCAACCCTGGTGGTGACTCCCAACTCACTTTTGGGGAAACAACGAAATCAAAACGTTAAAGGATACTGAAGACAGCAGGAACAAGTTCGTCACACGGCCGAACTACGTACAAGTGTGAACATAAGTAGGATGAGCCTTCACTCGGCCGACTGTCTGTGCGGTGACGGTGCGGAGTAGTCAAGTGTGATTCGATCTTCCAGCGTAAGGTGACAATAGTTGATGAACGAAACGAAACCCGGGGATTGCCGGAGCATAAATCGTAAACACTATGAAAGTAACAAAACTGAGGGTTCAAGTGTCTTTTCTAGTATGCGAGACGCTAGATTCAAATAGAAATGATTTTTTTCGAATATGTTTTACAGTTTAATTATAAAAAATATTATTATTCAGTGATAAATTATTTAATTTTGGTACAGTTAATCTTACTCCTCTTGATTACTGTGATACTGAAAAATCTAAATGCGAAATTTTGAATATGTACTTATTAACATATACTTAACCTTCGATTAACCAACTTTATTTTATTGCTTTCATTAAGAGTTAAAGATTTTTTTTTTAATATAAACTTTTTTCAACACGGGTTGTTGCGCGGCGCTCCTCCAAGAGCGAGACCCCGGGTAATTGCCCTGTTCGCTACCCATAAGGGCGCCTCTGTTTATGTTTTACCAAGACGTCTGTCGGAGTGTGCAAATCTGGCTCCACCTGGTGTTTCGCTTCTGGCAACAATAAGGAAACTGCCGAAATATTGCGTTTCTTCTATTTTTTCATTTTTATGTTCATCATTCCCAGCGGCCTTCATCTGTGGTAAGAGTTGGGTCGTATTTCCCTATTCTTCCTTATATATATAATTATATTTATTAATACAATTTATCTATATGTGTCACATTATAAACCAAGGCTGTTTTATATAATCTGACATACTTTAAATAATTTTTTACAGAATAGTAAACATTTTCTACTAAGAAAATCTGTAGCCTTTCCTTAAATAGTTCTAATTTTTTTTTTCTCTCTCTCTCTCAATTTACACTGGCAGTTTATTATATAATTTCATTCCCATGTGGAAGAAATTATTCAGACTTTTGCTTTTTAATTTCCTTTCTATTTTTGAATTATTTTTTGATTTTGTGAAATTTACATGGATGGAGCTGTTTTTGCAAAATTTTTGTAAATTATCTTTTATATGCACGATAGAATTGCAGATATAACAGGATAGAATTGTCAGGATGCCTAATTTTCTGATTATACAAGGGGGTACTTAGAAAAAAACCGGAATTGTTTTTTAAAATCTATATATTTTCATTTTTAAAAATAAAACAACCTTATCCCCTTCATACTCTCTATTACAACTAATACATTTGTACCACCGGTGCTTCCACTGTTCGAAACATTTTCTGTAGTCATCTTTAGAAATGGCTGACAACTTCTACATATTTTTTTTCTTGAACTGTTCAATGTTATCAAATCGGTGTCCTTTGTCACATTACAGTAGGCTTGCCCCTTCAGTGCTTAACTTACTTTAATTATATTTATTCTATGAGTATCGGTGACTTACGAGTCGGACAGTTGAGGAGCGGTCAGAGAGAGAGTGTAGTGGAGTCGTGCAGAGAACGTCGTGGGTATCGTTCCTCTGGTTTTGTGAAAGTGATGGAAAGAATTGTTTTTACACTCAGAAGAACCTGCATCTTCGGATCGTTTGTCTCTAATAGTAATTTGCTTGTGTGTGTGAGATTATTATTAATTTTTCCATTGGTGGCCGGGTGCATTTGTGCTGCACAGATCTCAGAATAAATCTTTGATCCACATACTCGAAGTGATTCCTTGAAGAAACTTATAGTTATATTTATTCTGGATTTGTACCCTAGCCAGCCGATGGTGGCGGCCGATAATTAATTATAACGAAGTCTGATCGTCCTTACATTAGGTTCAAAAAAACTAATTATAAAGGGGACTAATTAACAAGTCGGAAGGAACTGCTGTGATCATCCCGACACACTATTTCAAGCTGTTCTCCGACATGTCGACCGTAAATACAGGACTTGTGAGAATAATAGACGGTTAAAGTGATTATAAAGGCCGTCTAAATCACAAAAAGAGTTTTAAGTGCGTGGCATAAGACTAAACAGTTGAACAACTGTTAAGAATTGCGAAGCGGATTCATGGAGGAAGGAATTCCTTCCTCCATGAGCGGATTCTACCAAAGACGGTACGCGCGAGAAGAATTACTCGGCGAACAGCAAGCTTGTGCAAGACGGTAGCGCAAGAGAGTCAACACAGATAACTAGAGACGATTACTTCAGCAGTGGATACAGCGATGCAGTACCTGTGAATAACGCAACGCAGATAGCAGAACAAAAAAATCGTGGATCAGCGTTGCAGAAAATAGCGGCAGGAGTTGAGAAGACATCTAACAGGCAACATTATACTATTAAACAACCGGAAAATAATTTTTAAATATAATAATTTTGAAGTAAAAGAATAACAGATTAACGGGATTTTGTTTCAAAGATCTGTACCATCGGTTGTTATTTACCGGAGCTTCTGGAAAATGTATAGCCTAATAGTAAGAGTTTATACTCGCCGAAAATTTTATTTCGCTCTCACATAAGATTTTATTTACAGAAATTTCAAATTTCAGTTCTACTTACGAATGAAGTTTTTTTTTTTTTTTTTTTTCTTTTCTGGAAAAATAAAATAAAATAGATTGAAATTATTTACATTTTTCAAAGACATTAATTGCGGGAGGAACACGCGAAAACTTTTTCGTTAACAAGTATAACTTTTTCTGTGCATGACATTTTCAGGTGGCAGTACCATTGAGCGACGAGACAGTATAGTCTGCATATGTGGTTCGACACCAACAGTCAGCAGTAGTAAATAAAAGTATAATTACTGTATTATCTACATGTGTTTTATTCACAGCAGCAGATTGGAGAAGTGAAATTAACTGTTTTAAGAGCCAGTCTACGTTGTTTTTTTTTCTCTTTGGTGCAAATCTATTTTTGGTTGTGGAATATATACTGCGTTGTTTTGTTTCATTTGACGAGTTATCACGGCGTTGTTGTGAGTTGATTTGAAACTGAAAAGATATATCTTTGACCGTTTTATCTAAGTTTGGGGAATAGGTAGCCTATTGCTAGAGCAACGTATTAATGTAATAGCGTCATTCAAGTTTGGTTTAGTTTTAAACTTTATATATGAAAACCATGGAATTTGCTATGGAAGTAGTAGCAGAGCAGAGTGATGAGGTACCCGTACCAGCAATGTTGGTGAAGTTATGGAAGAGATGAGAAAAAACTTTCAAGAACTTAAGGTCGGTCAAGCTGAAAACAGCAATGCTCTTAAAGCTGAAATTGCTGAAAACAGCAATGCTCTTAAAGCTGAAATTTCTGAAAACAGCAATGCTCTTAAAGCTGAAATTGGAGCAAAAAGTGAAGCTCTTCGCTGTCAAATCACTGCTCATTTTGATGATAGACTTTTGCAATTAAGGGGCGAGTTAGTGCAATTACGACAAGATTGTTTCGTGAGGAATGAAGATCAGTTCAAGGAGGAGAGTAATTTGAAACCTCTTAATGAGTCACAGGAGGGACTCCTAGTACCAGAAAAGGATAAGTACATTGTTTTGGTCCAGGAAGCAACTCCGGTTTCCCATGATGCTTTGTGTATTGAATCCCAAACTAGTGTTCAAATGGAATTGGTTAGTGTTCGGTCAATTTCAGAGAGTCCTTTTCCAGTTACAGATATTTATGTAAGTAATATTCCTACAATTTCTCTGAAGGAGAGCAAGCTGGCTATGCCCAGAGCAATTTTCAAACTCCGCAAACCAACTTGTGTCACTAAGTTTGCGAACCACATTTATGATTTAATGTTTCCTTTCGGGACTGACCTTGTTTTCCCCACTCACCACAGTACTAAAGTATTGGCAAATGATATTCCCATTGGGGATAAGCAATTTGTGCACGTTGAACAGTTCCTCGGTACTAGCCCATATGGTCATACTGTAGATATTTCAATCAACCTAATGAAATGTTTCATTCTCCAACATTTACTTGAGACTTTTGAAAAGTGTAATTCCATAATACAAAGAAGAAAACGTAGGAAGAAGAAGAAGGATAGGAGGGAAGAACCAGGAGTACATGTGAAGAAAAAGGAAATAATCTCACTTTGGTCCAAAGGAAAACTGGATTTATTTCATGAGGGCATCAACAGATTTAAATTAAAAAATATCCATTCTTCTTTTAGCATAAGAGATTCACACTACTTATGTACTACAGTTTAATTATATTTTTAAGTAATTGATGTTGTGCACAGTGATTTTTACAAAGCTGAAGTATGAAGTGTCTCTTCAACATAATGGTTTTCTAGAAACTTTGATTTAAAAAAAAAAAAAAAAAAAAAAAAAAAAAAAAAAAAAAAAATTCTTTGTACTTTGTAGGGTTGTTTAGTTTAATACTTCTCGGTAGGTGTTCTCTTTTGTTTAAGACAAATCACAAAGATACTTGATATAGATAGTGAGTTAGGGAATAAATGTCTTGAGTTACATTAAGTAATTTATATCTCAAGTCAGTAACACCCAGTAACCACCTCAAGGATATGTCGAAAGATGGACGTCTTTGTGTGTTAATAACAGAACTATAAATATGTTCTTTATTGTTTGGTGTAGTCTTAAGTCGATTTTCTTGGAAGGGGTAGTAAGTGATTAGACCTAAGCGCAATTTCAGAAGGCTAGGTTGACAAACCTTCAGGTCATTGACCCCATTTTTAACCGAGCATCTCCAAAGAAAGGAAATGTTACTTTATCATGGGAAGCTCTGGTAAATAACAATCTGGTGTTTCACTGACAAAGATGTATCCTGGATAGAGAGTGATGTACTATCCACAGAGAAAAAAAATAACTATGACTGATGTATTGGTGTTAATGTTCATGTGCGTTTGAGTGAGGAACAGACGTTTAACCTCAAGAGATTATTATTTGTAATTTTGTGCTTTCTTTCCAGGGAGATACAATTGTATGTGAAGATATAATTGTATGTGAATGAAATTTTGTGAATATGTTTGTAATTTTGTTCGGTAGGGACCGGCCACCAATACTCTTGTATAGTAATTTAATTCATGGTGTTCTTGTATCATGTAGGGACATTTTTGTGTAACTACCTACTAAAAAACTAACCTAAAATATGTCCCAGGTTCAAATGTCTTGCCTGCGGCTTCACATTAGAACCGTGACATGGAAGGGGTTGTCACATTACAGTAGGCTTGCCCCTTCAGTGCTTAACTTATTTTAATTATATTTATTCTATGAGTATCGGTGACTTACGAGTCGGACAGTTGAGGAGCGGTCAGAGAGAGAGTGTAGTGGAGTCGTGCAGAGAACGTCGTGGGTATCGTTCCTCCTCTGGTTTTGTGAAAGTGATGGAAAGAATTGTTTTAACACTCTGAAGAACCTGCATCTTCGGATCGTTTGTCACTAGTAATTTGCTTGTGTGTGTTATTGTTATTTTTTCCATTGGTGGCCGGGTGCATTTGTGTAGCACAGAACTCAGAATAAATCTATGGCCTACATACTCGAAGTGATTCCTTGAAGAAACTTATAGTTAGATTTGTTCTGGATTTGTACCCTAGCCAGCCTATGGTGGCGGCCGATAATTAATTATAACGAAGTCTGATGGACCTTATCTTAGGTGGTCAAAAACTAATTATAAAGGGGACTAATTAGCAAGTCGGAAGGAACTGCTGTGATCATCCCGACACACTATGTCAACCTTGTTCTCCGACACCTTTCATGCCCCTTTTCATGCGTGGAAATAAGAAAAAGTCGCACGGTGCAAGGTCAGGAGAGTAAGGCACGCGGGGAAGCGGAACCATACCATTTGAAGCCAAAAACAGAAATAGCTATGTGTGCTGGCACATTGTCGTAATGGAAGAACCAGTCTTCTGTCTGCCACAAATCGGGTCTTTTTTGACGAACACTGGTGCGTACTCTTCTTAAAATTTCCAAATAAAAGATTTGACTGTCGGTCTGAAGTAGGGGAACAAACCCTGAATGAACTACGCCCTTGGAATCAAAAAAGCAAAAGAATATTGTTTTGATTTAACTTAACAACATTTTTATGGTGAGGATGACAATGACGTTTTCCATTGCTTGATTGTTCTTTTGTTTCTCGGTAGTAAATGTAGCACCATGACTCATCACCAGCAATGACCCTTGATAGAAAAACTGGACCATCAAGCTGTAGTTTCAGAGCACGACATGTTTCAACTCGACTTTCTTTTTGATTGTCAGTCAGAGCCTGAGGAACAAACTGGCAGCAACCCTTTTCATTCCCAAATCTCGGTTAAAATTCGCTGAAGCGAGCTCCAAGATAACCCACTAATCTCTAACAGTTGATCTATTGTCTGTCGACGGTCGGATAGCATAAGCTCTCGAATTTTTTCAACAGTTTCGTCTATTCTGGCAGTTTATGGACGACCAGAACGAGGTATGGCATCAATCTACATGTCACCATTTTTAAACTAAGCGAGCCACTCGTACACTTGAGTTTTTCCCATAGCGTCATCTTTGTAAACTGTTTTCAACATTAAAACAGTTTCAGAAGCATTTTTACTGAGTAAATAAAAAATTTCACAGCTGCTCGTTGTTCAATTAAGCTTGCCACAGTAAAAAATGAAACAATAACAAAAGTCCAACAAAAACAACAATCACAGCAAAGTAGCAGAACAAGCCAGGTCGACCACACAGGCGGCACTGAATGACAATGAGTTGTGGTATAAACGACTATCGGCTGAAATGCGTACTACACAAGCTCCGTCCACGGCAATACTATTCCCGTTATTGTTTGGTGCCCCCTCATAAGCTTACAATGCGTTCTTCTTGAAGTTTTTGCTACTATAATTTGTAATTTGAAAATAGAGCTAGTATTTTTTGTGATTAAAGCCCGAAAGATGGTTCTGTATGATACTATTGAATGAATGATCGATTTCAGGCAATCATCATCACAGACGGATTAAAACAGCAGGGGTCCCGTACCAAATCTGAAGAAGAGGCTGGAAGCCCGAGAATTTATTTGGTGATGATGAGGTTACTGTCATCCACAAATAAATTTTATCCCCATGATTGATGCTGGATGTAAAATCATATATATTATTTCTATAAGGTATTTTTTGTCGCAAGCCATTATTTCCCTTCATACTTAACCGAAATCAATGAATGAGGCGTCATTTTAAAGCTTATGATCTCCACTTTGGTCACATCATACTTTAAGAATGGAATTTTCCGGAATTCGACCCTTAAAGTGCAAAAATGTCAATATTTCTAAAATGCTGTTTTTTGTGTTATGAGTCATTTATCTTCCTGGATACCTATCTGCAATCTATCTTTTCTATATATCTATAAAATTAAAACCGGATATATTGGTCTTATGAAAACTCGGAAACTACGGAGCAGATTTCGATGGGGTTTTCACCGTTTTAAAGCCTAGAACCTTAATTCAGTTGTTTGGCATGTCTTATGTTTTAACTTTAAATAACGCTGAAGCATCATATGAAATAGGCTATTTGACAGTATTAAAAAAATATTATAAATTGAACTCATTCTCGTAGATTAATGCTTCAGGAAGCTAATTTTTTCAATTTTGAAAAGAAAAGTGGATTATTTTTAATAAAAAAGCGAAATAAAAATTATACTTTTCTTACCTCTGGTCACGTGACAGAAAACGCTCTAGGATAGGTGGTCGCTTGAGTGACGTCACACGTCTGTAAACGCTTTGACTGGGAAAGGAGCGTTTCCTATTATCCAAGTTTTCAACTACTTTTATTGTTTGTTGCTGGTCATTTCTTGTTATTAATTAAATTTAATTTTGAATACAAAATCGAGAAAAATTTGTAAAAGCCTACAGCGGAGAAATATCGAAAATAGACTATTTATTTGTGGGGCTAGCTATTGAAAAAACCCCTGACTTTCATTCTGCTGAGCTTAAAAATGTTACAGCTTCAATTTGAGACTCATTTATATTTAAATTGAAAGTTAGAGATTGATTGTTGTGCGTTGGCAAACCATACGTCGAAAAATTCTGTACGCGAAATTTGTGCAGTGAAAATAAAAAAATAAAGTAAAGTTGTATGGGTGTCGCAAATATGCGGAAAAAATTGAGGTATTTCTTGTAGCTAATAAGCAGCTCTTTCAAATAAATATAGCAAGAGACCTATATAATGTGGTATAATGAAGTAAAATGCAACATGAAATTGGCTCAGTAGTTTTTTTAATTAAAAATAATCTCGCTCTGTTTTAATGATGCTAATGTATCACGGAAAAAGCATGCGTAAACTTACCACGAGGATCGCCAAAAGCAACAGAAAAACACAAGTCACTACTAACACACAGAAACACAGCGTAATCATCGACCAAACTCAGTCAAATGGCGCAGCCGACTGGAGTGCTTGATCGGTGGATCACATGAAGCCCATTGTTCAAACTATTTTTTCTATTGTTAGGAGTGAATTCGTGGAAAATAAACCTTTGATCCAAGTTATATGGTTTATCTATTTTGCTGCGTAAACTATTATCAAAACTGACTTTTGTCCCTCTAGATTTAGCAAATATCACACTGTGCGGCGTCCTCCCGGATGCGAGGCCAGAGCGTTAACCGCTCACTCACCACGCTCGCAACAACTGGATGTTGTGGGCCATTTTTCTTAATTGTAGATGATATTTTTTTGTCAATAAAACTGAATTTGTTTGTTTATTCATTTACCTACCTCGTTTCACTTCATCTCACTCGAAGAAACTGTGAAGTGTTTGCTATTAACATAAAGAGAAGCAATTGAGAAGTAGTTTCCTGATAGCTGTGTGATTGAAGAGTGGTAATGGAATTCAGAACTCCTACGTTCGAACCTTGGTTGGGATAATATTTTTTGCGTGTATATTTTCCGTTTTTGTTTGCTGGTTTTTGCACTACTATGTTTTTATTCAAAGAATTCATAATAGTTGCAAAGCGTCATACAAGCGTTTGAAACAAATTGCTACCACACATGAAAACTTTTAATTTTTAAACTTACCAGAGAGAGAATATCATGCAAAAAATACAGGTGCACGGCGGCCAATATTGGAATTTATTTTAGAAGTGACATCACTTGTAGAAATCTTGCAACAGTTCCGGAAAGCGTTGTGTCCTTTTCGTTGGAATTTTTACCTGAAGATACAACTGCAGGTTACCTTCCTGACATAACTGCGTCTATTAAGCGGTATTTACTTTTAATATACAAGTATTTTTTTTAAACCTGTTTATGGTGTGCAAGTAACGTCCAATTTAGTTTTTGAAATCTTCTTTGGTTGTTTCAAACGGTTGTAATTCGCTTGTTATCCAAAAAGTTGTGAATCCTTCAGGGAAATATATATATATATGTATATATTGATGTTTTGGTGGGTTTTAGGGAAAAAATGATTATGCGATGCAACCAACAGCAACTAGTATCCAAAGAAAATGACAAAAGAAAACAAATTGAACATATTCCGAAGCTAGGATCGAACCTTAGGACCCTAACCCTAATAATTCTCACTTTAAACAACGTATTACTTTTAACTCTACGAAATCGCGGTGTAAATGAGCTTCACAGCAAATCGTAGGTGGGTGCAGGATGGGGGGAAGTTGGGTGTGTAGGGAAATTTCCACCGGAGCGTGTGCTCCAATGCAATTATATTAAAATAAAAAATTAATTAGTTTTAATAATATGACGTTAGAAAAGGCATCAGCTGTATGGGGCATTGATTGAAATATCGTAAGTGACTTTGTCGCAATATCAAATTGAAGTTGTTACATTTTTAAGCTCCACAGAATAAAACTCAGTGGTTGTTTCTATAGCTAGCCCCACAAATAAGGCGTCTACTTTCAATATTTTTCCGCTGTAGGCTTTTACAAATTGTTTTAGATTTTATATTCAAAACGAACTTTCATTAATAACCAGTAACAAACAATAAAAATAATTGAAAACTTGGGTAATAGGAAACGCTCCATTCGAAGCGGCAGCGTTTACAGACATGTGACGTCACGACTGTCAATGCACGCGCCAGGCAGCGAAGGAGCGTTTTGGCGGGCTTTTAAATTCTTTAAATTTCAACTTTGAATTTTGAAATAATGCACTGCCGTCTAAAAATTTCTTCACTCGATGAATAACGTGTACCAGTAAACAATTTAAAACCATTTTCAAGCAGTAGTCAATTACTCAATTCTGAACGTATGGTGACAAATCCCAAAGATGGAAGGATTAGATGTTCCCTACTTCGCACTAAACACATATTTAAATATCTCTGATCATAGTATTTAATTAAAGCATTAAGATAACCTTACAATAATAACTATTTTGCACAATAAACAAAAATTGAAGTATTCTTTCCTTTAATTCTGGATATTCAATTTTTAAACTCCATACACAGCCGTAACTTGAAGTATTCTTTCCTTTAATTCGGGATATTCAATTTTTAAAAGCCATACACAGCCGTAAAAACAACAGAGATTTTCTTTAAGCACGATCTCAGGACAATGTCTTTGGCCATTAGCATTAGTCTTCTGTTTACGATAATATTATTCGGGATTCACGTGTGATATTGGTATGAAAAGATGAATCTGCGGAATTAAAGTATCTGGCGTTTCCAGTAAAAAGTATATCCATTCACTTCGCAATTGAATCAAATGTGAGATTCTCACATAATGTAGGGTTGTTCAGTAATGTAGTAAAGCAATTTTTTTAAACTAAATTAACAAAGCTTGATATAATGAATCTTTTCAGACGAATGAAAATAGTGTTCGTGCAAATACCTGTAAACTTCAACCCAACCGTCTCTTGGTAGGGGGCGGATGTATCAAAGTTTGCTTTAATTCCGAAAAAGGTTGGAGCGAATTTTATGAAACTTTGTACAAATGTTTTTAATTGCGGGAATAAAAATAGGGTACGGGTAAATTTACTCCAGCTATACCGGGCAACGCCGGGAACTCCGCTAGTAGTTTAATAAAGTATCATTATAAATATTAGGATCTCTGCTTGGATGACATCATATATTAATGTAATAAGAAAGGCCCAGAACAGGTATATATCAGAGAATTCAGGCAATAAGATGAAAACTATATGGAATATCATAAAAACTGAAACAAGAAAATATGTAAATCACTCTAAACACATAAACATAGAACAAAATGGATCTGTTCATAGTGAAGTATGTGAAATATTTAACAAACATTTTACTCTAGTTGTAGAGAAATTAGACATAGAAAAGCAATCCCCACATAGTGCCCTAAGGCTTCTTGAGACTGCTTACCCATTTAGATTTGTGAAAATGCAATTTCCACCAGTAACAGTCTCAGAAAAAAAGAAACTCATGAAACAATTAAAACCTAAAAATTCTTCCAGCTATGACAATATTTCAAGCAAATTACTGAAAAGATGTTCAGATTGTATCAATAGTGTTCTTGCCTACATTTGTAATGAATCGTTAATGCAAGGTATGTTTCCAAATAGAATAAAATGTGCAATTGTAAAACCAATGTTTAAAAAAGGAGAAGCAACTTGTGTAGATAACTGTCGTCCCATTTCATTACTTTCAGGATTCTCAAAGATTTTTGAAAAAGTCATGTATTGTTGAGTAATAAAATATGTTACACTAAATAATATCCTCACATCATCACAATTTGGGTTCCAAAAAGGATCATCTATAGAAATGGCTATATATTCATTTTTAAATAACACATTTGAGGAACTGAATAATAAAATGAGCCCTGTAGGATTTTTTTTGTGATCTTGCAAAAGCATTTGACCATGTAAATAATGAAATACTTTTGAAAAAATCGAATACTATGGTATTCATGGAACTGCAGATAAATGGTTTAAATCATACATGGAAAGTCAA
The DNA here is from genome assembly GCA_031002005.1 of Vandiemenella viatica. Lineage (NCBI taxonomy): Eukaryota > Metazoa > Arthropoda > Insecta > Orthoptera > Morabidae > Vandiemenella > Vandiemenella viatica. Next base: position 163,154,343 of record CM061920.1, read on the forward strand.
ATGCAAAAAGTTTCTATTTTTGATTCTGAAATAAGTAAAGATGCTTCATCAGACTGGGAGAAAGTAAAACATGGAATTCTACAAGGTTCTGTCCTAGGACCCATCCTCTTTTTGTTGTACATAAATGACCTTCCTGGAAACTTATCTGACAAAGTTACGAGTATTTTATTTGCAGATGACACTACCCTGACTGTGAGAAAAACACCAAACAGCAATCTAGAATTCAATGTAAATGAAGTACTTAGTGAAGTAGCAAATTGGTTTAAGGAAAATTCATTAAAATTAAATTTTGAAAAAAACACATTATATTAAGTTTAAAACAAAAAATTATACTCAGCCAGATTCACAAGTAAGGTATAAAAATAATACAATATTAGAAACAAAGAGTATAAAATTCCTTGGTATTAAAATAGATGAGAAACTCTGATGGCACGACCATATCACTTCACTGATGAAGTTGTTAAGTAGTGCCACCATTGCAATACGAACACTTTCTCTAACAGCAAATCTAGAATTAACGAAACAGGTGTACTCCTCATATTTTCATTCAGTGGCGTAATTTTTTGGGGAAACTCTTCACAAAGTAAAAACGTTTTTATAGCACAGAAAAGAGCTATTAGAATGTTGTGTAGGATAAAGCCAAGAACTTTATGCAGACAACTTTTAAAAAAACTCAGTGTTCTTACAAAGACTTCTTAGTATATATATTCTCTCATGTGCTTTGTCATAGGCCATTTTAACCCGTTTACTTCTAATTCACAGTTACATAATTTCAATACAAGAAACAGAAATAACTTGCACAAAACACAAATATCTCAAAGAGGAGTTAATAATCCTAGTATACATCTGTTTAATAAACTTCCCAAGAGTATAAACAGTTTGTAAAGATATATTTAAATAAAAACTGACAGATTATCTTATTGGCAACGATTCTACTCCATTCAAGAATTTGAACAAATTAATTACTTGTTTTCAATATGGCTTTTGCAAAATTCAGTTGTAAAAATTAATGTTCATTGTTATTTCTTTGTCTTTGGACCATATAATTGTTTTCACTACGATTGTTAGTCATATTGTATTTATGTGTATAAACCATGACATTTTCACATTCCATAGGTCCTTCCTCAGCAGGGATCCATGGAACAAGATTGTTAAATTTAAAAAAAATAATTAAGACAGGAATTTTTCGGAATTTGACCCTTCAGTAATAAAATTATCAATATTTCTGCAACGCGTTTTTGTGTAAACGAGCCATTTATCTCCCTTTATATCTACGTCATATAGATAAATGAAGTATCATATTAAAGATTAAGGTCTTCTCCGTGGTAACATTATATTTTAAGGAAGGAATTTTTCGTAATTTCACCCTTAAAGGACAAAAATGTCAGTATTTCTAAAATGCGTTTTTGTGTCTGGAGCAATTTATCTCCATGGATATCTAACCGAAATCGATAAATGAAGTATGATTATTAAGATTAACGTCTCAGCTTTGGTGACGTCATATATTAAGAAAGAATTTTTTTTTAATTCAGCCCTTAGATGAAAAAAGCATCAATGGTTCTACTACGAATTTTTGTGTCACAACTCATTTATCTCCCTTCATTTCTAAGCGATATAGATAAATGAGATATCAAATTAAAGATTGAGGTCTCCTCCGTTGTAACATTATATTTTATGGAAGGAATTGTTTGTAATTCGACCACTAAATTGCAAAAATGTCAATATTTCTAAAATGCGTTTTTTTGTGTCTCGAGCCATTTTTCACCCCGGATATCTAACCGAAACTGGTAAATAAAGTTGGATTATGAAGAGTAACGTCTCAGCTTTGGTGACGTCATATATTAACAAAGAATTGTTTTTTAATTCAGCCCTTAAAGGGAATAAGTATCAATCGTTCTACAACGCTTTTTTGTGTCACAACCCATTTATGTTCCTTCATATCTAACTGATATAGACAAATGTGGTATCAAATTAATGAAAAAGGTCTCCGCGGGGGTCACATTATATTTTAAGAGAGTTTTTTTTGTAATTCGACCCTTAAAGGGCAACAATGTTATTATTTCTAAATTGTGTTTTTTATGTCTCGAGCCATTTATCTCCTTGGATATTTAACCGAAATCGATAAATGAAGTAGGATTATGAAGAGTAATGTCTCAGCTTAGGTGTCATTAAATATTAAGAAAGATTTTTTGTTTGTTTGATTTAACCCTTGAACGGTATCAGTGGTGTGTCACGGGCCATTGATCTCCATTAATATATAATCGAAATAGATAAATGAGGTATCATTCTAAAGATTAAGGTCTCCGCTGTGGTCACATCATGTTTAAGAATGGATTTTTCTGAATTTAAACCTTGAAGGACAAAAATATCAGTATTTCTCAGATCCGGTTTTTGTGTCTCCGATCATTTATCTCTCTTGATAATTCAACAAAATTGATAAACGAGGTATCATTTTAAAGACTGAGGACTTTGTAAGGTCTTCGGTTTTATTACACCATATTTTAAAAAGCGAATTTTTCAAAATTCGACCCTTAAATTACAAAAGTATTAATATTTCGAAAACGTATTTTTCTGTAACGAGGCATCTCCCTTGACACCTAACTGAAATCTTTAAATGAGGTATCGTTTAAATTATAAAAGTATCCGCTTTGGACATATCATATTTTAAGAAAGAACTTTCTCCAAATCCAACCTGTACGGGGCAAAAATATCATCATACAAACCACCTCGTTTGATGCATAACCGAAATCGATAAATGAGGTATCATTTTAAAGACCAAGGTGTCCGGTTTGGTTACATCATATTTTATAAAAGGAATGTTTTTGGAATTTGACCCTAAAGGGCAAAGTATCAATATTATTTCTACAATGTGTTTATATATATATATATTCAACGATCCTTGTATCTCCTTTAATACCCAAACGAATTTGATAAATGACTTATGCTTTTAAAGATTAAAGTATTCAATTAGGTAAAATAATAATTTAAGAAAGAATTTTTCGGAATTTTATGCTTAATGTCGCCGCGCGTATGCGACAGTTCAGAGCCAAGTCTCTTTATTGCAGCAACAAATATCACAGAGATGTTAATAAACTGTTTTTTTTTTTTTTTTTTTTTTTTTTTTTTTTTTTTCATTAAGTAGCTTTGCATATATTTTATTCTGTTAAGGAAACTCTTTTGTTTTGCTATACAATTCAAAACTAAATCGCAAAGCAACAGATATCACAGAGATGTTGATATGCATTTGGTTCAGGTTGGTTGTATTCTGTTAAGGTTAGTGACTGTTTATCGTACAGACAATTTTAAATTTCCTTAACTGTTTCGTAATATGTCTTCATGCGTAGCCATTACACTAACAAATATCTGCTACAAAAGTGCGTCTCTACTTTTCGTTTTATTACAAGCATTCAACTCACTATTCATCGTATTTTATCAGCGAAATTTTCACACCGGTCGTCTAGTCATTAATATACCGAGCGTGGTGGTGTAACGGATAGCGTTCTGGCCTCGCATTCGGGAGGACGGCGGTTCGAATCCCCGTCCGGGCATCCAGATTTGGGTTTTCCATGGTTTCCCCAAATCACTCCAGGTGAATGCCGGGATGCTTCCTTCAAAAGGCCATGGCCGAATTCCTTCCCATTCCTTGCCCCCATCCTTTCCCGTCTCTAAAGACCACGTTGTTAAAAAGGGACGTTAAACTGTTACAAAAAAAAAAGTCATTAATATAAATTAGTAATAATATGGTACTTAGAATGCTTCCCTGGGGACACCTATACTTACATGTCTTTCTTCTGAGAGGAAGTTACATAAAATGTTTGAGATTTATGGGATTGTGGAGACTTCTTGTATTCTGTTTGTTAGTTCATGTATTTTGTTTGTTAGATATGACTGGAATCAGGATTTTACACAACCCCTTATTCCTATTGCTTCCTGTTTCTGCAGGAGGATGTTATGGACAACAGTCTCAAAAGCTTTTGAAAAGTCTAGAAACAGAGCTCTGCAAAGAGCTTCAAGTATGTTTTTAGTAAACTATGCTATCGCTTAAGTTTTTTTCTTTTGCTGCCCGGAAGCCAAACTTTGATTTGCTAAGATTATATTTGCTCAGGAAACTGTACAACCTGTCTTTCATAAGTGATTCCAATACTTTAGAGAAAGATAACAGTATAGATATTGGGTGGTTATTTTTTAAATCTTCTATACTCTCCTTTTTAAAAATAGGTATAACCTTTGCAAATTTTAGATAGCCTGGAAATACACCAGTTGTGAAAGATTAATGTGCTAATGGGGCCTGGGGGATATGTATACACTGTTTAATTAGAAGTATTGGCACCTGATCCAAGCCAGTTGATTTTTTAGCTTGAGAACAGCATTTTTCACCTTTTCCTCTGTTACTGGATAATGGTGATTCGTTTGTTTACCTGGAAATTTGCAGCTATGTTAGAGAAATAATTGTTTACATAGTTGGCTAATTCTGTTGGGTTATTACAGATATTTATTAGGCAGGAATCTAGGTTTTTTTTTTGTTTTCCCTGTATCCCTTCTCACTATGTCCCAAATTGCTTTTGATTTATTGCTTGAATTTATAACTTTGCTGTTAACCGAATTTTTTCTTGTCCTCTGCTAGGACTTGTCGATACTCTTTTTTTTGTAATTTCTATGATAAGGTAGCATGTTCATCTTTATTCATATATATTCTTCTGAGATTTTCCCATTAGTGATCCACTTGGTTTTCTTTTGATCATAATTGGGGAGTGTGAGTACTTTGGAAAATTCTTGAAAATGAAATTTTAAAAAAAGTAGGAAACTTTTTTAAATTGTTCTTTTACATTAGGCTCAGTATAAATCTCTTCCCATGGCTGACATAATAGGTCCTTTAAAAATTCACATACCTTGGTTTTTGGAAATCTAAGGATGTACATTTTTCAGTTATATTTTTTTTATAAACTGCTAGATTTAAATTTATAATTTTTACAATGATTGTCAGATAGACCTAAGTTTTCTACAGTTACATTACAACAGTTCACATCCAGGTTTGTCAGGACATGATCAATAGTAGATTCAGAATTTGATGTAACTCTTGTTGCACCTTCTACCAGGGAAAAAATAGCATGTGAATACAGAATATTAAACCAAAATTTAGTATTATTATCTTTTATTTTAGTATTTATATCACCACATATTATGATTTTACTTTTTCTAGTATACACTTTACCTAGGATCAACCTTAATTTTGAGAAGAATATGGCAGTATCAGAGCATGAAGGATGGAGACAGTGGAGACGACGCATGGGACCTTAACCGCGCACTGGAGTGAAACGGGGTAGGGAGGTCGCTATATTGGTTGGCCATAGAAACACCGGGAATGGCACAAAAACGTCAAGGGAATCATCCGACAACTGTGGCACCGATATCTGATGATTGATTATTATGTAACTCGACGAGACAGATCAAATGTGAAAAATAATTTTTTTGATATCCCGCTTAGTTTTCGAGTTATACTGCCTTAAAAGTGAGGTGTTTCGGGTTTAAATGCAGAAGAAAAAATTCCCCAAGATTCAGGAAAAGACAAATCGAAAGTGAAGAATAAAATTTTTCGATATCTCGCTTAGTTCTCGAGATATGCTGTCTCCAAATTGGGGTGGTTAGGTTATGTTAAGCCAATGTTTAAAACCTTTTTTTTAAAAAAATGAACCCTTCAAAAGAACTCATAGCTTCTGAGCTTACTCAGAAGAAATTGTACTGTTAGTGGCGTACATATCTTTGCTAGCAACATCAGTCCATTTATCTTACATCAAAAATCAGAAGCTTAGATGGGAGTAGTTTACATCGCACGTAGTGTCACTAAATGGTGCTCATGAAATTACTAACAACTAATCATATATATTATTTCTATAAGTTGTTTTTTTGTCACAAGCCATTATCTCCCTTCATACCTAACCGAAATCAATTAATGAGGTGTCATCTTAAAGTTTAAGGTCTCCACCTTGGTCACATCATATATTGAGAAAGGATTTTTTCAGAATTCGACCCTTAAAGGGAAAAATTGACAATATTTCTAAAATGATGTTTTTTGTGTTACCAGTCATTTAACTATCTGGATACCTATCTCAAATCGTTCAATGAAGTATCATTTTAAAGATTAAGATCTCCGCTTTGGTGACATCATATATTCAGACAGAAATTTTTCGAAATTCGACCCTTAAAGGGCAAAAGTATCAATATTTCTGCAACGCGTTTTTTATGTCACGAGCCATTTATCTCCCTTCATATCTAACCGATATAGATAAATGTGGTAAAATATTAAAGAGTAAGGTCTTCGACGTGGTAACATTAAATTATTAGAAATTAATTTTTCCTAATTCAACCCTTAAAGGGCAAAAGTGTCAATATTTTTAAAATGCTTTTTGTGTCTCGAGCCATTTATCTTCTTGGATATATAACCGAAGTCGATAAATGAAGTTTGACTATGAAGAGTAATGTCTCGGCTTTGGTTACATCATATGCTAAAGAAGATTTTTTTTGGAATTCATCCTTTAAAGGGAAAAATTAACATTAGTTCTACAACGCATTATTGTGTCGCGAGCCATTTATCTCTCTCCATACCTAACCGATATAGATAAATGAGGTACCGTATTAAAAAGTAAGGTTTCCGCCGTGGTAACATTATATTTTAAGAAAGATATTTTACGTAATTCGACCCTTAAAGGACAAAAATGACAATATTTCTAAAATGCGTTTTCTGTGTCTTGAGTCGTTTATGTTCTTGTATATATAACCGAAATCGATAAATGATGTAGGATTATGAAGATTAGTGGCCCAATTTTAGTGACATCATATACTAAGAAAGATTTTTTTTTTTTGGAATTGAACCCTTAAAGAGAAAAAGTATCACTGGTTCTACAAAGCACTTTGGGTCACGAGCCGTTTATCTCCCTTAATACCTAACCGATATAGATAAATGAAGTATCATATTAAAGAGTAAGGTCTCCTCCATGGTAACATTATATTTCAAGAAATTATTTTTTCGTAATTTGACCCTTGAAGGGCAAAAATGTCAGTATTTCTAAAATGCGTTTTTTCTCTCCAGCCATTTATCTTCTTGGATATATAACCGAAATCGAGAAATGAAGTATGATTATGAAAATCAGTGTCTCAACTTTGGTGACATCATATACTAAGAAAGAAGTTTTTTTGGAATTGAACCCGTAAAGGAAAAAGTATCAGTGGTTCTTCAACGCATTTTTGTGTCACGATCCATTTAACTTCATTAATATATAACTGAAATACATAAATGAGGTATCATTCTAAAGATTAAGGTCTCCGCTATAGTCACATCAAGTTTTAAGAATGGAATTTTCTGAATTTAACTCTTAAAGTGTAAAAATATCAGTATTTCTAAAATGCGTTTTTGTGCATCGAGTCATTTATCTCCCTTGATAATTAACCAAAATTCATAAACGAGGTATCATTTTTAAGACTGAGGTCTTCGTAAGGTCTTCGGTTGGTTACACCTTTTTTTAAGAAAGGAATTTTTCAAAATTCGATCGTTAAACGGCAAAAGTATTGATATTTCTACAACGCATTTTTCCGTCATGAGCCATTTATCTCCATTGATATCTAACCGAAACCAATTAACGGGGCATCGTTTAAAACATAATATTATCCGCGTTGGACAGATCATATTTTAAGACAGAACTTTTCTATAAATTCAACCCTTAAGGATCAAAAATATTATCATTTCTTAAACTATTTTTTCCCCCTCGCTTAAGGTCTAACCAAACTCGGTAAATGAGGAATCTTTTTAAAAGCCAAGATGTCCGGTTTGGTCACACCATATGTTATAAAAGGAATGTTTTTGGAATTTGACCCTTAAAGGGCAAAAGTATTAATATTATTTCTACAACCCGTTTCTTTTTTTATATTACGAGCCATTTATCTCCTTTGATACCTAACCGAAATTGATAAATGACATATCATTTTAGAGATTAAGGTCTCCAATTAGGTAAAATCATCAATTAAGAAATAATTTTTTTGGAATTTGATGCTTAAAGTGGTCACGTGTATCAAACAGTTCAGAGCCAAGTCCTCAGATTGCAGCAGCAGTATCACTGAGATATCAATAAATTGTTTTTTTATACAATAAGTAGTTTTTGGGATATTTTTTTCTGCTATGGAAACATTTTTGATTTGCTATACAATTCCAACGTATAACTTTTATTCGCACAGCAGCACATATCACTGTGATGTTGATATGCTGTGTGCATTTTATTCCGGTTGGTTGTATTCAGTTAGGGTCAGTGAGAGTCTGTCGTACATACAGTGTGTTTTAAATTTTCCTAACTGTTCGTAATATGTTTTGATTCGTATCTATTACAGTAAACAAATAAATATTTGCTACAAAGTGCGTTTCTACTTTTCATTATATTACAAGCATTCAACCTCACTATTCATTGTTTTTTATTAGCGAAATTTTCGCACGGGTTTTCTAGTAATTGTTTGTACCCTTGTGGTTAGTAGTGGTTTAGTAGTTCACACAGCACAAATTATCACAATTATCACAATTAATTTCATCGTACACTTTAAGTGTAAACTGAAACTGGACATTCACTTATCGCGATGTAAACTTGACCTGTTTAAATCAGACTTTCAACACTCGTTTACAATAAGGTGCAAGATAGTAACATATGATGATTGTCTACACTACACCAACAAACATTTGAGATGGATATCATTTTATTGAGAGCAATGAATAAATTTTTAGCGATCTGCTCTAATCTTGCAGTTATCTATCAAAGACTTCAAGAACAATAATTACAATGTGATTTAGTTACGAAACGTTATTACAGGTTGTTTCCTATCTTGTCTGTTTGTGCAACTGTATTCAATACAACTTGACATTATTAAAAAGCTTTGAAACATTAGAAAATGAAATATTCACAGCAGCAAACACAGTGCAAACAGCCAAATGTTTTGCGGTTATTACTATGGCCTCCGCGCATGCGCAATAGGAGACGAGTTTTTATATTATGTTACACAGATTTAGCGTTATTTCGTCTCCACTATCTCCCTTCCTCCATGTATCAGAGTAGATAACAAAACTCGGTAGTTGCATCTTTCACAGTAATCTCTGGAATTTAATTAACGTGACTGCCTCATGGAGGTAGGAAAAGATAGGAGACAAGGTGTCGCTAAAACTGCGAAGTCGCCTGTAAACTCTGGGGCCGACTGCACTTATACGGCGGCCATATTCGTCGGTTCAAGACATTGGTCTGTTTTCATTACCTTCCGTGCTGTGAACATTTTATGTTCTAAAATTTCAAAGTGTTTTATAATGCCATCTTGTGTGGCGTATGGTCGCACAAACAGAACAAGTAAGAAACAACCTGGAATATCATTCCACAGGTAAGTCACGTTGTAATTATTGTTCTTGATGTGCTTGTAATGCGGTATCTGCAATAGTAGGGTTTGTTATTATAGATTTACAATGCCTGTTGAAAAAAAGTGTATTCACAGCTTTCAATAGGACTACGATGTTATCAAATATTTGTAGATGCAGAGAACCACTGTATCTTACTTTTTTCACGTAACAGGTTATCCTTATTGTAAACGAACGTTCAAAGTCTATGTTAAGTGGATGAAGTTTGCTTCGCGATACAGTGAAAATATTATTCTACGTGCTTTAGTCCAAATGTAATTTGTATTGAAAGTGTATAATGAAATTAATTGTGATAATTTGTGCTAGGAATCGTAATGAAGTCAATTTTGTTGTTATCCGAAATGCAATAAGCGATACGTTTCATGTGTTTTTGTGCAATTGCTTCGTTGGAATTTTTAGCGGCAATAGTAAGACAATTGTGATTAGTTAGAAATACAACCTATACCAGAATATTCTTTTTTATAGCAGAGGGAACATATTATGTATTTGTGATTAGTAATTTCTTGAGTACCATGTTAGTGACAGAAGGTGTATCGTTTGCGACTAATGATGTGTGGCAGCAAGGTATTGCACTGGGTAGTTTTATCATTACCGTGGCGCTTCAGTAAGATGACGAATTCTTATGTAACTGCACGAAACAAATTGAAAGTAAATAACAACATTTTTTGATATTTCTGTTAGTTCTCTTTTCTTTTGGTCCAGGCCGCATTTCGACCTAACCGCCTCACTTTTGAGAGAGTATATCTCTAGAACTAAGCGAAAAATATATATAAAAAATATTTCCCATTTGTCTGATCGAGTTCCCTAAGAATTTATCATCATATTGTGGCCCCACGGTAATGATAGAATCCCCTTACACTGATGCTCCTGGCGAATTTAAACAGGTCTATCCACTACCAGTGCAATATTTTCTGAGTAATCCGTGAAGTCTTTTGAAGGTGTAAGTTGTTTTAAAGTCATAACTATTGAACTAGGCTATTTTTAAAATTCCATATTTTGTAAATAGGTCTAGACTAGGCTTGCAACGAATATTCGGCAACTATTCGGTATTCGGCCTATTCGGCTACTTTTTTACTATTCGGCCGAATACCGAATACTTAGGTTTTTTTTAGTTAGATAATTGCCTAAAATTAAACGATTGATTCATTGCATGGTAATGTATTTTACTTACAATTACAAAAAAATGATAGTGCATGGTCAACTTACACGATGTCAAAGCAAAACAAAAATATTAAATAGCTACCTATTCACTGGAATCATCATAACTTAAATTTAGGAGTCGAAGGTTGTGATGCAAAAATATTAATTTTTCTGCATTGTCTGGTGGTAGTTTACTTATTTTTTTCACCTAGACATTTCCAGCTTCAGAGAAAAGCCGCTCCGAATAAACACTGCTTCCTGGCGCGGACAAGTATTTTGCTGCAAACTTTGTCAAACACGGAAATTTCTCTCTTCTTGCTTGCCACCTAATGTACGGATTATCATGCCATGATATACTATTAATATTTAAATAAATATCAATTTCAGTTTGAACTGCATTTTTTTCTTATGATGTCCCTGCACTGATCGTACTTTTCTCTTCAAAACAATCCATAAAATATGAGTATGTACTCTGACTGTGACTTGACGCTTCCGTCATCCTCTTGGACTGGATAGGGGACGAATTCGCACTGCCCTCGCTGCTTGTTGCACAGTACGTCTTTAGCCCATCGATCAAAATATACTGCCTTGCTTTCTCTCTTTGCAGTTGACTGGTGAAAACATACATTTTGAAGCGAGAGTCCAAAGAGGTTGCCGAAAAATAATTTTTATTTGTGGTAATGTCTTCAACCCTTGTTGCATGACAAGTCTCGCTTGGCTTAAGTTGGCTGTTAGCTTTGATGTGCTAGTTTTATCGCGTTAGAGCAACAACATACGGAATAATTTCAGAAATGCATGCATATCCGGAACTGGTGATTTTTGTTAGTTCTTCAAATGGTTGTAGTAATCTCAAAAGTTGCTCTAAAAGCTCCGATTGAGCAGCAGTCAAGTTGGCAATATTGCAGTCCGTGAGATACACTAAAATTGCCCGTTTTTGTTCCATTAGCCTTTCAAGCATATAATATGTGGAATTCCATCGCGTACTGACATCTTGCACCAATTCATGCTCGGGGTGACCCAATTGCTTTTTGATTGCAAGCAGTTTTTCTTCCGCAATACCGGAATGATTGAAATGAGTCACGATCTTCCTTCCTGCAGCTATCATTTCCATCACTTCTGATTGAACTTTCAAACAATCGACAGCAATTAATTGGAGAGTATGAATGAAACAACGAACTGTGGCCAACCCTGCATTACTGTCGGCCTTTACTATGTTTCGTCCGTTATCATGAATGACATGAATCTTTGCCAGCAGGTTGCCCCAAAAACTTGCTATTTCTTGTAGAGCATTGTGCTGCCCTCAAAACGCTTGATGCTCAGAACGTCATGCTTGACATGGAATTCGCCATCAATAAAATGCGCAGTAAAACTTAAAAAACTGATGTGATTATACAAGCACGTCCACATGTCACATGTGACGGAAACAAAATCAGTCTCTGAAAACATTTATTATAACTTTTCTACCTTTTGGTATATTTCTGGTATTATTTTGTTTGAAAAGTAAAGGCGCCATGTATGTTATACCGAGGCAAAACGCTATTTAACAGTCTTCTAAAATCAGCCCTTTCTACCATATTTACTGCCTCATTGTCAAGTGTTATCATTTCACCAATTAAGGGATGGTATTTTTTAGCCTTGAGATCATTAATAACCCATTGTTTAGGTATTTCAGAACATTCTTCATTGTATTTTTGATGTCTTAGGTTTATTTGCACCCATATTTTGATCCGTAGATACTTGCCCCTTAGGAAACGTAGGCTGCAACTTATTCTTCGTTGTGTTTATTTCTCATATGGTTTCTTGCCAATTCCACCTCGAGAAATTTTTGTTTCGCACAATTTACACACGACAGTTTTCGTATCATTTTTATCGTCCTCAAAGTATGTCCATATAGGCGACTTCTTTTTAGAAGCCATGATTGTCACACCCAACACAACTTCACTTTTAAAGTAACCAAATCAACTCGAAGTAAACTGACTGTTTAACGCTGCACAATCAAACTAAAAGTCGGGTGCACCGCCACCACGCCGACTTTTTTCTATTGTTGGCGCTCACTCAATTGAAGTTATTTCAAACGACACCGCATCGCATCGCCGGCCGACACACGCCCGATACACACCGTCATCTACAGCTATTAGTTTGGTTACTTAGACGGTGCGATGTCGATCTGGTGAATGTGGTGAAGTTTATCTCTAAAAATAGTGCAATGATTTCCAAAGTGGTTGATATTCACCCTACAGGGACTTCCGTGTGAATAACAAGGAAATTTGGAAATTTAAACAGTTCAGGCATTTAGTAAAGTAATTTCAAGATTTTAGTACAGATGAAATTAAAACCATACACGGCTTATTTAACAGATGTATTTGCTAATTTTAATTGTGTTGACTTGCTGTTACAAAGTGATAGTCTGAATTTAATAAAACTAAGGCCATAATTTTAGGTTTTATTGTCAGAATTAATATATTCAAACAAAACGGAAGCCACGAATCTTCCCAGTTCTCCAACTTGTAACTGATAAACGTTGAGGATGATGACGTTTCAGCCTATATTCAACATTTAGTCCAAATGCCCTTCTCACAGACTTAAAAACGAGGTATGTGGATGTTGTGACTACAGAAATACTGCACTCTGTTATCGATCCATATAGTGAAGAATGGCATATCATACTACAAGATTGTTATTGATCGATAGTCACTATCGTAATATGTAGGGGCAGTTCAGAAAGTTGTATCAGCAATTCGGTCTTAAGAAGTTATACCAATTGCTTATCCCGTATTATGAACTATCGTAAGAAAGCTTTTCCATCTTCACACCTCATTGGATGTTATTTTTTTTTTTTAAAGTAATGTCATAAATAATCCAACGTAGATCCTTGAGGCTATACTTCAAGCTTGTTAAAACAGGCACAGAGTGGTGGGAGGTAACTTGCTATAAGAGGCGGGCGAGAGACAAGCACAGAAATACAAATTTTGGCTCACTCCGGCCGAATATTTTTGCCGAATATTTGGCTATTCGGCCAGAAAGTCTGCCGAATATTCGGTATTCGGCGTATGGCCGAATATACTATTCGTTGCAAGTCTAGTCTAGACTTATTTTTCTTAATTTTGTAATCATTCCCATCAAATATTTTGAAAGGATTAAAATTATTGAAATGGAATATAGAAATCAATCAGCTTTTCTTCCTTAAATTCTGTTTGTAGATAGTATCAATTAGGGTATTTATAAATGTGACCCTATAAGACTCATTTTTAGCAATGCGATGATTAAAAACGAAGAAATGACGTTGATAAAAGCTGATGGATGACTGGCCCTGCATAATACAACAAACTGTTCCTAACAAAAACTCACGAACGACTGGCCTTACACGAGGCAGCGAACTGTTCTTAACAAAAACTCACAAACAACATGCCTACAGAGGCATTACCGGCTGCGAACTTGTCTAGTGAAAATATGGAGATAGGCTGGAAAATTAGAGACGGCTGAACCTCCTTAAATAAAAAATGTAAATATCGTAACGTCAGCTCTTAGCTTTAAACTTTGATATCTCGCTAACCACATTATATTTTAAGCTGTAATTTATAAATGTTTCTTTATACCATATACTCTTAATTTTGAATCTTTGTTCATTTATCCAGAACGCTTTCAAAGGATCTTTACTTAACTTCATGTCGTCGACACTTTGCGGAATGTTCTACAATGGTTCTAATAATGCCACTCCTACAATATCATTTTCTTCCTGAAAACCTAAGATTTTCCCTAAACTACCTATGTGATTTCAACCTACTTCATTTTATCTATATCCTGAAATTAATTTTATTATTTAATCTTATTTATTTTAGATTTTTATCTTAATTAAAAATCATACCAAAACTTTATCTAATTAGCTAAATCAAAGCTCAGGACTTTCTTATGGATGCTGACTACAGCGTGTGATAAAAGGTCTGATGTATCTCTTTGCATTAATTAGTCATTTCAAATCCTATATTTGGCTTCCTCTAAGCACATGGTTTTACATCAACAAAAACAAAATATTTTCCAAACTAAATTTATCTGAGCACAGAAAATACACCTCAAAATCATCTCCGTTATGAGTTCTCGTACTGAGAATGGAGGCTACTAAATTTATTATAGTTTAAAAACAAGACTTCAAGGTATTTTACTATTAGCAATAGATGGTAGAAATGCTTTTTTGTACTACTTCTGTGAAATAAACATATTCTTAAATGATTTTGACAAGGTTATAGATACATTCAGCCGTTTTGGAAAAACTCCACTGTGAAAGCAACCATTTACAAGCCTTGTCGTAGTTTCTGAAATAAAGTAGCTACTAAGTTTGAACATTTCTGAGTTTAGAATATAGGCACTCATTGACTTACTAATTCTTAAGTACATAATTTGCAGTATGGACTTCCTGTACAGAAACTGATTTGAAAGAAAATATTTTATCAGCACTGAATATGGATAGATAACAGTTTGCTTTGTTTTGACTAATTGCTATTTTCTTAATTGTTTCACTAATACTACCAATAAAGTTTTTTTCTCTCGTGGCTGTACGCCTCGTCAACTTCGAGGTCATTAGAGGTAGGATGGGATTGGGAATAAGGAATGGTAAGGAATTCGGCCATGGCCCTTTGAAGGAAGAATTCCGGCATTCGCATGGAGTGATTTAGGGAAACCATAGAAAACCTAAACTGAATGTCCGGATGGGGATTAGAACCCGCGTCACCAATAAAGAAGTTATTGAATTCCTCAGCTGTTACATTAGTTTGTGTCCCTTCCTGGTTACTATTTCAATTTGTAGAAAGACTATTTTTAATGATGTTACAGACAGCCCTTGGTTTATTTGATCATCTAAGGACTCTTTCGCTATTACAATTTACTTTAACTCTTTTAATCTAATCTTTGTACATACATTTGACTGGTTTAGGAATGAACCACTTGTTTACTTTCTCTTGTTTATCTTAACCATTTACAACTTCGACGAAACAATTTCAGCTGTAGCTGCTGGCTTGTGCCATTGTGATGACTTATGGCTGTTTGAAAATGTGTGCTTGTCTTTGTAGCATATAGTCTCACCACGAAAGAACTTAAACCACCTTGCACTATAGTTGGTGGAAACAACACATAATAAATGCACTACATGCCCTTCAATTTCTTGGACTACACCAGCCAAGGTCATTATCTGCTAGCCACCTATTCTTGAATTTCTTTTTTAACTGCAAACCATCCCTAGATAAGTCATAACTTGGAGGTGGTGACAAACAGTGTATTTTTTAAATTTCAATGTTTCGAGATGTGGTCATATTAAACGATCGTCTGAGCCAGTGACCTACATCATTATCATAACAGGCTTGATCCAGTGCCGTTCCGCTTGCACCATCGCTCCTAGTTGCAACATTCTGCTTCAATTTTTTTTCTGCACCACAATCACTTTGTTAGATGATCTGATACATGGGGGGTTTGCGCATAACAGCTTACGCTAAACTGAGACCCTTAACTGTCGCTTAAGGATATACTGTCTTGCGGTTGCCAACCAACTGAAAACCTCAGTGGATGGAGGTATGTTTTAAATAATGTTCACTGTAGACTATGACGAAATGTTCCAAACTTATTACATCAGATGGAAACCAAATTTACTGCATCAAACTTCTTTCCCGAAATGAATAACAGCAGGTATAAACCCTCATACAGGCCACAAGCAACTCCTGATGACCCCCTTCCTGAATAAAGTTCAATTACATCTGAGCAAATCACTTCTGCACTGTCTGTTGAAGTCAGTCCAACACATGGAGGAAGGAATATATGGAGACGACGCAAGGGACCTTCACCACATACTGGAGTGAAACCGGGTGGAGAGAAGTGGGGAGGGGAGGCCGCCATATTGCTTGGCAGGAGAAACACAGGAAATAGGCACAAAAACCTCAAGGGAATCATAAGACAGCCGTGGCACCCCAATCTGATGATGGATTATTATGTAACTCGACGAGACACAACAAAAATGAAGATTTTTTGATATCGTGCTTAGTTCTAGAGATATACTGTCTCAAAAGAGTGGAGTTTCTGGTTGAAATTCAGAAGAAACGTGTCCCCAAAGTCAAATTTGGTGATAGATTCTTATGTAACACGCCCGATACAAATCGAAAATAAAGAATAAATTCGATATCTCCCTTAGTTCGCGAGATATACTGTTTCAAAAGTGAGGTTGTTAGGTTATGAGGGTATTCAACCATAACCGTGGCGCTGCAATTTGATGACGAATTCTTATGTAACTCGATGAGAGAAAATGAAAGTACAGAATAAAATATTTTGATATCTCGCTTAGTTCCAGATATTGTACCTTAAAACTGACGTGGTTAGGTTGAAATACGGCCTGGACCAGAAGAAAACTTTCGCCATATCCATATTTGATGATGAATTCGGACGTAACTTAGTGAGCAGGTAATTCTTTTTAAATTGAATAACAAACTGTTTATTTCTACAGTCCTTAAATTTTAGTTGATGTTCAAATAAGTTATATTTTCACACTCTATCTCAGTAATTGATAAGCATGATTTCAAAATCTAGAAATATAGTTGTAGACATATTTACAAACAAGTCATACCTGAAATTTTAAAAATAGCCTAAGTCAATATTTAGAACTATTAAAAAATTATCACTTCAAAAGACCTCATAGTTTCTGAGCTTACTTAGAAGATACTGTACTGTTAATGGCCTATATAATTTTGCTAGCAAAATCAGTGCATTCATAAGTTAGAAGCTAACAACTAATAATAAATAAATTGTTTGTTCTCTTCTGGTACACACCACATTTCAACCTGCCAACATTTCCATTGATATTGCCGCTACAAAATCAAAGTATATAGACACATCCAAACACAAGAAATAAATCGCGAACTACATTTCGGACAACAAAGTTTATTTCATCACGTTTAGTAGTTCGCGCAGCACAAATTATCACAATTAATGTCACCGTACACTTTCAGTGTAAACGTAAACGTGAGTAAAGCATGCAGATTACCATATTCACTGTGTCGCGATGTAAACATGACCCGCTTAATTTAAATTTTCGACATTTGTCTACAATAAGGCTAGCTTTTTAGGTGCAAAATAGCAACATATGCAAATTGTCTACAATACACCAACAAAAATTTGAGAACGATATAATCGAATTGAGAGCAATGAATAAATTTATGGCGAATGGCCCTAATATTGCAGTTACCTGTCAGATACTTCAAGAACGATAATTACAATGTGACTTTTTCCTATCTCGTCTTGTTGTGCAACCATATGCAGCACAACTTGGAATTATAGAAAACTGTAGAATATTAGAAAATGAAATATTTTCAGCAGCTGACACAGTGCAAACAGCCCAATGTTTTGGTAATCCTACGATATCCGCCGCGCATGCGCAGTAGGAGAGCAGTTTTTTCATGAGGTTTCACGGATTTAGCGTTATTTCGTCTCCATATATTCCTTCCTCCATGGTCTACCATGGCTGACTTGCTAGCCTCGTACCTTTTCAAAGACTTTCCTCCTTCTACAAGCATCGCACCAAATGGGCAGCGACAAGCCACAACCTACCCGTTGAAGTGCCTTCAAACAACTGCCCTGTCCGTGGGTTTCGGGGGTTTATTTGTAGAAGACCGGATGGATTTCGCAATTTCCATCATGAAACATTATTTTTCCTTTGATCTACTTGTAATTTTTGTGGGAGGTAGCCATTCCATAAATGCTAAAATATATCCTTATAAAAATTTCTTTAGCTTTAGCGGTTTGTCTGTACAAAATTATTAAAGTTTCAAACCCTAAAATTTTCTCTTATTTGTTTAGTATGTGAGCTATGGTGTTGATTCTTATTTTAGAATGGTCTGCTCCTCCTTCCAGATCTTTTGGCATATAAACCTGTTTACAATTTAGTGCAATCCAAAAATGTGTATTAGTTCTAATTTACTATGTTCTATATCTCCCAAAGTATTGATGCTACAGAGCTAAAATATGTTTTAAACGTTTTCATATACAATTTTCTGTATTATATGAAGTCTAACTGCTAACTAATCTCCTTCATACACTTTCAATTTTCTGATTTAGAATCTGTTTCCAACTCTTTCAATTTATTTCTCATTATGTTAAAAGAATTCTACTTTAAATTTCTCATTATGTTAAAAGAATTCTACTTTAATTCATAAAATACCGCCAATGCAACTGTATTATGTAGGTTTATTGCCGTACGCGTTTCGCCTCTCCTCGAGGCATCATCAGCGACAAATTATTTACATTAGTGGATTTCAGGAAAGTAACCACACATCTTTGCTTTATCTCCAAAGCATGTTTCCATTACAGCCATTTGTCTTTGCTGTTGTGTACACGGCAATAAATCTACATAATACAGTTGCATTGGCGTTATTTTATGAATTAATTTACTGAGCAACTGCGGAAAAATGGCCTTCAACAACATTGCATTGAATTCTACTTTATTTTAAATATACTTCCCAGTCTGTGTCTAGCTGAATCCTGCTACATGAAAACTAAGTTTTCCTCCCAAAATCATCATTTTCACTCAAAAACATTACTTAACCTTTACCTATTGACTAAATTTTTATATAATGTAATCTAAAATTCAACGCATCTTTTGAGCTATAAATCTCTTCTGCAGATTGAAAACTCAGAGCTTGGAAATTATTTAACTGTTTTTATTCAATCGTTTGAGGCATGTGGGAAATTCAACTACAGAATCAAATATCTCTTCCGTACAATTTTATAACCCTAAAATGTACCACCTTGCTTCCATCCTTACAACGTACTCCATCTCTGAACATGAATGTAAGGTTTTTTATTCAAAAATATGAAATTTTCTATACAGCAGCAATATTTACAAGTCATAATGATCAAATCTGACTGTTTGCTCCTACCTATCGCTTGAAAACTGCAAGGAAATGGTTTTAATCCTCCTTTACTGCTGGATTGATACTAGCTCACAACCCTTTAAACTAATTTTGATGAATTTATTAGAAAATTTAGGTTATATACAACTTTTGCCAATACATTTTCCAGATGTTTTCTCTTCTGCCTCACTAAAATAAATAAATAAAAACGCGTGATCAATTTAAATGCTTTCATCTAAGTATTTTACTGTACTTTCAAGCTGAGCAATTCCCCACACAATAAGAATGAAAGCTTGGTACAAATAGTAGTACAGTACATGAGAATATGAAAGATGCATCGTGGAAAGTAGTACCACAACTGACAGCACCAGCACCATCACCATCACCATGCCATGGCTCACCCCTCTTTGTTTAATTTAATTGCGATATAGCCTATGCTCCAGTGGCAATTTCCCTACACGCCCATTTTTTTCCTTTTCTGTATCCACCTGCATTTGACCTCTACAAATTTCAACTTTAAATTGTTTAAAAGTTTTTGATAAATTATTAATCAATTCTCTTCGTATCTTATTCCAATCCCTGACCCTTTTAACTATGAAAGAAAATCTTCCCACACCATTGTGCTTGAAATCGAGTGACAGCTTGTGGTTGTGGTCATCTTTTCCCTACCGTGCAATAAATTTCAATCTTACACCAATATCTTTCAATGCCTCATCTACAATGTACAAATTCCACAAACGCATTATTTTCTTCACCTTTCTATTCACTTCCAATTAATCAAATTCGAGGTATTTAATCATATCGGGTACTGATTGTGTTCTACGGTAATTTCCAGAGACAAATATAGCAATCCTTCTTTGCACCCCCTCCAACTCCTGTATTTGATACCCAAAATGTGGATCCCATCAGGGCCGGCGTTAGGGGGGCAGTAAGCTGGTCAAATGTACCCGGGCCCGCCGGCTGATGGGGGTCCCCAGACCTCGAAGCCAAGAATCTGCCCATTGTCGCCTGGTTAGTTTGTAGAGCTAAAAAAAAAGGTCATCCAGTTTACCCGAACCCGAAATTCCTAGCGCCGGCCCTGGGTCCCATACTATACCCAATTCCTTCATTTCTCTTGTATGTCCCCTCATTACAGTCTCCAGCAAGTGAAGGATTTTGAAACCTTTTGCTATTACCTGTCCGAAGTGTCCTAACTATTATGCCAGGATATTTACTTTCAAGTCTTCATCATGCGATTCTCTCCCACCTTATAGTCACATTCAACTTTTAATGTGTTTGGATGTACTTCTGGCATCAATCATACCTTGATAACTCAACATATTTAAATGAAATGTTGCATGAAGTTAGTTAACTGTGTGTGAAGTGACATAGGATAGATTTTATCCCGCAAAAACGCATAGTTCTTTTAGAAATTGTCATTAATATCAATTCGCAAACAACAAAGCAGGGCCGCATCGAATTTCAGCCCTCGGTCGGGGGGGGGGAGGCACTGCCGACAGGAGGGCCCGCACCACAGTATAGCCTAGGGGTCCACAAAGCCTAAATGCCAGATACAATATGCAGCC
The DNA here is from genome assembly GCA_031002005.1 of Vandiemenella viatica. Taxonomy (NCBI): domain Eukaryota; kingdom Metazoa; phylum Arthropoda; class Insecta; order Orthoptera; family Morabidae; genus Vandiemenella; species Vandiemenella viatica. The sequence continues at coordinate 163,175,366 of CM061920.1, forward strand.
CTCTAACAAAGAGTTTCCTACTTCGTAGACAGCATGGAGCATGGAAACGAAATAACGCTAAATCCGTGAAACCTCATGAAAAAACAACTTTCCTACTACACATGCGCGACGGCAATAGGGATCCCCCCAAAACATTGGGATGTTTGCACTGTGTCAGCTGCTGAGAATATTTCATTTTCTAATATTCTAAAGTTTTCTATAATTCCAAGTTGTGTTCCATATGGTTGCACAAACAGACAAGATAGAAAACAATCTGGAATAGCGTTTCATAAGTAAGTCACATTGTAATTATCGTTCTTGAAGTATCTGATAGGTAACTGCAACATTAGGACCTATCGTTATAAATTTATTCATTGCTCTCAATAGGATCATATGGTTCTCAAATCTTTGTTGGTGTAGTGTAGACAATTAGCATATGTTACTATTTTGCACCTGAAAAGCTAGTCTTATTGTAGACAAGTGTTGAAAATTTAATTTAAGTGGGTCAAGTTTTCATCGCGACACAGGGAATATGGTATTCTGCAGGCTTTACTCAAGCTTCAGTTTACACTGAAAGTGTACTATGAAATTAATTGTGATAATTTGTGCTGTGTGTACTACTAAAAGTGATTAAATACACGTTGTTGCCCGAAATGTAGTTCGCGATGCATTTAATGTGTTTAGGTGTATCTATATAGTTTGATTTTGTAGCGGCAATATTAATGCAAATGTTGGTAAGTTGAAATGCGGTGTGTACCAGAAGAGAATAAACAATTTATTTAATATTAGTTGTTAGCTTCTGACTCATGAATGCACTGATTTTGCTAGCAAAATTATGTAGGCCACCAACAGCACAATTTCTTCTAAGAAAGCTAAGAAACACTGAGGTGTTTTGAAGTGATAATTTTTTAAAAAAAAGTCCTAAAATTGATTAAGCTATTTTTAAAATTTCAGATTTTAGTGACGTTTTTATTCTGGTCCAGGCTGCGTTTCAACCAAACCACAAGGATTAGCAAAAAAAAAAAAAAAAAAAAAAAAATTTAAACTAAACAAAAACACCCAATCTGCATGGACAGCAAAATTATCTTTTTGTCGAATGTGCATCATAACCGGCAGTTCTATCATTACCGCGTCGCCACAATCTGATCATGAATTCTTATAGAACTCAACGAAACAAATCGAAAATAAAGAATAACATTTTTTGATATCTCGCTTGGTTTTCGAGATATAGCGTGTTAAATATCAGTTAGAGGTATAGTTCCTTGTAATTTTGGTGACTTTTTTTGTTTCAGACCGTATTTCATCCTAACAACAATCACTAGGAAGAAAATAAAACACCTATATTGCATTTCCACAGTGTAGATATGGTGGTTTTGGTGAATTTTTTTTTCTGGTCCAGGCCAGATCTCACCCTAACCTCCTCACATTTGAGGTACAATATCTCGAGTAAGCGAAATATCAAAATAATTTATTCCTTATTTTCGATTTGTCTCGTTAAGTTGTGTACGAATTCATGATCAAATTTGGATATGGCGAAATTTTTCTGCTGGTGCAGGCCGCATTTCAACCAATCCACGTCAATTTTAAGGTACAATATCTCGAGAACTAAGCGAGATATCAAAAATTTTTATTCTTTACTTTCAGTTTCTCTCATACAGTTACATAAGAATTGCGGCGCCACGGTTATCGTTGAATCACCTCATCAAACTCACTTTTGAGACAGTATATCTCGCGAACTAAGCGACGTATCGAAAATTGTTATTCGTTATTTTCGATTTGTATCGTCTTGTTACATAAGAATCTATAATCAAATTTTACTTTTGGGACATGTTTCTTCTAAATTACAACCAGAAACTCCACTCTTTTGAGACAGTATATCTCGAGAACTAAGCAAGATATTAAAAAAATGTATTCTTCATTTTTGATCTGACTCGTCGAGTTACATAGTAATCCATCATCAAATTGCGGTGCCACGTTTATCTTATGACTCCCTTGAGGTTTTTGTGCCTATTCCCCGTGTTTCTACGGCCAAGCAATATGGCGGCCTTCCCACCCCACTTCTCTCTACTTGGTTTCACTCCAGTTCGTGGTGAAGGTCCCTTGCGTCGTCTTCATATATTCCATCCTCCATGGTAGACAGCAGTGCAACGTTTACTCTTTGCTTTTTATGCAAATCGCACACACTACTTTTCAGAAATAAAAGCAAAAACCTTCTGAGGTATGCAAGTTTGTGTTTAGTTTAAAAGCCATAGTACCCATGGACTTGGCAAATAATAGTTTGGAAGCAGGAAATATAAATCTGTACTTAACCTTAAATTAAAAAAAAAAAAAAAGAGTAGAAACTGGTGTTAAGTTCGCAAAGAGATGACTTTAGTTGCGTACCTAAAATAGTATGACATCTCAAATATTACACCATAATTTCGTTCGTAACATATGCGTCATAATAAACGTGAAAAATATAGCTTGAATTAAAAAAAAAAAAAATCCCACCGTAAAATGCTACGAGTATACCAGCACGAAAGTCGGTTCACTAAAAGTGCAAAATGGCCGTGCCGAAATATAACGTATTTATAAAAATGTAACTGATTCTATTCTATCTCTATTCAATTTATTTCCGGTGTGTGTTCTTTTTTGTTACTATACAATCTCTTTAATATTACAAATTTATTTTGCCAAAATTTAAAACTTAACCCTTTTTTATTTTTTGTTCAAAATTTTTGTAGAAATAGTAGACTAAGATTGACGAAACAGTGCTTTTTACTTACTGTTCAATATTCTGCAAATATCTATTGAATCCTTCACTTAAAACGAATGCATTCAATGGCCTAATGTAGAAACTTGTTTCATGAAACAACATTTGAAGTTGTTTACTACATAATAAACTTCATTTACAAGATTATGAAAGCTGCTAATTTATTACTAATGACTAAATTTTTTCTGCCTAATGCTGTAACAATAACATTCTGGTCCAGGCAGCATTTCAACCAAACCACTTGTAACAGCCCTCATACCTGAATTTTGAATAACATTGTACTGTATGAAGTATTTGTAGTGAGCTAAAGTTTGCTTGAAAGTGATTTCATAGGTTTATTTTGTAAATTCTTGTAAATCAGTGTATATAGACTTTGTATTATGTTAGAAAATTATTTATAGTCCATTTAATATGTTCAAGAACCGAATGGTGCAAGAGATTTTCTTAAATATTTGTAATGCCATGTATTAATGTAAGTTACGATCTCTACAGGACAATTTTCTACCGTTTGAAAAGATTTCTGTAAATAATTTTGTATTTAAGTATGTATAATTACCATTTCTGATCATTTTGTAATGTTGTTAATTAATTTTGTATTAATTTCGATTGTTTTTAATATGTTAGATTGTTTGAGTGATTGTTAATGATCGAGAAATATCGGGCGGATGCCTTTGAAGAATTCTCGTAATTTCGATAGAGACTATATAAACAGATCGCCTGGACAGAGAGATTCATTCAGTAAGTAAGTTAGGAAGTCAGTTAGTTAGTGGAGTATTCAGTGTTACAGAGAGTTTCATCCAGTTGAGTTCACAGAGATTACCTTTGCGATTATTCAGAAGTGCCTATCTGTATTGTATCTATGCTTGTGAATATCGCTGACTTGTTTGGATCACAATAAAACAACTCTTCAAACATAACCTGTTTTGGTTGACTTTTTAATTAATTAATCAGTAATTAAACCACCGAAGAACCTTAATATGGCGATCGTTGACAGTGACGAGAAGTTATTAACATCTTGGAGATGTTAATCTTCTAAAAGAATCGGCAGCAAATTACGACGAATTATCGGCAGACTACAAGTAGAGGTTACAAAAGCTGCCCGAGTTGGAGGGTTTCGACGATTGAATTATTCGGCGATAACTTGGAGCAGAGTAAAACCAGTGACTAAAACGCAGCAATCATCGGAGATTTTCCATCGGCGACTGGAATCGGCAGTAATTTTCCAACGGCAAGTGGATTTTCTTCGGCCTATAAAATCGTCCTCTTCCATTAGTGCAGTGTTTTGAGTGTGGAAAGTGGGGTTAAGTGATTTAATCAGTGGAAAAAGTGCTACTAGCTGAAATTTAAGGTGACGAAAAGTGTTTAAGTGATACAAAAGTAAGTACTGAATATTCGAATTTTGCTTTTGCATGTTATTTTGTGGCAGGTTAAAAAAAAAATTAAGTCTTCTTAACTTTGTTTTTGTGTTGATTTTGCTAATTACTGAAAATGGCTGAGAGTCAAAATTTGCAAACAAAGTTAGAATCCTTGGTATTACGAGTATGTAGTTATTTGAATACAGAATTTTCTGAAATTAACAGTTAGTCAAATATAAATGTTACCTACTGAGGAAGCAGTATACTCTGATAGCAGGAATGGGGTGATTCAAGAGATAGAAATTGTTCCTAATCATGATGATTGTGGCTTCTCAATCATTTCAGTAGATGAGAATAATGAATTTTATGTTGAAGATTTGCGGGATGGTCATTGTTTGATTACTAAAAACAATGCTGAATTCATAGTTCACAAGACAGTTTGGCTAGTCAAAACTGGGGGGCCACAACATGGCATTATTGGGACTATGTCTGGTTGTATTGGTGGGAAAGAAGGTTTTTAAAAAAGCTGAGATTAACGAATTTCTTAAATATCTTGAAGATGAGGATGATACTATAGTGTCAGTAGAAGATTTATATGCGGAGGAGAGTCAGGAGGTAGGATGTTTTTCCACTGAACCAAGGAAGAATGAAAGAAGTTGGGTACAGATTCCTAAGTTGGAAAAATTTTCTGAATTTGACTTAGATGACACGATGCTTGGCACTTTATTTGATGTAGATGAGGGTATAGAAGAAATGGGTAAGATTTTGGGTCCAGTTACTGTCTCCCATGAAGTAAATGCTATAGTTAAAAATACTAGTGGGTCAAAAGTTTCTAAAAATTTGTTTAGTGGTGTCTCTAATAATAATAAAATTGGCAAAGAGATTAAACCCACTCTTGATGAGGACCAAGTTGTTGATTTAACCATAAAGGAAGTAGTTTCTGATAGTAACGTTTCTGTAGTAACATCTCCATACTGTGACAAAGTTATAACTCCAGGATGTGTTGAGAAAGTTGCTAAATGTAATGTAGAAAAAAAATCCCATAGTGGTAGGTAGCTTGGTGGAGGTAGCAGCAAGTGAATTTCAGGATAGGATTATGATAGATGTAATTAATGAAGTTGATGAGGCTAAAGTTGATGGTAGGATAAAGCAGAAAGGGGACCACCATAGTACCTTATCACTAGAATCAGTGTGTGAAAGTAATAATTTTCACGTAGAAGATTTACGAAATGGTCACAGCTTAATTACAAAAAGGGGTGCAGAATTTATAGTGCTTACTACAGTGTGGCTATCGGAAACGTGTAAGATCCAGAATGGCATAGTTGGGACTATGTGTGCTAGTATAGGTGATAATGAAATTCGTAGAAGTGCTGAAATCGAGGAGTTTCTCAGATATCTTGAAGATGAAGGTGATACAGTGGTGTGGATAGGAGACCCAGATGAGGAGGAGAATTGTAAATCAAAGTATTTGTCTTCTGAAAGAGAGAGAGGTTGAAAAGCCTTATGTACCAATCCCTAAGTTGGAAAAATGTCCTAATTTTGACCTAGCTGATACATTATTTAGCTCTTTATTTGGTGTAGATGATGACATTGCAGAAATGGGGTGGAGTAAGGATTTATTTGAACCAGTTTCTGATTTGGAAAAATGTACAGAATGTGATTTAGATGACACTATGTTTTGTACCCTCTTTGATGTGGAATCTAATAGTGAAGTAGTAGTTGCTGAGAAAAATAATTATTTTGTGGAGGAAGTCAGTAAGCCAGATGTTAAAACAGTTTTAGGTACTGATTCAGATAATTTGGTAAGTTTAAGTAGTACCTATCAGATGATGAAGAGGGGGGTTGGGAGTAATGATGGACTAAACTGCAGTAGTGAGAATAATAAATTTGTATTACCAGTTGAGTCAGCAACATTGCTTTTAGTGACAATCAATTTGCTAAAACAGAACCTTTTATGCCTCAGCTGTTGTGTGGTTATACCAAAGTTTATTGTTTGAGATGATTGAAAGTTTGTATATCTGTCTGTATATAGTGAAGCTTTGTGTAAATAGAAATGTGGTATTAGATGTGTATTCAAAGGTAGAACAGAACTGGAAAGTTAGAAAAAAATAACTTACATGGTTTTGGGTTTCCAGAGAAATCTTGGAACCCACTTATGGAATCAATTGGAATGCACGGTTTGGGGAGGGGTCAACAACCTGTAAATATCTAATTTTTGTAAATAAGTTTGTCGATTGATGCAATTGATGTTTGTATGAGTACTTAAGTTCAGATGCAGATGTAATAATACTGAATGTTTAAGATGTAAGCATTTCACTGTATAAAGCAATTTGTGACAGTTTTGTGTAGAAACTTTTGGTGTTTTCATGATGTTGTGACTTTCTACATTGTGGTGACAAATTATCAGCTGTAAAATGTAAACAGACTGTTGTCATTAACAAGCAGACATCAAGTGTGTAATTTGGAGTGAAAAAATTAGGCTAATTGTAACTTAAGGTGATGACATTGAACGTTTGTTGTTAAAAACAGTAACTGAAAAAAATGATTGAATCTGAAAAAAGACAATTATTGTAACCAAAATCAGTGTCATAGACTATGTGCAGATGTTGTATATTTATTTTATTTATTATTTATTTATCAATCTTGTTCCATGGATCCCTGCTGAGGGAGTACCTCTTGGATGTGAAACATGTCATTGTTGATACATATACACATAATATGAGTCATATCATAGTAAATATATATATATACATATTTTACAAATACAAGAAATAATAATAAACATACATTTTGCAACTGAGTTTTGCAAACGTCATAATGAGTACAATTAATTATTTTCTTCAAATTCTTGAACGAAGAATTGTATTTGTTCATTGTAAAAGTCATTATGGTTGATTGATTGTAATCTGTTTGTGTTGGCATTATGTGTACATTCAACCTGCTTAGATTCGTGGCGGATTTAATCAATTTTAAACTGTGTAAAATTAAGTGAATCCTGGGGAGGGGTTGTAACAGCCCTCATACCTGAATTTTTGAATAGCATTGTACTATATGAAGTATTTGTAGTGAGCTAAAGTTTGCTTGAAAGTGATTTGATAGGTTTTATTTTGTAAATTCTTGTAAATCAGTGTATATAGACTTTGTTTTATGTAAGAAAATTATTTAAAGTCCATTTAATATGTTCAAGAACCGAATGGTGCAAGAGATTTTCTTAAATGTTTGTAATTCCATGTATTAATGTAACTTACGATCTCTACAGGACAATTTTCTACTGTTAGAAAGGATTTCTGTAAATAATTTTGGACTCCATCTGAATGTCAGAGGTAAGAGGAAGCTTTCGCTTCTTATTGCTGATGAGGTCAGAGGATGCCAGGTGAGTGAAAGAGGGTATTCCTGTGATAAATGGTGTTAAGTCGTGGCCTTTTTTAAGGTAAATAAAATAGATTTATTAAGATGTCTAAAGGAAATTAATGTCTCTGATGATCATAATTTGTTGAAATTAAAAATTCCAACTGATATACCAGTATGTAATAATAAAATAAACAATTCAAAGTCATTGTGTCAAAGTGTTCAGACCAGTATTTTCCACCAAAATATAAGAGGAATATTTAGTAAAACTGATGACATTACCTTAAGCCTAGAAGAGATTCAAAATTCCAGAAATTTTAATGTAGACATTTTGTGTATATCTGAGCATCATTTGTCTGATACAGGAATATCTCAGCTGTCCATCCCAAATTATAAATTAAGCTCTCATTTCTGCAGATGTAAAATGGAGAAAGGGGGAGTTGCCATTTTTGTTAAAATTAATATTGAATGCAGTAGTGTAGTTGTAAGTAAGTATTGTATAGAACAACACTTTGAATGTTGTGTTACTAAACTAGAATATGATAAGGAAGAGCTGATAGTGATAGCAATTTACAGGGCCCCCTCAGGTAATTTCAGACTGTTTTATCTCATTTAGAGTCTTTGCTACTAAGTTTTACAAATAGCAAACAAATAGTATTATGTGGAGATTTCAATGTTGACTTTCTGAATCACAGCAATGATAGATTAGATATGGAAGCCTTGATGTTGTCTTTTAACTTAACAGCACTTGTAAATTTTCCTACAAGAATACAAAATAATAGCAGGACTGCAATTGATAATTTTTTTATGGATATTTCTCAGTGCAGTAATTACAGCATACTTCCAGTAATAAATGGTATCTCAGATCATGATGCCCAGCTATTATGTATCGAGTCAGGAACACTGTTAAACAGATAAAGAAAAGCTGAGTTTATAGAAGAAATATTAGTGAAAATAATATAAAACACTTCATAGATACCTTAAACAATGAAAACTGGTTAGAAGTATATAATGCGCAGGGTGTTAATGCAAAATTTGATTCCTTTCTGAATAGATTTCTAACACTTTTTGAAGGTAGTTTCAAAAAAAGGAAAATTCTCAACACTCCAAACAATGAACTGGGCATGGGATGGATAACAAAGGGTATTAGAATATCTAGTAAAACAAAGAGGGACCTTTATTTAAAAATTAGAGAATCAGATAACTATGTGCTGAAAGTTCACTATAAACTTTATTCAAAAATACTAAGAAATGTAATAAGGAAGGCCAAGAACAGGTACATATCGGCGAAAATTGAAAATTCAGACAATAAAATGAGAACAATATGGAATATAATAAAGACTGAAACAGGGAAAACTGTAAATCACTCTAAAGACATAAAAATAGAACAAAATGGATATCTGTATAGCGAAGTAGGGGAAGTTTGTGAAATATTTATCAAAAACATTTTACGTCAGTAATAGATAAATTAGTCATAGAAAAGCAATCCCCACATAGTGCTCTAAGGCTTCTTGAGACTGCTTTCACAAATAGCTTTATGGAGATGAAATTGCCACCAGTAACAGTCTCAGAAATAAATAAACTCATTAAACAATTAAAACCTAAAAATTGTTCCAGCTATGACAATATTTCAAGTAAATTACTGAAAAGATGTTCAGACTGTATCAGTCATGTACTTGCTCACATTTGTAATGAATCCTTAATACAAGGTGTTTTTCCCGATAGACTAAAATATGCTGTTGTAAAACCATTATTTAAAAAAGGAGAAGTAACATGTGTAGACAACTATCGTCCCATTTCATTACTTTCAAACATTCTCAAAGGTTTTTGAAAAAGTCATGTAGAGAAGAGTAATAAAACATGTTACAAACTATAATATCCTCACTAATTCACAATTTTGGTTCAAAAAAGGATCATCCATAGAAATGGCTATATATTCATTTTTAAATAACACATTTGAGGAACTGAATAATAAAATGAATCCTGTAGGAATATTTTGTGATCTTGCAAAAGCATTTGACTGTGTAAATCATGAATTACTTTTGAAAAAAATGGAATACTATGGTATTTTTGGGACCGGCAGGTAAATGGTTTAAATCATACATTGAAAGCCGAATGCAAAAAGTTTCAATTTTTGATTCTAAAATAAGTAAAGATGCTTCATCAGACTCGGAGAAAATAAAACATGGAATTCCACAAGGCTCTGTCTTAGGTCCCCTCCTCTTTCTGTTATACATCAATGACCTTCCTGGAAATTTATCCGACAAAGTTAAGAGTGTTTTATTTGCAGATGACACTAACCTGACTGTGCGTAAAACACCAAACAGTACTATCGAATTTAATGTAAATGAAGTACTTAGAGTAGTAGCAAATTGGTTTAAGGCAAATTCATTAAAATTAAATTTTGAAAAAAACACATTATATTAGGTTTAAAACAAAAAACTATGCACAGCCAGATATATGTATAAACTATAAAAACAACACAATCTTAGAAACAGAGAGTATAAAATTTCTTGGTATTAAAATAGATCAGAAACTCTGTTGGCATGATCATATCACTACACTACTGACAAAGTTAAGTAGTGCCACCTTCGCAATACGAACACTTTCTCCAACAGCAGATCTAGAATTAATGAAACAGGTGTACTCCTCATATTTTCATCCAGTAATGTCATATGGCATAATTTTTTGGGGAAACTCTTCATAAAGTAAAAATTTTTCATAGCACAGAAAAGAGCTATTAGGTTTCTGTGTAGGGTAAAACCAAGAACTTCTTGCAGACAACTCTTTAAGAAACTCAATATTCTTGCAATGTATTCTCAGTATATATATTCTCTCATGAGCTTTTTGATAGAAAATTTTAACCTGTTTACACCTAATTCACAGGTATACAGTTTCAATACAAGAAACAGAAATAACTTGCATAAAACACAAACATCTCTGTCATTAATACAAAGAGGAGTTAATTATTCTGGGATACATCTGTTTAATAAACTACCTAATCGTATAAAACAGCTTTCAGATAATAAAGATGTATTTAAACAAAAACTTAGAGATTATCTTATTGGCAACTCCTTCTACTCCATTCAAGAATTTGAAGAAAATAATTAATTGTACTCATTATGACGTTTGCAAAACTCAGTTGCAAAAATGTATGTTTATTATTATTTCTTGTATTTGTAAAATATGTGTATATATATATATTTACTATGATATGACTCATGTTATGTGTATATGTATCAACAATGACATGTTTCACATCCCAGAGGTACTCCCTCAGCAGGGATCCATGGAACAAGATTGATAAATAAAATAATAATTTAAGTATCTATAATTACCATTTCTGATCATTTTGTAATGTTGTTAATTAATTTTGTATTAATTTCGATTGTTTTTAATATGTTAGATTGTTTGAATGATTGTTAATGATTGAGAAATATCGGGCGGATGCCTTTGAAGAATTCTCGTAATTTCGATAGAGACTATATAAACAGATCGCCTGGACAGAGAGATTCATTCAATAAGTAAGTTAGGAAGTCAGTTAGTTCATGGAGGAAGGAAATATATGGAGGGGAAGTGACTTTAAATCGGTGAAGCAGGCTCTAAACTCTCCCGCTTGGCGGCAGCAGCGGTATTGCTCTTCCAAACATTGCGATGTTCCCAGTATATCCCGAAAACTAAGCAAGATATCGAAAAATTTTATTCTTTATTTTAGATTTGTCTCGTCGTGTTACATAAGAATCGATCATTACATTTGACTTTTGCGAAATTTTTCTTCTCCAGAACTAGGTGAGATATCGAAAATTTTTATTCTTTATTTTTCATTTGTCTCTTCTTTTTAAATAAGAATCCATCATCAAATTTGACTTTAACCAATTTTTTCTTCTGAATTTCAACCAAAACCATTTCACATTTGGTACATAATATCTCGAAAACTAAGCAGAATATCAAAAAATTTTATTCTTCATTTTTTGTCATATGGAGTTACATAATAATCCTTCACCAGATATCGGCGTCACCTTTATCCTAGAGCAGGGGTGGCCAAGCTCCTTGATAGTCCGAGCCATTTTTCAAAATTTAAAATATTTCGCGAGCCGCAATTAAATACGTATTTAAAAGGTATGCAAAAAAGACATTAATTTTTTTTACAAAAATTATATTTATTGATAACATATGAATGAAAGTACAAAATATGTGTATTGAATTTAAATATTAAAAATTAAACATCAAGAGACGATTTAAAATATTTCAAGTCTTGAAATCTATTTTGGAATTCCGTCAATATTCCTTCTAGGTTTTTTATATGCTCGTTGAGTTTTTCTTGTTTAATTTTGGAACAATTTTTTTTAATTCGAGGAAGATGACAAAATGTTTTGTTTTTAATGTCCTTTTGAAAAAGTTTTAATTTAGTTTGAAAACTAAATATACCCTGTGAGAGGTCAGATATTATTCTATCTTTCCCCTGCAATTGTAAATTCAGTGTTTGCAAATGTTCCATAACACCAGTCAAAAACATTAAGTCTTGCAACCATTCGTGATCGTCTAATTTTGAATAGGTTATTTCTTTTTCTTTTAGAAATGCAGTTATCGGATCAAACAAATCTACAAATCGATTTAATACGTTGTAGCTAGATAACCATCTAACAATACAAAAGAAATTAATGTCATTTGGAAGTTCTTCGTCCTTTAATTGTACAAGGAAGTTTTTGAATTGTCGATGATTTTTTGCATTGGTGCGAATGTAATTTACAATGTGTAACACTGTTTTCATATCATCAGGATATTGTAAATATTTTGTAACGAGATGTTCTCGGTGAATTATGCAGTGAATCGGTATGAATTGTGGAATTTGAGAATCATCTCTTAAAAGTCCAATAAGACCGATTTTTTTACCCAGCATTGCCGGAGCTCCATCAGTTGCAATACTTACAAGTTTATTAAGAGGCACATCAAAAGTTTTCATTATGGAATCTAATGCATTTTTAATATCGACACCGCGAGTTGACTCTTGAAGTGCAACTAAATCTAATAATTCTTCTTTAACAACGAAGTCAGGTGAAACAAAAACGTATGAAACTGCCAAGTGCGGAAGATCTGTGATATCTGTCGATTCATCAAGGGCTAAGCTGAATGCAATACAGTTCTTCAAATCATTTTTTAAATTATATTCAAGAGATGTATTAATTGCAGTTATGCGTCGTTCGGTTGTGTGTCTCGAGACGGGAATTTGCAAAACAACTTTGTGCAATGCTGCATTAGTTGGATCTAAAACTTTAAGTACATCTTCCAAGTTTTTTTTAAATAAACTCTCCCTCTCCATACGGGCGTTTTGCACGAGCAATATTCCAGGCAATAACAAAACTGGCTTCAGCCACATTATTAGCTTCATTGTTAAAGGTCATCAAAATTGACTGTTTATTTAAATTTGATTTTAAAGAAGCAAGTTTATCTGGTCTTAATTTGGAATTTGGTGGATACTGATTAGAAAACTGAGGATGATTGGTTTCATAATGTCGACGTAAATTGCTAGCTTTATTATATTTGACCGTAGAATTACAAATAACACATAATGCTTTTCCGTTATTGTCAATAAAAAAGAAATTCTCCTCCCACTCATTATTAAAACTTCTATTTTCTTGCTCGTATTTTCTTCTTTTATTTTTGTTCTCTGTCGTCATATTTTTAAAAGAACTGGAAATTAATACAAAAATTTAGGAAATACAAGTTTTGTGTTATTAAAACAATAACAACACGTATTACATACTACGAAACAAATAATAGTTAACATACCAAAAATTCCAGATTACAAATTAGGCTATACCCGTAGCAAGAGTGATACAAATTGCTTCCTCCAGAGCACAATGTCAACTGTCCCAGAGACAATATAAGGTCGATTGTGAAAGATTACGCCACTGTTTATGTTCGTTCGCGCAGTTAATTGTTTCCTCCAGAGCACAATGTCAACTGTCCGTTGCAATGAAAGTTAACAAATTCAAAATCGGTATGGAGTTGGTCGATTGCGGAAGATTACGACACTGTTTATGTTCGTTCGCACAGTTTTCGATGAGTCCTATCATTCTTAACTTGGACAGAAATGAAATTTGTTACAACGTTGCACTTAGTCTTTCATATTTGTTATGAGCAATTTAAAAGACATTTTGAAACACATACGGAACGATAATTTTTTTAAAATATAATAACAGAAAAATGAAAAGGGAACTCGGGTACATTTATCAAGAGCCACAAATAATCCTTCAAAGAGCCGCATGCGGCTCGCGAGCCGCAGGTTGGCCACCCCTGTCCTAGAGTTTTTGTACATATTCCCCGTGTCTGTATGGAAGCGGCCATGCCCCCTCCACTCCGGCCATGCCCCCCCACTCCTCCTCCGCCCTGCTTCACTTCAATGCATGGTGAAGGTCTCTTGCATCGTCTCCATATATTTCCTTCTCCATGAGTTAGTTAGTGGAGTATTTAGTGTTACAGAGAGTTTCATCCAGTTGAGTTCACAATATTTTATTTGCAACGGCTCAGAAGTGCATCTCTGTATTGTATCTATGCTTGTGACTATCGCTGACTTGTTGATTTGAAAGAAATAAACTAACATCTTGAACATAATTTTTTGGTGGACTTTTTAATTAATTAATCAGTAATTAAACCACCGATGAACCTTAATACACTATTTCTGCTATTGTCGCTAGAAAATCAAACAATATGAACACACCTCAACACATTAAATGCAACGGAACTACATTTCGAGTAGTAACAAAATTTTCTATATTAAGATTCCTAATTATTGTAGCATAAATTACTATCACAATTAATTTCACTAAACACCTTACTAAATCAAGAGCAATAACAGTCACTTTATCGCGATGTACACTTGGCCAGCAATATTAACGAAAGTTGTCTTGGAGTTGTAGAGAATAATGGACTTTCCTTTGTACACTGTAAGTTACAATCATTTTAGCATAAATTTTGTAATTACGTTACTTCAATAATTGTCATGCTGACGACATAGTTCATGCGGCTGAATGTGGTTTCAGATGTATTCAGTACCTACTTAATTTATTGCGTTTTTACGAGCGCCACATTGTCAGCGTCATTATTCGGATTCATTTAGTATCGCGATCTGAAATAATAAGTCATATTTATTTCGCCATTCATGACGCCACTAACATACAATATAGTGAATATATTAATGCGAAGTGATAGAACCTTTGATTTCCTAGCGGCAATTTTAAAATGCAGCCTGGGCCAGAATGAGAACTGAAACATTATTAGTTACTTAAAACTTTTTTCATGAGTGCCATTTTAGTGACGCCATGTATTGCTTTATACAGATATTGTATCAAAAGATCTAAAAAAGTAAGCTTGGACGATTTAGTAGAAGCACGCGGCGTTGCTCGAAGTAAATTTTTAAAATTTATAAATGTTTTATTCAGATAGTGGAATAGCAGACAAGCGGAGTGATAATTTGCCAGTAGTCATTCAATTCTGTTTGCAGATTGAGAAATCAATTATAAAGAAAGAATCAATTACTACTTTAACATTGAAACATATTTTAGCGCAGAATTAATGGATCCAAACGAACGAACTATAGTAAACTGGCCTACAGACATTTCCACAGATAGAGAAACCAACATTAACACTGATCATTATGAATAAAAGAATCAATTACTATTATAATACAAAAACTTCTGTTTTAAAGCAGAATTAAATGATGGAACCAATATAGCCTATCCTCAAAACAAAATAAATATTCAATGGGCAAATTAAGTTCTCTAATTGTCAGATATTCAGGGCAAATAAAAATATTCATTTTAAATTTTACAATTTTTTAAAAGGGAAATGAACGTCCGTGCGCCACTTAGGTATTTATTTGCTCTTTGAATGTTAGTTTTTTTTTAAATTTATTTATTCCATCAATTTATTGCTATGTTTTGACATTTTGATTTTCCATTAATTAATATTATATTCATTTTTATTCGCAAGACTTTAGTAATTTTAGGAGATGCCTGGCAAACGAAAGTCAAATCTTTTAAAGAAATTTAAGAAAACTATGGCTATGAAAATAGCCAAAACCCAGGAGACAAATCCTCAATCAGAGCTGCAAAGGATTAAGCACTTGGCACGTCTTGGGGCTTCTGAGGCTGCTGAATTGCCAGAGCAGTCGCAAGTTGGGCGACGAGAAATAAACTGAACATAACATTTTGTGTCGGGACGATCTGCCGAGATACCGGGAAAAACGCGATCTAGGTGCTAAGAGCAAGCCGAAATGCAATCGATCTTAAGAGATGCTGAAACACCCCAGCAAACGAAAAGGTGGCGACAACAACACGTCGCATATTTGGCATTGCAACGAATTGCCGAAACACCTGAACAAACGCGAGCTCTGCGAGAAGAACAAGCCATCCGTCAGTCGTTTTCAAGTGCTGCTGAAACACCGGGGCAAACGAAAAATCGACGACAGAGCGCCGCATATGTGGCATTACAATGAGTTGCTGAAACTTTGGAACAATCGCGAGCTAGGCGATATAAGCATTCCAGGTATGGAACCATTGAAACAACTTCCCCCCCCCCCCCCTACAACACAGATGAATCGCGGTGATTTTTGAATCTTATCAAAAAGTATAATTCCTGCTTCCATAAGACGTCTTTTGGAGCCGGTAGAAATGTTGCAATGCAAAGATTTTCATCAACGTTTACTATCTAGGGGAGAGTATATGACCGAATTGGATCTATGCTTCCCTCATCGAATACGAAACCACAGTTTTTACACATGTATATCTTAGGCGACGAAAAAGCAGAAACGGAAAGACGTTATAGAATTATTGAAGGGACTGAGAGAGAGAGACCAGGAAAAAAAAAAAAAAAAAATACAACGGGTATTACACGACAACAATGGCTTGGTTAGGGAATTCAAAACAGCTTTGGAGAACATGCCCGAAGTAACCTGCAAGGTAGTGATCCACCCCGACCATGTACCAAGAGGACAACACGAGAGATGTTACAATGCATTGACGAGCAACAAGATCACAGTAATCCTACCGGGCATAGGGGACCTTAAGTTCAGCGTGGAATCAGAACCACGTGAGCATTTTGGTGAACTTCACATCACACAACAACCTGTGACAGAGGTGAAGGTTGAGCTGAGGATCTATGAAAATCCTTGCCGATACTGGGATTCAAGCTGGAACTTTTCGATCTCCAGTTGGACCACTGAGCGACCAGACCTCTCAAGAAAATCTAATATTACACGAAGTTGCGGGTAACTGCTAGTAAATAATTAAAATTTGATGTTGAAGGTGCAATGGATATGTGGTTTATGACTAGATATTAGAGAGATGAAGGATCAGTCAAGTGACATGACGATTAAGAAAAATTATCATATCTTTTATAAACTAAATCTGCTAGCATAATATGACACTGAGAATATTTAATTTGAATTATAGATTTGATCATTTGAGGTTTGATCATATCAACATCATGCAGTTACTTTCAAGTCTTCTGCAAGCAATTCTTTCCCTACCTTGTAGTCATAATCAAACTTTAGTTTTTTTCTACATGTCTAATAATCTCACTCTTCTTTGCATTTATCTTCATCCCATGTTGACTCGCCCAGAGACACACATATTCAATTCAGCTTTATTACTTCTTTTGTTAACCATTTTCATGATTAGAGCATTATGAGATATGATGCATATACATACTTCTCATTCAGCAAATTGCCCTCTAGAGATTTTCGTATGAGGTGTTCTACTTGAGAAATGAGAAACAGTGTGGCATGGATGATACAATGCTTGAAAAAGATTTAAGAATAGTAAAAGTGACTTAAGAAGATTCATATCAAGCTAAAAGTCCACTTCTAAGTGAAAAATAATTATAGAAGAAACTGTATTTGTAATTACTAAAAGTTTTGGAAGTCAGTGCCAAGATAAATAAATAATTGAAGAATGCAATAGTAACATTTGATGCCTCTGTCAAAGACTTTTGCCCTCAAATGTTGCCCGTTTGTTTAGCTCACTCACTGACATTAAGTTCATGCATTTTCAGAAATAGTCAAGCTGTTTCACTGTACTTACAACTAAACAATGTAAACGAGGCCTAAGGTGAGATTGAGGATGAAAATATGATCATATTTGACGGAATATTAGACACACCTTAACGTTTAAGCATTTTTAAAATAACCTTTTTACCATGTTTATTATTAGACTGCAAAGCCAGAATAAAAAAAGTTCTGAGTTTATAAAAATAAATTTGCCTTTAAAATCCCTGAAAATCGTCATTTGAACTCTCTTTTTCTTCTACCTCTTCATCCTTGTAGTTGTCCTCTTCATATATAAGATGGTCTTCATTGCCATCAAGAATGTTACTTATGCCACACTTCAGGTTTTAATATCTTCTCTCACTTTAGACCATGACTGTTTTATCCACTGACACAGGTTTGATTGTAGGTCGTTCTAAAGCTCCCTTCAACGTGAATTCATGTTGGGTTTTACCCATCACCAATTTGTTCCATTCCTCTCTCATATACACTTTAAATGGTTTATTTATCGAGACATCAAGAGGTTGCAATTGTGACGCAAGTCCTCCCGGAATAATGGCAAGCTCTATTTCCTTGTCTCAATTTCTATTTCTCAGTATTTTTCAAATTACTACTAAACTGATCTAGCACAAAAGAGAACTCTTCTTCAATAAAGCACCTTTCATTCTCTCCCACACTCTGTAAATCCATAATTTCACACCAGCCTCGTCCATCCAAACCTTATCATGTACATGAACACCACCACTTGGCAGTAGTATTTCAGAAGGTTTAGGCATTGTTTTGTGCTTGAAAACGATCATTGGACTAAGTTTAGTACCGTCAGTACAATATGAAAGGACAACAGAAGTGCATTTTTTCATATCCGCTTGTTTTTATAGTTAGAGTTTTAACACCTATCATGGCAACAGTTCTGTTACTCAGCACATCAAATGTCAGGGGAGTTTCGTCCATATTCGCTATTTGGCTTAGTTCCACACTGGTTTTGTTTTGATGTTGGATAGTAAAGCAATGGAAAGATATTTTCTCTTCATACTCTTATGACATTTTCTGGGATATTTTGGTTTTGGTTCGTATGCTAAGTCCACAATGTTACATAAACCCGTAGCACGAAACAAATCCACCCTTAATGTCTGTTAAGTTCGTTTGTAGTGCTAGCTTACAAGCATGTCTTTGAATAATTTTTATATTAATTCCAATGCCATTATGATGATATCCTTGAATCCATTTCAATATGCCATCTTCTAATTGTGACCATTTTGCATTCAGTCTTCTATTTGCATATTTAGTCTTCCTCATTTTTTCAGTTCTTCTTTACTAGCCCACTAATTGCATATGGTTTTTGTTTTTCTGTTGGCGGAGGGCCGAAATGCCACTCAGCTGCTCTGTTCCACATTCTTCTGCATATGCTAGTACTTTCAATTTATTACCTGCATCATATGAATATCTTTTATTTTTTTCCATTTCGAAACTAGCTACTAACAAAAATATTGTATTGTTACTGAAAACACAAATTACTTTCAATTCAAGTTCACTGGCAATGACACATCATAGGCTAGACAATGTTCTGGGTTTGTGATGGCGGGGCAGGAGGGAGACAGTGTTAGCAAGCTTATGAATGAAATATAATCTTCATGGGTGTCCAGCCGGATGGTGTCAAAGTAACACGACGTTTCGACAGCAAGCTCGGCTGTCTTCATCAGGCTGATGAAGACAGCCGAGCTTGCTGTCGAAACGTTGTGTTAATTTGACACCATCCGGCTGAAAGCCCGTGAAGATTATATTTCATCACTACGCCGGGAAAATCTCCACTCACACATCAAGCTTATGAATTCCCACAACTCATGTTCGTCGCATCGGTGCACTGCTGCTGCCAGTTGAATCCAATGTCACCAGATAGAGATAGGTATCCTGCACCATTGAATATATGGCCATTTTTAAGACTGGTGGGAATTTTAAATCAAACACTGGACATTTTTATATTAATTTCGAGTATAAGATGCACCTGAATTTTGGCGGAAATTTTTTTTGAAGAAAAATGTGCATCTTATAGTCTGTAAAATGCAGTAACAAAAAGATCATGCAGTAGTATTTTTATTATGTTATTCACATAATTGTTTAGCTTATAAGTGTCTCCAATTTTCAGCTTTCTCCTTCCACCCCCATACGACAGATATACTTGACAGGGTGTCGACTGAACTACATATTTTATTTTTCCCTATGTGTAGTCCTGGCTTATGCAGTGTGCTGAAAGAATAATAAGTTCCATATTTAAATTTTTAAGTACCTATGGACTTATTGTAACTTCCCACTTACCTTTATACTTTCCAAACCTTTGGTCACACTGCCATGTATTTTTACTGTATCTCAAAGATGAATTTTTTAGTTCAACACACACACACATATATTGAAAAGAGAATTTACCAGGTAATTTTTACTATCAAATAAAAATACATTATATAAAAAATAAATTCATTAGATATTGACGTATATATGGTTTTTCTTTTTTACTTATATGTTGTTGACTTTATCACTTCTGACAATCTTCTTGAGTTCAGACTTTCTATGAACAGATTTTCCTTATAGCAATTTGAAGTTGTAATTTAAATGGGCATTGTGCTTATGCAAACACTTAATATCATACCAATACATTAAAAAGACTTCAAACAAACATGTCTTCAACACCTAACATGTAAATGCCAAAATATGTAAATACAAAAATACTTTTTATCTCATTAACTTCTTGGTCATAACATATAATTAAAAGAGACACTTTCTCTATTGTATGATGTACAAACAATTTTAGATTTTTCAGCAGACAGATTACTGAGTTTCAAATTTATTTCTTTTTTCTTGAGAGATTGCAGGTACATTTCAAGCCCTTGCTGCACAGCTGGATGATTTACATAGCCCAAAAATGTGTTCAGATCATGTTCTCTGTTATTGAGCAGCCAGTTCACAGTATCTTGTCTGTAAGTAAGCTTCGTTATTTTACGAGCAGCAGCTGAAAATGACAGAACCAGAAATTACATAAAAATTTCTCATAGTGAATTAAAATTATTTATTATTTATATCTAATAAACTTTCTAACCTACGACTAACAGTATGAACCAAAATTTAGGCATACTTTTTAAATCCAATGAAAACTGACAGCTGTATAAACATCCCACTGGTCAAGCAGAAGATTAGGATTCTGCCACAAACAACCTGATAGTTGCAATGAAATCTACATTGCTGTACCACTAAATTGTGTTGTAAAAACATGTATTTTGACCACAAGCTCCACCATTTTCCTAATGTGTGAAAGCATCTGTACTGGTCTGTTGTCCGACAGCTATTGAGCTAACTCAGGTACTGTACCCCTATTTCATAGCATGTGATTCTGTCTGTAGTCTGTACTCACCAACAGTGGGCCTTTAACACAATCCGATGGTACACTCTTGAGGATTTCATTCCAATCATCTGTCGAGAAATTCTCCGTTCTTACTATCTGATGGCTGATTTTTTGAGATTATGAAACAATATGACAGGCAATCTAAATTATTCTAGCACCTTTGTGATCTGTGCCTATCAAATTGTTGAAGGCTTCATTTTAAAGTTGCAAATAATAATAATATTGTATTGAAAATGTAGTGATGCTGTTTTTTATGGCACTTCCTGTTTCGTTGACTCTAGAGATTACTAACAAAAACACAAACAAGCGACACTGTTTTCAATTACCTGATGAAAAATTACTGTAAAAATAACTTTACATTGGTAATATGACGATTTTACTTAAATAGAGTTAAGATTATAGAAACTAAGTGAAGCTCTCTTACTTTTTAAATTAATTCTACATTGTTGCAAACTGAAAAAAATTTTTTCAGCTTTGTGAAAATCCAAAAAAACAGGGAACGGGGATTCCTTCACGCGCAACCTAGCCTCTTCAGGAAGTCCCCGTTCATAAAAGAAAACTTCAGTCAATGTTGCCAATATTTTCATAATTTTCTTTTCTACTGAACCAGAAAAATATAGTAGATTTAAAAATTAAGATAAGTACTTAGTATAAACTCTAAAACAGTCATATTAAACGATAAATGCCTTACAAATTTGAGATTTAGTAGTTATAAAAAAAACGTGTCCCAGAAAAAACACATGTTTTTTTCATAGTTTTTTTTTTCAAGTCAGGAAAAAAAAGTGTGTTTTTTTTTTTTACAACACTAATTCTACATAACTAAATAGTTCTTCACAGATTGCAACAAGAAAAATTCAGTGTCTTCGAATTCCAGGCAAAGGTGTGATGATTAATGTATTATGTCCATTCTTATCAAGCTGTATCAAGTACAGCAGAGGAACTCTAATTTTCATTTTGTGATCAATGGTTATTGTGTTCAAATAATTATTATGAAAGTGACTGTTTTAATAATTATTGTAGCTGACTTTTAAATACAAATACCAGATCACTGGCACTATTCAACTTTACTGCAGTGGAAGATAATATAGCAGAAAATATTAAACATGATGTCTCTTGATTTTTAAAAGCTGCCATGCTACCAACAGATATCATCTTGTGACATACAAAACATGTGTTCCCTCTTATGAAAATAATGATATCACATTTTTAATTCCATTTGGTTTTAGTCATTTAATAATTTTTTTTTGCTAAGAATTATAAAACTAATGCTTTAGACACCTCAGCTGTTTGCTTATCGGTCATACTGGTGGGAACTTTGTAGCTTTCAGTTTTGTTGTACTATTAATTTTCGGAACTATAGTCAGCATTTGTAACAAAATTCATAATGTCCTATTTTATGATTTAGCCTTAGAACTAGCTGGTACCCACGACTTCGTTCGTGTTTGTAAGGAATTTGTATTGACAGTTACAGACATCTGGGAGACGTGATGTTATTACCATACACAAATGCCAGTCATCTGCGCTATGTAGTTCAGGAGGTAAAGTAAAATTTATGGACACACTTGTCTTTGGATGAAATATGAAAATATCCTTGATTTACCACTTTCAACCACCATATCTCCCACACTCCCACAGTTACCAAAATTCGGCCGATGTTGTGATAGATGGGTGACTCTGTGTTACTACCACACACAAACGCAAGTGATCTGCGATAGATAGTTTTCGCTGAAAAGTGAGACACCATGACACATGAGTCTTTGGCAGAAATATGAAATTGCCGCAGGTCGACCACTTTCAACCCCCATATCTCCCACACCCCCATAGCTACAAACTTCTAACAACTATAGTGTATGACAGGAGACACGATTCTACTACCACACACAAACACCAATTGTCTATGCTATGTAGTTGTGGCAGAAAAGTGACATATGCGGAAACACATGTCTTTTGTCGAAATACGAAAATATCCTTGATTGGCCACTTTCAACCACCATATCTCCCACACTACCACAGTTACTGAAATTTGGCCGATGTTGTGATCGAAAGGTGACTCTGTGTTACTACCACACACAAACGCAAGTGATCTGCGATAGATAGTTTTCGCTGAAAAGTGATACACCATGACACATCCATCTTTGGCAGAAATATGAAATTGCCGCAGGTCGACCACTTTCAACCCCCATATCTCCCACACCCCCATAGCTACCGACATCTAACAACCATAGTGCACAACAGGAGACATGATTCTACTACCACACACCAACACCATTGGTCTATGCTATGTAGTTGTGGCAGGAAACAGAAGTATAAGAAGACACAAATTTTTGGTCGAAGTATGAAAATGCCCTGCATTGGCCAACTTTAATCATCTTATCTCCCACATCCCCACAGCTATCGACATTCAGCCAATGTTGTGCACGACAGGAAACTCCATGCTACTTCCACACACAAAGATCAGTGATCTGTGCTGGGTAGTGGTGGCTGAAAAGTGAAATATATGAAAGCACACGTCTATTTTTTTTATATATATAAGATTAACCTGTACTTACTTTAGCAAACAATAGAAATTTTAGATCTAGATGGTCAGACTGGGGATTGAACTCTAGTCGGGATACAAGTTTGATAATACTGTCTGTAAGACACTTTTACTTAAACTGATATTACCCTAAACCCATCATAATAAGAGATGTGGGTTCCTTCCAGTCATGATGGATTTAGAACAGTGCTTCTTCTAAGAAATGTTGCTGGTGGGGGTAGAACACTAGATAACCAAAGGGCACTATTTATCTATAAAGAGGGGGAGTAATCAAGAACATGAAGGATAAAGATGGGAACGTATAAGATAACTGCAAGTGAACAGTATTAGTGAAATAAGTAACAGAATTCTTCAGTAACTTAGTGGATAGTTATGGGTGAATGAGGTTTATACTGATTACAGAGTTAGAGGAGTTATTATTGATTACCATTGGCATCAGTAATCTTGGGTAATTAGTTAGTAAAGATTTAGATCTGGAGCTATATAAAAGAAAAGATACTATAGAGAAAGGTAAATGATCAAAACATCACCCTCAGTGAGAAAATGAATGGAAATTCTAAGTTTAAAGAGGGGAACAAGATGTTTATGCAGTGTGGAAATTCAAATAAATCAGGTATGTATTGGGAAGCAGAGATGAAAAAACATTAGGCAGGAAAAGAGGCTTCATAGAAGTGGTAGAACATAGGTCAAAAGATATTGGATACATGGTGATAAATGTATGGGCATAAGTGCCAGCTTTTGGAGAAGGGGGGGGGGGGGGGGGGAAACATACCTTTCTTCGGCAGCCGTTACGTGAGGCAGTGAGTAATTTCTGTGTTGATATAATTTAAAGTGTTTAGTTTTCTTTTGTTTCATCTTTGAATATTTGTTTAGCAGCCCCAGTAGTCAGACGTTCTTCAGCAGCCGTTACGGGGAATAGTGCCTTCTGTGATAGTTTTAATTCAAACTGTGTGGTTAGCTTCATCTCTGTATAGTTGTTAGTCAGTAGCAGCAGCCATCGTCGGAACCATTACGTGGCGTAGTACCTCTAGTGATAAATTAATTAAAAGTGTGTAGTTAGTTGTAGCTTCATCCTTGCATATTAGTTTGTAAGTAGCAGCAGCTGCATTTTTTTTTTTTTTAACTGCTTAACGTCTCCTATAACAACTAGGTCTTTAGAGACGGGAAAGGATGGGGGCAAGGAATGGGAAGGAATTCGGCCATGGCCTTTTGAAGGAAGCATCCCGGCATTCACCTGGAGTGATTTGGGGAAACCATGGAAAACCCAAATCTGGATGCCCGGACGGGGATTCGAACCGCCGTCCTCCCGAATGAGCAGCAGCTGCAGTCGTTGGTCGGAATCGTTACGTGAAGTAGTACCTCCAGTGCAAATTTAATTTAAAGTGCGTAGTTAGCGTAAGCTTCATCTTTGTATATTTGGTTATTGACAATAGGCCTCCTACTGAGAACGCATAGCGAGTCCGTTTTTCTCGTGTACTCCTTAGTTTTTCTTTCTGTAAGGTAGTATGTGTAGGGACTGTGGTTGTTTTATGCAGACGCAGGCTGAGGTGACTGACTTGCGCACTCAGCTTGCAGCTTTGGTAACAAGAGTTACACAGCTGGAAGCTGCCGCAAATGAGTGCAGTAGATGCGGTATTGGTGACCCTGTAGACTCTGATCGGCTCGCAGGTTCTCCCATACCAGTCATCAAACATGCAGTCCAGGCCGAGATAGCGGAATCTATGCGGCCGTCGCCTAGTGGTGGCTGGCGTGTGGTGTCTGGACGTCGACGGCGCATGCGGGGTCAGTCGTGCAAGCTTGATTCCCAAGAAGGCGAGCTTGTACCTCTGTCCAATCGGCTTGATGCATTGTCTGGATCTGATTCAGTCCTGCAATCGTTGGCCTGTGAGTTGGCAGCCCCACAGCCAGCTAAGTCTGGGCAACTGCAGAAGGCGGTTTTACTGGTCGGTAGATCCAACGTAAGACGATTTATCGAACCCCTTAGGGAAATGGCGAAGAGGTCGGGGATGAATTCCGGTATCCATTCATTGTGTATTCCGGGGGGTCTGATCCGAGATGTGGAACAGGCCATCCCGGATGCCATTGAATGGACTGGGTGCAGCCAGCTGTGGATTGTAGCTCATGTCGGCACCAATGATGCTTGCCGCCTAGGGTCGGAGGTTATCCTCTCGTCCTTTGGGCGACTTGCAGAAAGGGTGAACTCTGTGGCCATTGGCCGCAAGATTTCTGCTGAGCTATCCATCTGCAGCATTGTCGATAGGACTGACTGTGGACCTCTGGTTCAGAGCCGTGTTGAGGGGCTGAACCAGAGATTACGGCGCTTCTGTGATAGTCATGGCTGCAGATTCCTTGATCTTCGTCATGGGGTTGAGTCTTATAGGAATCCCTTGGATAGATCAGGGGTGCACTACACACGGGAATCGGCTACACGGGTGGCAGGGGCCGTGTGGAGTGCATTGGGGGGTTTTTTAGGCTGAGGGAGGATGACCCTGAGGAGGAAATTCAGTTGCGGACAGCCAAGATAAATTCAGCACCGCGTGTTAGGGGTAGCTTAAAAGAATCCCGAACATTAAAAGTTCTAGTAGTTAACTGCAGAAGTGTTAGTAATAAACAGCCTGAACTCGAAAACGTTATTCGTAGTACAGATGCTGATATCGTAATAGGCACAGAAAGTTGGTTAAAACCGGATATAAGTTCCGGCGAAATTTTTAATAGTAACATGAACATTTTCCGTAAGGATAGGTCGCATTCCCAAGGAGGTGGTGTATTTATAGCTGTTAGTAAGTACCTCCCATGTAGCGAAATAGATGTCCATACTGTCTGCGAAATCATATGGATCAAGCTCAACGTAGCTAGGACAAAACTTGTGATAGGCTCGTTCTATCGTCCACCCGATGCAAGCGTAAATATTGCCGAGGCCTTGAGAAATAATGTAAATAATATAGCACGGCAATTTCCGGACCATACAATAATGCTAGGAGGTGACTTTAACTTGCCAGATATCGACTGGACTAATTACATTCACGTTATTGGGGGCAGGGATAAAGCAGCTTGCGAAATAATTCTAGACCTCTTCTCAGATCACCATCTTGAACAGCTCGTAACTGAACCCACGCGATGCCTCAACGGTAATGAAAATGTTTTAGATATAGTTATTACAAATAGGCCCGAACTATTCACAGATATTTCTACCACCACAGGAATAAGTGATCACAAAGCTGTAATGGCTACAGTAAAACTAACAACCACGCGCAGAAAGAGAAAAAAGAGGATCGTTTACAGATTCGAAAAGGCTTCAAAAGAGTGTTTTAGAGCGTATTTGAGGCATAATTACCACACCTTCTTAGTAGAAGGAGGCACCGTTGAAGAGAGGTGGCATTGATTCCAACATATACTTGGGGAAGGTATGAACTTGCATATACTGAAACGGACAATCAGGGAAGAGAATGATCCCCCATGGTACACACGGGAGGTTAAAAGGTTACTCAAGAAGCAAAGGAAGATACATGCACGATCAAAAAGGACGATGCATCGGACTGATTTAGATAAGTTAGAGGAGATAAGGGGAAGTGTTAAGAATGCGATGCGTGAGGCTTTTAATAACTTTAATGAAAATTCTCTAAGAGCCTCACTGAAAACCCTAAGAAATTTTGGTCGTATGTAAAAAAAGTTAGTTGTAGTGGGAACAATAAGCCAGTTCTAATAAAAGACGGACGGGAGGTTGAAGACAGCTGCGGCAAGGCTACCTTATTTAACACCGAATTCAAAAATTCATTCACGCAAGAAAACATGGAAAACATCCCCACTTTACCACATCATGTGGAATTAGAGATGGATCCGATAGAAATTGATAGCGTAGGAATTGTAAAGCAATTAAAACTCCTGAAGTGAGGTAAAGCGCCGGGTCCCGATGGTATACCGGTAAGAGTATTTTCTGAATACGCGGAGGATATTGAACTATTTCTGTCAGATATATTCCGTAAATCACTAGAAGAGAGAAAAGTACCTTCTAGCTGGAAAATAGCCCAGGTAATTCCCATTTTTAAGAAAGGAGATCGGAGTGATCCTAGGAATTATCGACCCATATCTCTAACATCGGTCTGCAGCAGAATTCTGGAACATGTCATATGCTCGAACATAATTAAGTTTCTAGATGAGAACGAGTTACTTACACCATGTCAACACGGATTTCGGAAGAAGAGATCATGTGAAACACAATTGGCCCTATTTTCCCACGACATAATGAAAGTTGATGCAGTTTTTTTGGAATTTCAGAAAGCTTTTGATTCTGTGCCACACAACCGACTTTTAGCGAAGATTCGAGCTTACGGTATTTCGGCTCAGATTTGCGAGTGATTTTCTAACTGGTCGATCACAATATGTCGTTGTTGACGGGGAAGCCTCTTCTAAGATAAATGTTACTTCGGGCGTTCCTCAAGGAAGTGTAATAGGTCCACTTCTTTTCTTAATATTTATAAACGATCTAGGTGACAACGTCAAATGCTCGTTGCGATTGTTTGCCGACGATGCGGTTATCTATAGGGAAATAAGGTGCTCCGACGATTGCTTAGAAATTCAGCGTGATTTGGATGCTATTTTCGATTGGTGCCGTAAATGGCAGCTTACACTTAATTGCAAAAAGTGCAAGGCAATGCGGATAAGTAACAAGAAGAATCAGGTTGTTCACGAGTACAAAATAAACAATTCACCTGTTGACACGGTTGATTCCGTGAAGTATCTGGGGGTGATAGTACAAAGCAACATGAAACGGGACATGCACATAACTTCCGTCGTAGGCAAGGCTAATTCTAAATTACGATTCATAGGTCGTATTTTGAGGAATTGTAATGCTCAAACAAAGGAGATAGCGTATAAAACACTAGTGCGTCCGCATCTGGATTACTGTTGTGGGGTTTGGGATCCGTATCGCAAGGTTCTGATTGACTCAGTTGAGAGGGTGCAGAGGAGAACCGCAAGATTCGTGACTTGTTGTTACAGCCCTTATGAAAGCGTCACAGAATTGATACATAGATTGGGCTGGGATAGTTTGGAAGACAGACGACGTAGTTTGCGTTCGAATTTATTGGAGAATATGCGAAAAAATTTAAATTTCTAGTGCAATGAAATACTTCTTCCGCCAACCTATTTAGGTCGCAATGACCGAAGGGATAAGATTAAGGCCGCCACACACGGACGAGCCAACAGGCCAAATGTCCTTGCGCCGATCCAAAACTCGTCGTGTGTGGGGCAGCGCGGATGGACTGGCGTGGCTCGACAGGCCCTGCTGGATTTTTGGCGAGTCCAAAATCCACCGCGCCGAGCCAGGTAGCCGAAGGTCTGGTAGACTACCCCCACCACGACTGGAGTGGGATAACCCGCACAACGAAAAGTGGGTACTAATTTGCAGACACTTTTGTCTTAAATATCTCAGCTTTCCAAATTCACATCAAAATGAAACTTGCCTCATTTTACTCGCAGGACCACGGACTGTACATTAAGCGAAACTCGGTCAAAATCTGACAAATATTTATTTTCCTTAATCCTGTTCATAATTTTCAGACAGGAACAAATTAAAAAAATACAGCTCATTTCTTTCCTGTAGCGCGTTAATACTACCCGAACTCATTTTTTAAAGAATATCTCATATGTGCAGACTTTCCCGTTTATAGTTTTATTATATCCATAGATTAAACCCAATAGTTAGTTTAGAACAGCTAATATATTGATAGAATTTCATCTGTTCGTCGTTTTCACCCTAGTTCTTTCATTCTTGTACACAGATATTTTTTTAAAAAAAATCAGTATTAATAGCGAATTAGTGCAACACCAAAAACAATTCTGAAAAATCGAAAATATGAGCTTTGGCCATGGCTTCAAATAAAAGAGTTCTTATCTCAAGGAGATAGGTTCTATTTGGAAGGGTTTAAGTCACAATGGTGTAGGTCAGTCACATTTTCAATAAAAAAAAAAAAGACACCGAAACCATATGTAGATAAATCAATCTCTCAATCTGTTAGTAAAAAATATGAAGCAAGTCAGATTTTCATTCAGCTTCCAACAGGAGGAACTGGAAATTCAACTGATGAACGAATTACGTGCTTTATTTATCAACAAAGTGGTATAAATCGGACTTAAATCATTGTGTTTGTAAACGCATCCTGCATGCTCACTGTGTTTCCTACATGTTAACTTATAGCGCACTTCCCAATAGGATTTCTAAAGACATAATTGATTCTAAAGAAACAATTCAAGATCTTCTTTCTTACATTCAAGATACATTACGCAATCTCACTATATATCAGTTTTGGTTATAAATACACCGGTGTAAGTCATACGCAGTAGTATGTTCGTTCGATTTTTTAATAAACACTAGTTGCAGTCATTTTTGTCAGCAGTAAAATGTAACCATTTTATAGACTTTATTCAATTATAACCTTGGTGTTAAATTTGATTCCAGGTGACATCACTAAAATGAATATATTACAACATTTATGTTCCAGAATTTATTCCAATATCTTTTGCATTATCTTAATTTCCATAAAGCAAGGAAAATTGACTTACACCACCGCATTTTGTATTTTATACGTTCTTACTAATTTTCTTCGTTTATGACAATTGTTTTTAAGAATTCATTTAAGAAGCATTTAATTTTTTCCCTGTAACATAAAATTAAAAGCCAAAAAAAAACCAGTTTTCAATTACTGCTGATTTTTTTTTTTTTTTTTTTTTTTTTTTTTTTTTAAAAAAAACTTTCCATAACCTAGCGAAAAAAAGGCCTTCGGTCTGTGCGACCATTTAGCCAGCTCCAGTTTATATTGTACTAAATATTGTATCAGGCTTCTTTCATGTAATTTTGGGACACATTTTTGAAGACAAAACAAAACACTAAAATAAAACCAACCAAGCAAGGAAAAGCCCCAGGGCGGATTCGAAAGGGTGACCCTTAAAATGCCAGGCCAGCGTGCTAGCCCCTACACTGCCAGAGCCGGACTGGCGAAATTTGTAGGCACGCACTGGCCTGGCTTGTGTCGTGTGTGACCCCCTGGTTTGGACCGAGTCTAAATGGAATGGTGCTAAATGGCCTGGCGCCAGATGAACTGTTCGTGTGTGGCGGCCTTTAGAGAAATAAGATGCCGTACTGATACTTATATGTATTCCTTCTTTCCTCGCACTATTTGGGATTGGAATGGGCGGGTTTAGGATTGGTGCTTAGCACCCTCTGCCACCCACAATGTTTGTGATTTGCAGAGTATGGATGTAGATGTAGACAAAGTGTGTGTTCTGATTTTGATGGTACATTCATTGATCGGTTCTGATTTGACAGGGACATAGGCTACTTTTTACACTGGAAATATTTAAGGTTCTGCAAAAAAAAAACCTTTTAAATTCTTGGCAGACATAAAGTTGTGGGAATCAACTAATCTTGCATAATCGTTAAAATCACATCTGAATTTATCCAGTAGATTTCATGTTAAGAGCAAACAGACAGGCAGAGTGGGATAGAAAGATTTTGCATTTTCTAAAGCCTAATTTCATTAAAATTGGTTCAGCCTTTTTGACCTTACTGAGTAACAAACTTACAGATTTTCAAGATTATAATATCAGTGGACAGATAACTGAGGATTTTTGTACTGCTAGAAGAATTCAGGCTTTTATTATTGAATTTGATTTCAGTTCTCAAAGATCGCTATCAGGAACGCAGTGGCGGGTACAGCTAGAAATTACTGTAGAGATACAGAGAAGAAGGGGAAAAAAGAAGGTACAAAATGCTGGGTTGAACAATAATGAGTGGATACCTATGATAATCTTGAAAATGAAACCATTATACTATTGTTAACAATGTGTAACACAATTTTTACTAGCAGGACATATTTAGTAGTATCTGCTAAATGTACACAATTGTTTTACGAATTGTGAGACTAACAAATCAATATTAATAAACCTTTTTATGAAGGAAAATTTTATAATCTATATAATGATATAATTTGTTTCCAATTAAAATGTATACTGTCGAACAACAGCTCTATTTGCAAATACATCAGTGATTCCTTAAAGGTCCAAATCATCTGCTATTTCTTGGTTTACCTGTACTACTATGTGATCATTTAGTCTTTGCTGGGTTTTAGTAGTCCTTAAATAAGTTTTTATTCTAAGTGGTGCTGTTGGAGCGAAGAGTTTAACTAAGGAATATCCTGGCTTCAAAAATCAAATGTAATTTGAATGTTCTCCTCTAGGCCACTTATGGCTAGACCTCCGGTTATTAAAAAAATGAAGATTTGAAGAAAGGATGTTGTAGCGATTTAGAATCGTAGCTGAGCTAAAAGGATTTGTTAAAAATGCAATGAGATAGGCCTTCAATGATTTCTGTTTCAACTCTCTTTCTAAGAGTCTCACAAAAAACCCAAAGAAATTTTGGTCGTACGTACGAAAAGTCAGTTGTAGTATCAAGAATACTCCAGCACTAACTCTTGAAGGTTCAGAGGTCAATGAAAGCTGCGATAAAGCAAACGTACTTAACACTGTATTCAAATATTCATTCACTGATGAAAATAAGGATAACATACCCGTTTTCCCACATCATGTGCAGTTAGACATGGATTCAATACAAATAGATGCAGGCATCATAAAGCAATTAGAGGTCTTCAAGTGGGGGAAAGCACTGGTTCTGGATGGAATTCCAGTGAGAGTATTTTTAAGTACATGGCGGAAATTGGACTATTTCTGTCTGGTATATCTTTCTTATAAGAGTGAAAAGTATCTTCTGACTGGAAAATTATGCAGGTAACTCCAATTTTCAAGAAAGGAGATTGAAGTGATCCTATAAACTACACTCCTGGAAATTGAAATAAGAACGTGAATTCATTGTCCCAGGAATGGGAAACTTTATATACACATTCCTGGGGTCAGATACAACACATGATCACACAGACAGAACCATAGGCACATAGACACAGGCAACAGAGTATGCACAATGTCGGCACTAGTACCGTGTATATCCTCCTTTCGCAGCAATACAGGCTGCAATTCTCCCATGGAGACGATCGTAGAGGTGCTGGATGTAGTCCTGTGGAACGGCATGCCAAGCCATTTCCACCTGGCGCCTCAGCTGGATCAGCGTTCGTGCTGGACGTGCAGACTGCGTGAGACGACGTTTCATCCAGTACCAAACATGCTCAATGGGGGACAGATCTGGAGATCTCGCTGGCCAGGGTAGTTGACTTACACCTTCTAGAGCACGTTGGGTGGCACGGGATACATGTGGACGTGCATTGTCCTGTTGGAACAGCATGTTCCCTTGCCGGTCTAGGAATGGTAGAACGATGGGTTCGATGACGGTTAGAATGTACCGTGCACTGTTCAGTGTCCCCTCGATGATCACCAGAGGTGTACAGCCAGTGTAGGAGATCGCTCCCCACACCATGATGCCGGGTGTTGGCCCTTTGTGCCACGGTCCTATGCAGTCCTGATTGTGGCGCTCACCTGCACGGCGCCAAACACGCATACGACCATCATTGGCACCAAGGCAGAAGCGACTCTCATCACTGAAGACGACACGTCTCCATTCGTCCCTCCATACACGCCTGTCGCGACACCACTGGAGGTGGGCTGCACGATGTTGGGGCGTGAGTGGAAGACGACTTAACGGTGCGCGGGACCGTAGCCCAGCTTCATGGAGACGGTTGCGAATGGTCCTCTCTGATACCCCAGGAGCAACAGTGCCCCTAATTTGCCGGGAAGTGGCGGTGCGGTCCCCTATGGCACTGCGTAGGATGTGACAGTCTTGGCGTGCATTGCTGCTGTCCGGACCCAGGTCGATGGGCACGTGCACCTTCCGCCGACCACTGGCGACAACATCGATGTACTGAGGAGACCTCGCGCCCCACATGTTGAGCAATTCGGTGGTATGTCCACCCAGCCTCCCGCATGCCCACTATACGCCCTCGCTCAAAGTCCGTCAACTGCACATACGGTTCACGTACACGCTGTCGCGGCATGCTACCAGTGTTAAAGACTGAGATGGAGCTCCGTATGCCACGGCAAACTGGCTGACACTAACTGCGGCGGTGCCCAACCACTGCGCAGCTAGCGCCCTTCGACGGCCAACACTGCTGTTCCTGGTGTGTCCACTGTGCCGTGTGTTTGATCATAGCTTGTACAGCCCTCTCGTAGTGTCCGGAGCAAGTATGGTGGGTCTTACACACCAGCGTCAATGTGTTCTTATTTCAATTTCCAGGAGTGTATCATCTACACCATCTATGACATCTTTAACATCTGTTTGTAGTAGGGTTATGGAGCGTATTATATGCCCTGTGTTGCAGGAGACTGAAGATTCGAGTGCGAATGGCCCAGAAGCGCAGTAGGGAAGATTTATTCGCAGACCCCGAGCCTTGCCAGGAAAAGGTTTACTGGTCATTGGCAGCTCCAATGTGTGACGTCTGGAGAAACAGCTACAGGAATTAGCCATGGAGAACGGTGCAGACCCTCATACTAATGTTCATTCAGTTTCTTTTTCAGAAGCAACCATACCACATGTCATGGAGGCCATTCCAAAAGCGATTAGGGAATCGAACTGCCGTCAGTTAAGAGTAGCTGCACACATCGGAACTAATGACTCGTGTCGTGTTTCTGTTCAAGAGATAGTTAAATCCATGGAAAAGTTGGGCCAAAAGGCATATGAAGCCATGTGGGAAAATTCGGTTTCATTGCAGTTCTCAATTTATAGTGTCGTGCCGCATATCGATTGTGGGGAGGCCGAGTGGTGGAAGATCTGTAATTTGAATTGTAATTTGCAGGAGCTGTGTTGCAGAAACAACTGGGGCTTCGTTGACTTTCGACCGATGATAGCTGCCAGGTGGGACGCATTTGACAGGCATCCACTACACACCGAGAATGGCGACCAAAGTGGCTGCTAAAATATGGAACCTTCTTGATATGAATTATTTTTTAGGAAAACCGTGAGGCCCGAGGATCCTTCAGTTCATCGAAGAGGATGTTCCGACAACCTACAAGCTGGTCCTGGTAGTGATGGCGCGAATAATTTTAATATTAAAGCTCCAAATACTTCACCCATTTTCCGTCAGAATGTGAATATGAAAAATGCGATTTTAGACTCCACAAATAACAATATGAAGCAGCTAAGGATAATGGTCCTAAATTGTCGGAGCATTAGAGGAAAAGTAGCCGATTTCTATGCCGCAGTTGCGACTAATGATGTCAATATAATACTAGGAACTGAGAGCTGGTTGACACCAGAGGTTGAATCTAGCAAAGTATTTGGCCCTCATTTCAATGTTTTTCGGAAGGACAGAACTGTCTCAATGGGCGGGGGTGTGTTCATGGCCGTAAACAAAACCGTTTTATTGCTCTGTCGTAACTGAAACAGAAATTTTTTCCAGTTAATATGGGTGAAGGTAAAAATTGGCAAAAATTTTAAAGTTAATAATCGGGTTATTTTATCGACCTCCGGATTCTGATTTGGCTAACGCGGAATACTTCAGAGAGTCGCTTAGTAATATTTGCAAAGGATTTCAAGGACATATATTGCTCGTGGGTGGTGACTTTAACCTACCATCGGTTAAGTGGGATACATACACGTTCAGGTTGGGTGGAAGAGATAGGTTAGTAATTGAAACGTTCCTAGAATCATTTGCAGAAAGATCTCTTGAACAGATGGTCGAAGAGTCAATGCGGTGCGACAAAGATTCCTTGTCCATTCTGGATCTTTTTCTTATTAGCAATCATGATATTGTAGATACAGTTTGTATAGAAGACGGTATAAGTGATCACAAGGCGGTTTGGTAACTTTAAAATCTAGTCTGAATTTGAAGCATGAGAAAGAGAAACTCCTGTATTGCTTCAATAAGGCAAACAATGCGGGTATGGTTGATCACTTTGTGAAAAATTTTGAAATGTACATGCTAAATATAAATGTTGGGGAACTTTGGTTTAATTTAAAAGAACTAATATGGACCGGTTTAAATCAGTTTGTTCCTCAGAAGTGTATTAAGGTCAGTAAGAACTTTCCTTGGTTCAATAGGGAAGTGAAAAGTTTTCTCAGGAGGCAAAGACGTTTACGTGCCACGGTGAAGAAATCGGGGGACTCATCTAATCGCGCTATATTAGTCCAGTTGCGAGTGGAAGTGCGTAAGGCAATGTGCGATACGTTTCAAGAATACCAAGCCAGGAATTTATCCAAAGATCTGATTACTAATCCAAAAAAGTTGTGGTCGTATATCAAAGTAATAAGAGGCTCTGGTAAGGTTATGCCGTCACTGATTAAGGAAAATGGTGAATTACCAGAAAGCAGAAATTTTGAATGATATATTTAAAAAAAGCTTTCGTGATAGAAAACTCAGAGGAGATTCCAATATTTAACAATCGTACCGACAAAATTATGAATGATCTCGTTCTTGATGTTGAGGGAATAACTAAACTGTTTATGAATGTAAAAACCAAAAAGACTCTCGGACCAGACGGTATTCCTACAAGATTCTACTCAAGGTACACAAAGGAAATTGCACCGTATTTGATGAAATTATATACCGTCTCCTTGGATCAAGGAAAAATACCAGCCGAATGGAAGATTGCTATTGTAAGACCAGTGTTTAAAAATGGGAATGTTAATGATCCTCAGAATTATAGACCGTGTTAGGATCCAAGCGTCATACCGGGGCAGGGTATCGGCTTGTCCACCTAAACTTGAAGTCATCCAAAATGTTGTCAAAAGTTCGGAAAAAGTTCTATTACCGTGAAAAACCTTGGAGAATGCTAACTGTAATAATTACAACGGCCACCACTTACAGATTAACCTCCTGTAAGAAAGGTACTAAAGTAGAAATGAAAGTCTAAGTCCTGATCACTGTAGAATATATTCTTAAAATTTTTCACAGAATTTACAAAAAGTCACAGTTAGCAATGGCAATCGGATAAAAATCATTTGCCGAAGATCACATGTCATGAAACAGAACAGACCGCACCACCCCGAATGAAATTGAAAGTTCAAATCTATGAACACATACCGGAAAGATTTAGACCTTATTAGTCACACCGCCTTTATGAGCTGGTAGTATTATCACACTTTTCCAATCATCTGGTAAGCAGCAAGTATTCCAACTAAACTAAATAACTTTTCAAGATAAGGTACTTTTTTTGCTTTCTTAGTTCCTGCATAATATCCACAGGATGAATTACATTTTTTTAGTCAGCTCATTTCTTACTGTGTGAACAAGATAATTCTCTGATTTATACCCTCCCATAATCTCTAATAGTAGAGCAAACCAGTTTACTTATAGCTCTGCCTTTTCCAAATACTCGGTAACTTCTTCTCCAACCTATCTATAACTGTCCTTTCCTTTAGTTTTCTAACATAGCCATAGAAATTTGTAGATTCTTCATTCATTGCTACTACTGCTCCAGTAAAATCCTTCATAAACCTAACTTTAGCTTCTTTCTTTGCTACAATTAATTCCTTGTATACTTTTTTCAAGTGTCCCAACTACCTTGCTGTCTCCCAATTCAGTTGTGTTACCAGCTTCTTTAACCACCTAACTTTCCTATTATTATATGTAGATTCTGTAATATTCTGTATTTTTTATTTTTTAAAATAAATATTTATTCTCCCATTTTTTTAAAATAATTTTTAACTGTTCCCACCCCATTTTACCATCAGTTCTGAAATACACTGATCAGTAAGAACATTATAACCACCAACCTACTATCGATATAAACCTATCCAGGCGATAGCAGTATCACCTGACGAGGAATGACTGCTAGTCAGACACACGCATGGTGCATGTAGTATCAGTAGGCATGCTATTCACGTTAAGAATGGAAAGCAAGCGATCTGTCCGAGTTTGACTGAGGGCAGATTGTAATGGCCCGGAGGCTTAGCACAAGCTATTCGGAAACTCCACGACTTGTCGGGTGTTAGAGGAGTGCTGTGGTGAATGTCTTCAACAAGTGATGAAACCATGTCCAAATGTTGAGGCGTTGGGAAGCCATTCCTCATTACAAATGTCAGACATCATAGGCTGGGCAAACTGGTAAAATGGGACAGGCGGTGAACTGTGGTGGAACTAACATCAGACTTTAATGATGGGAAAAGTACAAGTGTGTCTGAACACACAGTGCACTAAACATTCCCAATGATGGGCCTCTGCAGCCAATGGCCCGTACTTGTGCCAATGTTAACATCACAATGTAGGCAACTATGACTAACGTCACTGAATGTTGGCACAGTGACAGAGTGTTTCATGGTCTGATGAATCCCAATACCTTCTTCATCATGCCAATGGGACGGTATGAATCCATCTTCCAGGGGTACAGCTTCTTGACACCTGTACTGTGGGGCGGAGACAAGCTGGTGGCAGCTCAATTTTGCTCTGGGGAACATTCATACGGGCATCCATGGATCTGGTGGAGCTCATCCAAGGCACCATGATGGCCATTAAGTATCGTACACTAGTTGCAGACCATGTACACCCATTCATAATAACCATGTTTCCCAATAGTAGTGTCATTTTTCAGCAAGATAATGCACGATGTCACAAGGTCAGGAGTGTGATGGAGTGATTCGAGGAACACAGTGGAGAGTTGCAATTGATGTGCTGGCCGCCCAACTCACCAGATCTGAACCCGATTGAACACATTGAATGTCGGTTCAGGGCTCATTGTCCAAATACCCAGAAATTATGGGACTTGTGTGTGCAGATGTGGTGCCAACTCCCTCCAGCAATCTACCAAGGCCTCATTGCTTCCATGTCAAGACATGTCGCTGCTATTATCCATGCCAAAGGTGGATATACAGGCTATTAGGTAAGTGGAATAATCTTCTGGCTGATCAGTGTATATGCATGCATTTATTACCACATTCAGATTTGGCCACAGGTTTACTGAACTCCCTAATACTGATTGGAACTGCTTCATGATTCCTTCAATTACTTGGGACCCACAAAATTATCAAGCTTTTTTACGAATATATCTGATGTGATTAGTCCCTTTGTGTTCTGCTACCATTTGGGTGAAGCCCCTTTGCTTTTCTAAGGTATTTGTAACTTTTTCTTCCCTTGTGTTAGTAATCTTAATCCCTTCCCAGCTGAAACCTGGTGAATTTAGACAGAAGGAAAGGAATGAAATATCAGTCAGGATTCTTCATGAGTTGATATAGCGCTTCTCCAATGAAAATTATGCAAATAAGCACAAGTTAGAGCAATGCTCTTGACTTTATCAGGGTGCCAATCAATAATATTTAAAAAAATCTAAATTTTGATTACCTAATCCAAATCACATTTTCATCAATCCTTTGATCCCTGCTCAATCTGTAAATAAAAATCCATTCAGGATATGGTAACCCAAAGCCAAGAAAGGACTTCATTATATTTACAGATATTGAGAATGAGTCATCACCATCAATAAATAAGGAATGGGGTTGTTTGCATCTATGAATTACTCTGGAAAAGTCAGGTTTCAACTTGGCATACAGATCTGAATTAATGAAATCTCAACCATCTGAAATGTGGCCCTGGCAACCTATATCTAAATACATGAAATTATCGTTAGCATTGGCTATTGCAAGTGCCATGATACTATGAAAGAATAATTTGGAAATTCTGTTACTTGTGGAAGGATATACAAGAGCAGAAACTGAGTACAATAATAGTCTAGTACTTAATTGCCTCAGTTAATTTGAGTTTAGTACCACATAAAACAATATTTATGTTGCTCAAGAGCAAGCCGACTTGAATACCTACTATAAAAATTGATGGTAAATCAATCTGTAGAAACCCAGTGTGAAGGTACTTAATCATTCAATTGGATGAACATTTAAACTTCGAAGCCCACTTACAGAAGACAACAAACAGCACGAGCAGTGGCTGTCATGGATAAAATCATCAATATCAGACAACAAAAATTCATTCTTCCAGTCCAAACAATAAGACTATACC
Source organism: Vandiemenella viatica (assembly GCA_031002005.1). NCBI lineage: Eukaryota > Metazoa > Arthropoda > Insecta > Orthoptera > Morabidae > Vandiemenella > Vandiemenella viatica. The sequence continues at coordinate 163,214,716 of CM061920.1, forward strand.
ATGACAAAATTTTATCCTCTTTAGTGGGCTACTCAGCAAGAGTGTGGACAATGCATCTAAGGCAAATAAAACCAAAACTACAAGTCTGAAGTGTACAACGAGGAATACTATTAAGGTTGACAGGAGCATACCGAACCATGGCAACAAATTTATTAACCGATGCCATTGGCAGCGTCGGATCCAGGGGGGGGGGGGTCTAGGGGGCTCAAGCCCCCTCCAAAAGTATTTAGGTCCATCCGTCACAACACATTTTTTTTTTAAAAAAGCTCTACTGATATTTTAAGGGCAGCATGACTATTAAGCCTACCCTTACCTGACTCAAGGGGCCCCCCTCCCCAAACGAAATCCCTTCAAGATCCCCCCAAAATCGAAGTCCCCTCAAGCCCCTCCCAAACCAAAATCCTAGCTCTGCTACTGGCCATCGGTGTCTGGCCACTGGACCTTGAAGTAAGGAAACAAGGAGGTGCCATATACTGGTGCCAGAAAAGGGAAACAAGATAAGGTAGGAGAAATTATAGGCAGCAAAGCAACATCTGAGATGCACATTCGGAAGCTCCTACTGGCAGAATGGCAACAAGAATAAAACAACAGTGAAACAGATAGAACATATGATAAGGTTCCATCTATAGAGGAGACTGTAGAGCCAAAACGTTGATGGGGGTGAAGAGTAACATATAAGTATGTACGTAGGAGTTATGAAAAATTAATGCTGAGTTAATATCCTTGGACCATAGATTTTATTATGGTGTTATAATATCACAAAGAGTATCTTTGATTGTATTATGTCTTGATATAGTAACAAGAAAAAGTGTTAGCCTCAATATGTAGTAATTGAGTGATGAATAAAGAAAATATATAAATGTAAGAATAAAAATTAATAACAAGAAATAGTATTCTTACAATTGGCTGACCGTTGGAATTTTAAAACTGAAGTGCCACCTGAAAGGAATTTGCAATCTTAGGACCAACGCAGTGAACTGCAAGTACAATAAAACCATAAAATTACATAGTATCTGGATATTGACATATTAAATAATTGGAAAACAAGTTGAATTCAGAATTTATATAAAGTGGAATTGTGGTGTTATAGAATTTGTTGGGGGATTTCTGTTCAATTTTCTAATTCATTGGTAAGAATTGTCACTAACGAATAAGTGAAGTAGTGTCAGAGATAACGCTTGCCACAGTTATATTGTCAGTGTTGGTATTCACGATTATAAAGCTGTGGTGTCGAAATACTTATTTGGTACAGGGCACGTTGCTCTAAGTAAGAAGGAATAGTTTAAATGGAAAATAGTAGTGAAAAGGTAGTAGAAATAAAAAATTACAACTTTAGGACCAAATCTGAGTGACATGGAGATTGACAGTTCATGTGAAAATATTCCTTTGGGATCTCCTAAGGAGCAGTACCGGATTAACCACTTAGCAGGGCCTCTTCTTCACATTTGCTACGGGCCTTGCGCTTTCTTAATCAGGCCCTGCTAAGGAGACTACTGCTGAGGAGCTAGAGATACCTGATTTAAGTAAGACAAAAACTACTAACATATATGGGCAACAAAATATGAATCAAATGTTATGTATGATCATAAATAGGATACTAGATTCACAAGAAGACTTGAAAAGACAGCTTATGGAGAAGCAAGAAAAATCTGAAGAAAATCTAAAGAGAAAGCAAGAAATATCTGAAGTAAATCTGAAAAAACATGCTAAAGAATTGATCAGCCAGCTTAGTCAAAAACAAGAAACCTTACAGCAAGAATTCACTAAAATGAAAATTTCACAGGAGGAAACAAAGAAATCCCAGTTGGAGCAACAAAATTTGGTAAGAAGTGATATGGAGAGAAGAATGAAAGACTTATATCAACATATGGGTGAAAGGGAGGTTGAAATTGAGAAGTTAGTGGATGTTAAAATTAAAAAAATAGAAAGGAACCTGGACCAAAAAATTAATAGGTTGGAAGAACAGCAGAAATACTCTTGCACCAGTATTTCAAATCAAATAGAAGATAATAGTGAAGGAGAATCAGAGTCTGAGGAGTTAGAAGTAATAAAGTCTTTCTTCGCAAAGAAAGAAGATAAAATTGACAAAGAAGAAATATTACCCACAGGGGCAGAGTCAATGCTAGCAGAGCCTGGTAACTACGAAACTGATATAGCCAAGCAAAGTGAAAAATCTGAAAATGTGACTTGTCAAATTGGAAATGAAGAAAATAAAGAATTTGCACAAGAAGAGGATCATGAGAAAGAAGTATACAAGAAAAGCCAAGGAGGATTGAGATTCAAGAATATACGTCGAATTGGCTGTGAAAGTGAAAACATTGGAACTTTAGCTGAATGGTCTCATAAAGTGGTGGATGAAGACTTCTTGCTAGGGGAAATACCCGAAAGAAACTGGAAAAGTGGGGAAAAAAAGGGGTTATACCTTGTAAAGACTGAATAATGACATTTCAGTGGTGATTTTTGTGTTATTTAAAGATTTCATCCAAATGAAACTATTTTTGTAAAATAGCTTTAACTTCGACAAAATAGGGGCTGCGATATTGCAGAAGAATATATCCAAATTCAGGAAAGGAACTAGGATTACGCAAATGTGGCGGATTTGAAATTATATCGTGTGGTGGACAATTGAAGAGGAATCGTCAAAGTCAAATGCACACTTAACAGACAGAAAAACTAATTGTAATTTTTTATTGTTCAATGGTTCTCTTTTATGTATAATGAATTTTAATGACTAAAGATTATATTTTAATTTTGAGAAAAATGTTTAGTTTTAGACATTTTGTAGTTGTTGACCCTATTCTATTTCACAGAATAGATTCAAAACTACAAAATGGGGGCGCATATAAAGAGTAACATATAAGTATGTACATAGGAGTTATGAAAAATTAATGGTGAGTTAATATCCCTGGACCATAGATTTTATTATTGTGTTATAATATCGCAGAGAGTATCTTTGATTGTATTATGTCCTGATGTAGTAACAACAAAAAGTGTTAGCCTCAATATGTAGTAATTGAGTGATGAATAAAGAAAATATATAAATGTAAGAATAAAAATTAATAACAAGATTAATAGTATTCTTACAGGGGGTTAACCATAACAATCTGTCTTAACATTGACCATGTGTAGCCTAGGATAATGTCCAGCTATTGCTTTATAATAATGAAAAGTTCGCCACTTAGCTTCATTATCACCACAAGCTAAGGAAAGGTATAGGTAAATAATGTTTATGAGTTAGATGTTGTGACCAATTACTATATTCTTGAAAGGTGTTTCAAAGTCATTAACTGGACCGGCATCAAACAAAGTCGCAGAAGAAAAGTTTGCAAGTTTGTAATTAACTGACTCGAGCCAAACCACACCCCAAAGTATAATTGATTATCACTTGGAAGTCTGTAAAAGTTCGTCACGAGCTTCTACTGTTACACTTGGTTTGAAACCGACCAACACTTAGGTAATTCTGAGGCCCCACATGGCATAATAATACTTAAAATATGCATAGTTGTTATTCTGACCGAAACGTTAAAAATTTGCTATGCCTTCAGCTCACCAAACTGGTAGGACCTTAGTGTTCTAAAGGAAAACTGACCAGCTGACTGAGCTACATGTTATCATGCCCACGGTTCCCGAAAGACTGCTCTTATGCAACTGTGTGAGCACACATCTTCTCGCGCACACGGTCTGTGGGCGACTGGGCTCACATCATGTCGCATTCATTGTTTCTATAAAACTGGTGGCAGGGAGGGAAGGTTCTAGATGGCTGTCTGCACTCACACAGACCGTGGGAAACTCCTAAACCTCCGCTTCACATGAGCAACCTCTGGAGAACAGATCAGTCATCAGAATCTCACATCTGAAAGGTTTCATCATCCTATTTGACCTCGACAACTAAAACAATCCTATCACTCTGAAACTCTGAAAATTGTTAGATCTTGTAACAAATGTCAACTTTAGTTATTAAAAAAAAATTTGTAATTTTAATAGTTTATCCAAAAATAAATAATTTTGATATGAATTTTCGAAATATTACTCCACGGGAATGCTCAAAGCTGATGGAACACAAAATGTTATCTCAACAACTGTAAAAACCTAATTTCTAACTTGAATTAACATAGTAACTAACTATAGAAATGAAATACAATACTATCCAATCTAACTCACGGTTCTGAGAATAAAATTTTGCCATTCAGTTACAAAATATATAAGATACCTGAAAAGAGGTTAAAGTTTAAGTACCTTCAACCCTCTCCCAGATTGGTACACTACATTACTGGTCATGGGGCATACAATAGCTTCCTTAGAAATCGAAATATTGTGGACTCAGGTAGGTGCAAATGTGGTGAAGAGAGTACACCAGAACCTGTAGTATGCGAATGTGGAATAACAGCCAGTTTGAAAGAACACCAACAAACTCGGCTGCAAGGGAGAAGAATATTCGACATGCTATGCAACGGATGTTGTGGCATTTGCTGGATGAGGAAGATGATTTAGCCTAAAAAATTTTGGAAGGAGAAATTCATAGAAAGGATAAATGCTGAACAAAATCAAAGTCACTGATAGCAGAAGAGAACACAATTACAACCTGTGGAAGAGTGGAAGCTAATTCCAGAACCAACTGCAGGAAGTCTGGAAGTCTGACTTTAACAACACCGGATTGACGAAAGATATCCCACAACAATGAGCAACATCAATCATCAGAGGATCTTCGGTGTGCTCCAGAGAGGCCGCCTTCTGAGCAACAGCTGGTATCATCTTGGTATTCCAGGAGGTCAACACTAGATGGCCTGGGTGGAGCAGATACTAAGAACAACACTAAACACTATACCAAATCCACAGCAAACAAATACAAACAGCAACTTGAATGCAACAGCAAATAACATAACATCCACACAAGCAAAAACCGTAAAATGGCACACATTAACATACATAAACAAGAACACTCACAAAATAGCAAACATTGTGAAAAAGCAAGGACTCAGGATAGCATTTAGAACTGACAACTCACTGCAGAAAAACATAAAAAACAACACATCAAACAACAAATTTCACAATTCAGGTATATATAGATTAACTTGTAATGACTGCAATGCAGAATATATAGGCCAAACATGCAGGAAATTTGAAACTAGATATAAGGAACATTTAAGAGCACTAAAATACAATAACCACTCAACATTCGCAGAACATCTACTAGAACATAATCACCAGCCCACAAACATAGAGTCAGACATGCAAATACTAACCATTAATAACAGGAAACCACAACTTCTAACATTTCAGGAAAACTACTACATACACGAATCACTAACAGAAGAAAAGAATATAATAAACGAATACACGAACCTGACGGACCCAACACTATACGCAGTACTCAAAAACAAATAATAAACACAACCATACACCACAAAAGGACACAGCCAATAATAATAATACACCAAACTAAGCACGAACACATATTTAAAAGCGCGCCACCCATCGAGTAAAACAGAAGACAAACGGTAAACAAACCTAATAATCAGCGATGTACAGTACTAACGTAAGACATCAGATCTCAATGTATTACAGTGCTACGCAAATGCAACCAATATGTGTAATATATACTGCAGTTACAATCATAACCGATGCTAATAGGCTGTACAATTATAAGCATATGTAACCAAAGAAAATTGTAAGTACCGGTAAGCTTAAATCTGTAACCCACAATTTTCATGTTTAAATTGTAGAAATAGAACAAATGTAATTATATGTATAAATACCCACAGACAGAACCGCTGAAGATGCTTCGCAAATGAAGCAAAATGCGTTCGGAAAATAAAACAACAATTTCAATTGCATTGGCGTTACAATTATTCATAAAAAATTGAAATATAAACTAGTTGTGGCGAATACAGTATTTAAGAATCATGCAAGACTGGTATACACCTGGAAATGTGCAGAGGATACAGGCAGAAATCAGCTAAATTTCGTCATGGTCAAACAGAGATTAAGAAATCAAGTTCTGGACTGTAAAGCATACGCAGGAGCACACAGAGACTCTGACCATAATCTGACCGTTATGAAGTGCAGGCTGAAATTCAAGAGAATAAAGAAGTAATACAAGCATAATAGGCTGGAAGTGAATAATCTTAAACAATTTAACATGAGAGAAAAATATGCAGAAATCGTAGAAGTGAGTCTAAGAAGTAACTCTGAAAGGAGCTCAACTGAGGACGAATGGAATGCATTGAAGAGAGAAATAATGAAAGCTGGTAAAGAAACACTAGGCTTTAGGGAACAAGCCCCCTGAAAACATTTGACCACAGAAGAAATGGATCAGAGAAGACACAAAAATGTTCAGGATGAAGCAGGAAGGGAGCAATTCCGACAATTTAGATATCAGGTAAAAGGAAATGCAAAATAGTAAAAGAAAATAGCTGCAAGAAAAGTGAGAAGTAGAAAATAAAATGGTCATAGGCAAAGCAGATACAGCATATAGGAAGATCAAAGAAAATTTTGGAGAAATGAACAAAAGATGTATAAACATTAGGATGGCTGAGGATATTGAGAAGTTTTTGAACGGCATGAACGAAATACTGAAGAAAGAGTTTGGACTAAATATCAATTAAAGCAAGACAAAAGTGATGAAATGTATCAGAAATGATACCAATAATAGTTTGTTAAATGTAAAAATACGATCGGATGTGATAGAAGAAGCAAGTGAATTCTATTATTTGGAAAGTAAAATTACCACTGATACCTGAAGCAGGAATGATGTTACAAGCAGAATAGCAACAGCAAAAAGAGCTCTCATAAAAAGAGGATTTTTTTTAGTTTCAAATATTAATCTAGGACTTAGAAGTAAATTTTAAAACTATGTGTGAAGCACAGCACTTTATGGCAGTGAAGCATGGACTTAAGGAATACCAGAAAAAAAGAGAATTGAAACATTTGAAAAGTGGTGGTACAGAAGGATGCTGAAAATTAGATGTACAGATAAAGTATGAATTGAATGATTTCTGGAAATGACTGATGAGAAAAGAAGTTTGTGGAAGAAGCTTACACAAAGAAGTGAAAGGATGTTAAGTCATATTTTGAGACATGCAGGATTGGTTAATTTGTTAGTGGAGGGAACAATCAAATGTGAGAACTGAAGAGGACGACAGAGACCGAGGTGGTGGGTGAACAGTTAACATTCTAGCCTTGCATTCGGGAGGACACTGGTATCACTTCAGGCGAATGACGGGATGCTTTCTTCAAAAGGCCATGGCCAAATTCCTTCCCATTCTTTATTCCCAATCCCATTCCACCTCTAGTGAACTCAATGAGGCTTCAAATCATAAGTTAAAGAAAAGATAGGAAGACAGAGATTAGAATATTATGAAGCAGATAATTGAGGATGTAGGGTGTAAGCGGTAGCTGAGATGAAGAGGTTGGCACAAGATAGGAAGGGATGGAGGATTGCATCAAACTGGTTAAAAGACTGATGACAGCCGCCTCCCCTGTGAAAAAAAAAGTTGATGATGGCTCCTGAAGATTACAAAAACAAAATAAAATATCTGCAATTAAAGGATATTGGAAAAACATCAGACATCATCCGACAAATGTAATATATGGACTATTAAAACTGATAGACTCTATAATCAATCTGAAAATAGAGATCAAAGCCCAAATAAAAAGTGAAACAACTGCGTAACAAAATTTGTTCTCAGAACCACGAGTTAAATGAATAGCATTGCATATCATTTTTAAAATCAGTTACTAAGTTAATTCAAGCTAGAAATCAGATTTTTACAGTTTTAATAGATTTCAGGATGTTATTAGCGGGGTCGAGATCTAGAATTGCACAATATTTTTGCCCAACTTTAGTAAAACCTGGTAGAAAATAGTAAACAGGGAGTTTTTGGTAACAAATAAAAGAACAGTCAATTAGAAGTAAAATAAAAGTTATTTCAGTTTCGTAACTTAAAATTTTTGTAACTTAAAATTGTAGAAATTTTTAACAAGTTTTAGAATGTCAGAAAATAATTTTTTACAAACTACTGAAGCTACATTTTTTTTTAAGATCAAAATTAACACTTTTTAATCAACATAGCTAGTGCCAAAATTTCAGATCAATGGGAATATTTTAGGTGATCAAGGTCACAAGGATGACGAAATTCAAGCAAGCTTGAGACACGATATTTGATCAGATCATGATACTACTTTCATGGGAAACTGGAAGACATAGTGTTCCCATGGGTGCTTCTACATATAGCAGCCCTGAGCTTCCCCCCCCCCCCCCCCCCAGTTTTCAAGATTCAGTTAGAGCATGACTATGCTTCTTTGTGGCCCTAATTGGACGCACAGCGGGATGGATGTAGGGTTTGGGGAAGCATGTGGAACTTTGTGGGCAGCGTGTGGCGAAATTAGAACACCTCATTTAATTATAAATTCAGTTAGGGGTTTGAGGTTGGTCTGTCTAGAATGTGTTAGTCAAAGCTGCAAATAAAATTCTTTGGAGATGATTTTCGATGCTAATTTAGTTTTGTGACTTTGTTCAAAACTGAAGAATATTGAACGTCTATCAGCATTTACCAGTGACTTTTATTGACTGTAACCTTTCCTAATTTGGGGTTTAATCAAATTAGGTGGTGGCCAAGTTAATATTACAAAGCACAGACTAAAATTATCCAAGGCATGATCACAGTTACAGCTAAGACAGATCGGTTTAGCACTAAACCCAGTGAAACTTTAGGCCTTACAGTGAATGATTCCAGCTACAGTCTTTGGCAGGAATAATTCTTACATCCAAATGGAGTGATTTCAATATCCATGGAAAACAAAAGTCTAGAGGTTGGCCGGAGAATAAATCCACGATTAATTCACCAACTTAAGGTTTTTACATATACTACAACCACTCATAGAGTTACTGAATTTTATACCTAGGATTCAGCACATATTATGAATCTCCTGAATTGCATTAAGGTTTCAGAGGCTGACATTAATGTCAAGTTTGATGTTTTTTTTTTGCAACTGTTTTACGTCTCTTTTTAACATAGAGGTCTTTAGAGACGGGAAAGGATGGGGGGCAAGGATGGGGGGCAAGGATGGGGGCAAGGAATGGGAAGCAATTCGGCCATGGCCTTTTGAAGGAAGCATCCCGGCATTTGCCTGGAGTGATTTGGGGAAACCATGGGAAACCCAAATCTGGATGCCCGGACGGGGATTCGAACCGCCGTCCTCCCGAATGCGAGGCGAGAACGCTAACCGTTACACCGCCCCGCTCGGTAGGTTTGATGTAAAATGCTCCTGGAGGAAGTAAAGAGAAAAAAAAAAAAAAACTTAGATGAGGTTATTCGACCACTGCCTCACCTCAATATATTCCCAGTGGAAAGTGAATCCAATCAACAACTGGATGGTGCTTTATTTGATAAATGCCAATCTTGAGATAGAAAATGTACCACAATAGATTCTGCAACTAAGAACAGCAGTTTGTCTCAGATTGGTTGATGGTATTTTCACTGTGCTGCCTCATGACCATGAGGAATTAAGTTTCATGAACACTTCAACAGCACACATAAAAACATCAAGTTTAATATGGAAACAGAACGAGAGGGACAGCTGCCTTTTCTTGACATGTTGGTGCTGAGAAAATAGGATGACTACCCAGCTCATTCTGTTATTACAAACCAACACACAAGGAAAAATATACTGCATAGACTTCCATGATTGTAGTAATTTTCTTAGATTTCCATGTCTACTTTTTGAAACTTACATTTTCAGCTACATTGCTGTGGCTTTTGTCAGAGGACTGCCACACCTAGGATCACTGTTGCCTGTAAATATAATGAAAGCCACATTAAGATGACTGAAATGTGCTGTTTTGCCAGGCAGAAAGAATATCTGAAGAGAGAAGCCTAAAATTAGGACATAACACCTAATTCAAGTTCTCAAAAACAACAACTGATACAGTAGAGATGTTATATAAAGTGTCCTCTGCCAGAACAGAAATCGAAACATACACTGACAGAACTTGAATTCAATAACAGCATTGTTGCCTTACATAAAAGGATTCTCAAAAGGAACAGGACAATTACTAATAAGGTATAACATAAGACCAATTTTTAAAAGAAAAAATTAGATCAAGCACAGTTGGTTCAAATGATCTCGTAAAAAAAAAAAACTGAATGACCTGCCCCGGTTTATATAGAATTCCATGTCAGCGTGGAAAGGTGTGCATAAGAGAATCAAAATAAAAAAAAAAAAAAGAATCAAAGAACACCATTGACATGAAAATTTAAGCTCTCAAAATTGACAGTTGCTGAAAATATTTTTAGTGTTTTGTGGTCAGAGACAAAAGTACTGTCAAAACCACAAAGCTATTTGCCATTAATAATCTAGGATGAGGCTTAGAGATCTAAAAATCTACTGACTAGAAACAGAGTTGGAGAGTATGCACCGAGGAAAGGGTGGAAACATGACCATGGATAAAACTGTGCTCTAAATAGAAATAGAGGAATAATGTTATCCATCACTGTGACCACACTGTAATAACACTTCTGGAATGTTGCTTTGTTGGTGTTGACAACCACCTAACATACAGTCAGGAGTTAACCAACATTCAGCCTAGAAATTGCCCAGTGGCTTCAAAATAAATGTCACCACCAAAAAAAAAAAAAAAAAAAAAAAAAAAAAAAAAAAAAAAAAAAAAAAAAAAAATGAAAAAAATGAAAAACAGCTCAATGCCCAATTGAACAAAAGACTAATTCAAAGTCTCGTTCTACATGGTATTTATTCAAATCTATCCATTCATTTTGTTGGTATTTTTTGTATTGCAGGTATTTCAGCATCAGCCTCTCTCATCCCTGACCTACAGAAGTATGATATAATTGAGGAGCGGAAGACACATTTCAGATGATTGTCTGTGGGACATAAAATCTCTGCATTCATATTCAATGATTTTTTTGTTTTTACAATAGATATTACTTACTTATAAATTTTGTTTAGAATATACCAACTAACATTCGGATGAAACAGAACTATTTTAAAATTATATTATTTTATATATTATTATATTATTTTTTATATTAAGATGATGCCACACATTTCTTAAATAACTGCTCTATTTGGCTTCTGGATTAAAAGAAAGTGAGCATCTTCACCAACTAACATCAAAATGTACATATCAACCTGTCTTTCTGTTGGAAGTCATAATAGTTTCTACTTGCCTTAAACATTCTGATAGAGCTCTGGAGGTTTGATCACTCCGATTTATTTAAGAATGAAAAAAATTGAATTCAAGCAACCATTATACACCAAGAAAGACAACTGCATTACTCAGTGATAACAATTAGAAAGAAAAATATATATTTATTAATCCGTAATAAGAATAAACTCTTAAAAACCAATACGTACGTGGTATCTTTTCAAATTTAGAAATAAAATTTTCAGCTTTTTTAATAGCATCTTCTTTATCTGAAGCTATTTCATCAATAAGGCCTGCTTCTAAAGCTTCTGTTGTTGAGAACATTCTTCCAAGAGTCAGAGCAAGTTCTGCATCACGTACGTTAATTACATTCCTCAGAGAGTCCATGAACCTGTAAGGACAAGTGTTAAAACTTGTAACATTATACCAAATGGAATAAATAAATAAACTTCTATGCCCTGTATTATGTATTAAAGTTAATATCTACCAAATTTTTATTTTTAGTGGAATTAAGTTTCACAAAATTTCTTTAGGAAATACTGACATATTAGATAAGTTATATATTAAGGAAAGGGTTATTTGATCATAATAAAGACTGAGGACACAGAAGAAGACAAATACTTACCACAGTAAAGTGTACAGCATCAAGGAAACAAAAAAACATACACATGATAAAACAACGCCTTTGTCCAAAATTTTACATGTTTTTTAATCTTGTAAGTTTCAGTTTTTAAAAATTATAAATGTTAACCAACATGAAATAGTGTTATATTTTTAATTATTCCAGATTCTTTGACTTCTTCTTTGCACTTATCCTGCTAGTTAAGGGCCAAATTTTTTAGGATACCAGGTGTGGGGATTTGGCTGGTTTGTCACTGAGCCTGATGCTATCCGTGTGGCCATCAGTCTGTGAAATATGTAACTATATTCTGGGTGCGCTGAGTGTAAATTTGTGTGTGTGTATAATTTATAGCTTATGAGGCAGAGATAGGGGGCCATCCTATCATTCATCTTGGAGATTCCAGAAAAGACTAAAAAGCAAAATTTGGATGTCCGATATGTGGGGACTCCAATGCAATCCTGCCCCTGCAGTCTCTCCCTGATCCAGAGTGAGGTTCCTTAATACTCTGAGCCACCCTGACAGATAAATCTATGCAGATTTGTTAGTAAAAATAAAGTTACTCTTGAAGAGAATTTCATTTTTAATTCCGACCTTTTAACCCTCATTATTCACATTTTTTTTCCACTTCCTATTAGTAAAACCACGGATTAATAGGATCTAAAAAATAATCTAATTAGAAATTTCATCGAAATTGGTAATTAAGCTGTTATTCAGATTTCATATAAAGGAATCAGACTATTGTTTAATTTTAAAATAATCTATTACTTTCCCATAGTTCAAGAGAAATTTTTAAAATTTCATGCAGACCACTGAAGGAGTAAGAGGTCATTCATAAACATTATGTCACAGTTTAAGGAGAAGGGATGGAGTCCACAGAAAATGACATGTGCAACATGGGGCAGAAGAGTCATAAGGTTTGTGACATCACATCCATTATACAAAACAATAGAGACAAAACATCAATTCCTAGACATTTTTGGTAAAGTAATAAAGAAAATGTTTATGTGAGTGAAACTACATGGATATAGCTAGTCAAATAATCTTATACAAAACAGGAACCATGTGAAATGAATTGAATGAATTTAAAATTGCAAAATTAATAATGTCACAAGAGAAGGAGGGGTAAAAAACATGAAATTTGTGTGAAGTAGTTTATGGATAACCTCTGTGGATCACATAAGAAAAATAAGATTTATTTTCCAACTCATATCAATAATATACTGTTGGTATAACAAGCTGAAGTTTGCCATGGAGAATGTATCTCTCTGTTTTATATGATAGGTGTATTTTTGTTTGTAAAATGTGTAGTTTATGAGGCAAAACTCTGGACCATTCCAATATTCGCCTATATGATTGTGGATAATTTGGACTCGATCCTCCACTATCAGATGTGCTGATGCCTCAACACATGCAGCCACCCTTTTGGGTGCCTATTCTACAAGCAGTCCAAAATCAGCTCTATTAGTTGGCAGTCAGTCAAAGTTCTTTTAGAAAAATATAATGGAACAAAGTGACACATTATCTATCAAAGTAGGGAAGACAACAATTCAAAACTCAGTATAATCATAATGACACCCTGTAAAATAATGGACAATTACTAGAAATGAAAGTTAAGAGGATACTGTAAATCAAATGAATGTGTTGAAAATTTGGGCTTGATTATATTTTTGTTATTGTAGGGGCAAATTTCAGCAAATTTGAACATATTGTCTACTACTATTCTGTGTAAAGATCTATGAAATGGTTTCAAAAAGTATCCTACCTTAATTCTTTGTGCTTAAACAAATGAAGCAATGGGGCATGACTTGGTGTTTATATGTAAATGACCATAATGCATACATGTGAATTTTTTACACTCTGTGGAATCTGTTGAGGCAGTGTAAGTTATCTCTGGTTGTGCGATCACTGCCTGTATATGTTAAGAGCTGCTCACAAAACTGCGAATTTTGCATTATCATCTAAGTTTCTGTAGATTAAATTACATTAAAATCTTTGAATTATCATTTAAATTCTTAGGATTATTGCTAGCTTTTAAGTATTGACTGTAAGTGACAATAATCTTTGGTCAGCGGGCGCTGCCAAAGAATAACACTACTAGTAAGAGAGAGGTATGTAATCGCTGTGAGACAAAAGAGAGCACGGATTGTGTTAAGCTTGCGAGAGGTTTTTTTTTTTTTTTTTTGATATCTGATTTTGAATAAACGTCTCATGTTATTGGTGTTCCATATATGTGTGGTTTTTCTTGTTTAATTAAATATTATTTTCACGTAAATGCATTACATTAATATGCACAACTGCCGAATCAAATAAAAGGAATCATCGGCAGTTTATAACCTGGCTTTCTGGTAAGGTTGGAAAGAATATATAGCCCTGTTATATTTGGTGACCCTGCCAGGATTTATCGGTGTTAATTACTACTAATGACGTAGCTCCCTAAACGACTGGAATCTTCTGATTACGCAGTGGCAGCGGTGAGTTCCAGATTTTCATTCTGCGCAGCGCGGCAAGTAGAGAACATTCCATTTATAAGTTCTGAGGTGGCAGTAATCATCAGTCATATAAAGAAAAAATTAAAATTTGGACATTGAGTAAATAACGTACAGTAAAGAACTTGAAACTGAAGCAGTGATTGTTATTGAGATTGTCTTTCTTCAGTAGTAAATCGTTTATTTTTTTGATAAGGAGTGAGTAGTGTATAGTAAAGAATTTAATATGAAGCAGTGATTTTTGCTGTGGGGTTTGGCTCTCCTGAGTAGTAAAACTTTTGTTGTTGCTTGTAATATATGTATTATATATTGTATGAATCTTGCTAGAATGAGTGCTGAAAAGAGTACAGACCTAAAGAGTATGGACCTTGAATTGATATTAAATGCCATAATGCAAATGAGACAAGACATCCGAGGATTTCAACAGAGGAATCAAGAATTTGAGAAAAGGAGTTTCTGAAAGTAATGATCAGAGTATTAAAAGGACAGAAGAAATGATAGTAAGTGTGTCTGGAAGAAATTTGAAGGCGGAGAAGAGTCAGAAAAAGAACTGAAAATAATGAGGGAAGATACCATTGAAATCAAAAAAGTTATGGAGCAAGATGTCGTTGTTTTAATGGATCACTATATGGAAGAAAAGGAGAAAATTATTGTTGAAACGGTAGAATGGACATTAAATAAAAAAATAGAAGAAAGTCAGAAAAATGTGGAAAATAAAATGGAAGAAATTTTGGAAGGCCAAGTACGAAGTCATGAAGAAGCTGTTGAAGAAAAAATGAGTATAGCGGAAGCACGAAAAGAGTCGTTAAAAGATACATTCGAGGAAGAAGAATTAGCAGATAATGATAGCGAGCTACCTTTAAGTATTAACGAAAGTGAAAATGTTCCTAGCAGCTATGGAGAAGAGTACGAATGCAGAAGTAGTGAGAATGAATATGAAGAAAATGATGAAAGTGGAATGTTTGTAATAAGGAGTTATGGCGAAGATGAAAATGTATTGCACATGGGAACCGAAGAAAAGAATATTGTACCAGGTAGCAATAAAAGAACGAATGTATTTTTCCGGCACGGTAATACAGACGCCGTTACATATGTTTCTTTTGACGGGAAAGATGAAAAGGGAGCGATGGAAGTATTGTTGCAGGACACAATCGATGACGGCCGACACCGAATTGCTTCAAATTATTTGAGAAAAGAGTACCCACCTGATATAAGTACAAGAGAAGTAGTTGAATGGTCTCATAAAAATGTGAACTGGAAAACAAGAAAGAAATTACATGAAGGATTGGAAGGATATGAAAAAGTGGCAGAAAGGAATTGGAAGAGGAGGAAGAACTACGTGTATGCAAGAAGCTTATCGGGGGCAAGTATTTCCATTATCGATTCGGTTTAGGAGATATGTTTTTGGTGAAAACTAGACAAAATTCTTGCGAAATAAATTCAAAGATTAAAAAATTCTTTAAAATTTATCACGGACCATTTTCAGATTGTTGTTAAGCCAAACGCGAGTGCCTATTTGCTTGCTTATCCCAAATCTAATAAAGTACTAGGATTAAGAAATGTGGTCGATTTAAAATTGTATAGAACAAAGGACTAAAAAGATAAAATGTTAAGTAATCGTCAAAGTAATATTGTATTGATCTTAAAACAGAATAGTATCATAAAAGAAATATGAAAATCAATCCAATGGTTTATAGTAATATGTAATTTTATTATTAACGCCTTGTTGTGACGAGAAAGTAGCATGATAAATGTAACGGTTAAGACTGAAATTTGAGCATGTTTAATCTGAGCTGAGTGTACGTGTCAGAGGGAATGAACAATAATAGAATTGGACGCTATATAGTGCATATGATGCCAGATTTAGTGACAAGCAAAAATTTAAATAGTAAACTGATATAGACTGTGAAAATTATTAGCATAGTGTGGAAAAAGTAAGGCCATTGCAAACTAAATTTGAGAAGAACTATTGGACATTGTATTCAAGGAGAAAATGGTGTCATCCATTGTGTATTTCAATAACTTCTCGGCAAATTAAAAATAGCTTTTAAGTATTGACTGTAAGTGACAATAATCTTTGGTCAGTGGGCGCTGCCAAAGAATAATACTACTAGTAATAGAGAGGTATGTAATCGCTGTGAGATAAAAGAGAGCACGGATTGTGTTAAGCTTGCGAGAGGTTTTGTTTTTTTTTTGGATATCTGATTTTGAATAAACGTCTCATGTTATTGGTGTTCCATATATGTGTGGTTTTTTCTTGTTTAATTAAATATTATTTTCACGTAAATGCATTACATTAATATGCACAACTGCCGAATCAAATAAAAGGAATCATCGGCAGTTTATAACCTGGCTTTCTGGTAAGGTTGGAAAGAATATAGCCCTGTTATAGCATGAAGAATTATTTAAAATTTCCTACATAAATAACAGTTTTAAGTTTGTGTCATTGTTGTTAAGAGTTACTTTTCCAGTTATTTCAAATTTAATTGAATTATATATAGCACATAAGCTTGGTAGTTAGTTTAATTATCATATATTTAAATATATAGCATACGTAAACATTGTGGTATAAGTTATTTTTACAGTTTTAAATTTCTTATATACCATAAATCAGTAGTTTCGAACTTTGATTGTTAAGGTAATTGTATTGTCCCATATTAAGCATCTGTTCGGTTTAAAATAACACTTTGTTATTTAATTAGTTCTGGAACAGCAATATATCAATTGGCAATAATAAAGATAAGTATTTATATCTAGTTATCACAGTTATTCATAGTTGGTTTATACAATATCGTTATTCTAAGTTCCACTATCGATATCGCACTCAGGTTTACGAAAACAAAAAGTTAAACTAATTAATCTAATCTGTCTGAAATATAATTGTGTTCAATTGCTTTCTAATACATTTAAAAAAAAAAAAAAAAGAACAAAAAACTTTCCTATGTAAAAAATTAGTTCTTATCCACAATAACATTTCCATCTTTATTTCGAAATTCATTAGCTTAAGTTTTATTCATTGGTTCTTAAGTACTTTTGTTACTTAATTATTACTTATAAAGCTTCATCTAATTATCTATATAAAAAAATTCTACAGTTAGTTGAGTTTAGAACCTACAAGCTAAAGTTAAATTCATTGGTCTGTTTTGTCAGAAATAAAAATTGTTTTCATATACATCAAAACAACTGTTACCTAATATTTAAAAATATTTTCTTGTAAATAACTGATTAATTATTATTCTCACATTAGCACAAAATAGTATCGACCTGTGAAATTTAACTTTAGTTTAATTTTGAAGTATACAACCATAAGTTTTATTTTGCTGACTTTTAAGTAGTTTTCACCTAGTTATTATTTACAACAAATCAAATGAAAAATAAAAACTTCAAAAATATCAGTTAAGCGAAGATTAATTTTTTCTTTTATTAGACTACTAATTAAATTTAAGATACATTGAATTTCATAATTTAATCCTTAAGGTTCGTTTGAAAGGTGCCAGTAGATATTATTTTGGGAAAAATCATGCCTGGAAAGTGTGGCACCTGTCGCAGACGTGTGGTGAATAGTTTGGATTGCAATATGTGTAATGAGTGGTTTCACTGGGAATGTAGGGAAATGGGAAAGAAGGCTCTTCTGTGGTACTGTCCACTCTGTTTTAAGGATAGGAAACATTCAGAGCAGGATAGGAAAATTTCAGAGCAGGACGAAATGATCAGGGGGATGGACGAAACGATCAGAGAATTGCATGAAAGGGTCAAGATCCTTGAGGCATGGTCTGTGGGGGCTCAGCCTGTAGATATTCAGCCTGTGGAGGCTGTGCCTGTGGAGGATGTGTCTATGGAGGGTCTACCTTTGGACGCTCAAAGTAGAAATGTTGAGTTTAGTGAGGAGGGTGAGAAGGATGGATGGGAACTGGTAACAGGTCATAGGGGAAGTATGGTTAACAGGATGCAGAAGTTAGAGACTCCAGAAATTGTGGGGAGTATTGGTTTGACCTTTAATAAGAGTCAGATGGGGGAGGGCCTCGTGCAGATGTAGGAGTAGATAAGGTGCAGCAGGCCTATTGGAATATTGGTGTAGAAGGAAAAAACAGTAAGAAAAAGGGTATTGCTGCTCGGTAGTAGCCATGGGAGAGGTGTAGGTCCTCTTCTGCAGGATCAATTAGGCACAAGTTATCCGGTCACAAGCTTTTTCAAACCCAGTGCAACATTAGGCCAGGTAATAGAGCATATAGGTTCACTTTGCAGGAATTTCACTGAAGGTGATAGAGTAGTGATAATGGGAGGTGCAGAAAATAGTATTGATAGAAACATGAGTTGTAGTATATAGAGTGACCAGACGAAGGTGGTGTAGGAGGCGCAGCATGTTTGGGTGGAACTCATGAAGGTTCTAAGTCGCCATGATCGACCACAGTTGAACCACGCTGTGAGGTGGGTAAACGTGGAAACAGAGATGCTACTTGGAAGAGGCACTAGTTCTGTTTTGGGGGTTGTGCCTGTAAACACCATTGGTACATGGGGTTTTACTAGGCATGGCCTACATATAATAGAAGGGGGAAGGGACTATTTTCTGAGTTGTTACCTAAAGCTGTAAGGGAGACCACTTCCAGTTATGACGAGGTCAGGAATGTGTCTTTTTTTAGGTTAGGGGCTGCTGGTGAGGGGATAAAAATAAGTGATCGAAGGGATACTGGTTGTAGATACACTATGGGAAAAAATACAAATGCTAAAGAAACAGATGAAGCTATTGAAATAAAAAGAATTGGGTACAACTGGAAAGACAATGGTTAATGCTGAAAATAACACAACACCAAAAATAAGGGTGTTATTGGTGAACTATAGAAGTATAATGAACAAAGTGATAGAATTTGCAAACTTAATAGATGTATATGAACCACAAGTGATTATAGGGGTAGAGTCTTGGTTAAAAGAAGGAGTACTAAACAATGAGGTTTCCCTGAAAGTTACAGTGTACCGCAGAGACAGAGGAGCAATTGGTGGAGGGGTATTCATACTGGTCAGCAAAGATTACTATATTCCTCTAGTATTCATAGATAATGACCATGAGTTACTAGGGGTTGATTTCTGGGGCGATAAAAAAGAAAAAAAATAGGGTATTGGCTGCTTACCGTATTGGGAGAATGAATGATGATGAGATTCTTCGAGATAAACTAAATTCACATTTACTGTTAAAAGGTGAATGTAGAATGGCTATTATTGGAGGGGATTTAATTTTACCAGGTGTCAACTGGATGGGAAATAAGATAAATAACACAAGGGAACAGAGATTTGAAAATACTTTTAGAAATTAATAACTCTTAAACAAACAAACTTACAAGACAATAAAACATATAAAATTTTTGGGGAAATCCGATTAAAAATAATGAACCAAACGACAATGGGATTTTCAAAATTCACAAGAGAATAGTGGTTTCCCTTGAGGATGCACCAATATTCTAAACAATCCAGCTCAAGGTTAGCTGAGATTATAAATAAACAGCCTGATCTTCCCTACAGCTGGCAATCATAATTTAATAGTCAATCAGTTTGTGTTGCATTGCAAGGGTTATTTTCAAAGTATAATATTTAAAAGTTCAATTATCTCTCCTCGGACTAAGTTCAAGACACTAATACTCATTTCAGAAAAGAACCTTATTTTAAATTCAAATGTAGGAACTTTTTTTACAATGTGTTCAGAAGTCAATACAGCAGGGCATAAACAGTTCATCAAGCTCACTCAAATTTTGGGTTACAAATTTGAAGTATGCTTGCAGGAGTGAATGCTTTTATCCAGTGTTGTGACTGCCATCTTGATATGTGACTGTCCGATTCAGACTTTAACAATCTCTCTAACAAGTGATCCAATACCAGTATGCAATACATCAACCTTTCAAGAATATATAAAACTTTATTTGAAAATGTAACCCCTCCACCATTTCTGTTCAAGTAATAATAGTCAATAGATTGGCAACCGAAATATATTACGGATTTGTTTGGACAGAAAATAACAGAATTTTTGCATATCGTAATATTTTTAGTTTCAATGTTTAAAGGAACATGCCCGAGTATAACTGTAATTTGTTCTATGTGACATACATCTGGTGTGCAACCCAATAAGATGGAGAAAGATTTTGATTCTCTGACTTTGTTCAGTTTATAATTTTTTATGGTCCAGCCAAGTAAATCAATGACTAAATTCTGAATTTGATCTCCTAAATAGTTAGTCATACGACTTGAATAAAATTTTGAGAACTGAATTCTGTGAATATGTTCCCACATGACTGAATCAAAAGAAGATATCATTTCAATTGCTTTTAGAAAATTACCACTATCATGCTCAAATAATTTTTTTGAAGAGCCTCGAAAAGCTAGAAAATGATGAGATAAAAAATTAAAAATCCTATGATTCTTTTTAATATATCACACCACTGGTTTTTTCTGATTCTAACAGTTTCGGTTGCATATGATTTACAACAGTATTTTTAAACATATTATTCAATTGTACCCACAATTTAACATTTTCACTGTGCGGAATGTTTGTTTTGTGTTTTTTCAAGTCCTTTAATGATAAATGCTGCCAATCAGAAAAACCGTTCAAAGTGGACAAACTACTTACAGTTTTACCAAATATTTTACAAGGAAAACAATAGACTGAATCTTTTGAAATAGAATGAACAATTATCTAAGATTTTGCTGTTTTGCAGCTGTCATATTAGTATAAATTTCTTATTGGATTAACGCTGTGTTGAAATACTCCTCCTTCTTCTTCTTCTAAGCCCTGGTCTAAACGTTGGGAAGAAGAAGAAGGAGGAGTATTTCAACACAGTGTTAATCCCATAAGAAATTTATATTAAGTCATTATCTGATAATTTTTTCTCCATTGGGAAGATTTCTTGAATAATAACTGTCCATCATCATTAGTGGGAAAATTTTTGTTGAACACCTGTACAATATCCTAACTAACCAAAATATTAAAAAGATGATTAGTCATACTGGCAGGTCACAAACTGGGATCATTACCACTATCTAAACTGCTACATATCACTGACGATGACAAATTGCTTACAGGTTTGTCAGTTGTAGCTTCTGTTGATTTACTGGAGTTTCCATCTGAACAAGAACTACAGCATAAATATTTTTCTTCAGAGACCTCCATAGTTTCTGGATTTAAGGCTCTGGTTGTTGAAGTTACATCAACTTTCCTTATTTTCTGGCTTGTTAAATTAATTTAAAAATAACCAGTATTTCATTCTGTATCTGATTTTCGCATTTTTTATGTCAAAATTGTGCTCCTAAATCTTTTTCGTAAACAATATGAATATTTTTTAAATTGCAAAAATAACGAATTTAAAAGCAAAACTATTAGGAATAAGTATTCTTTTCTAGTTTATGAGTAACAATTGACCAACTTAACCATGTAGACCAGTCTGTAAAAAGTTCTCAGAAATTCCGTATAAATGAACTGCAAAATTAACTTTGTATTTTAAAAATACATCGTGTGTTAGCTTAGATGTCTTTTAAGAATTTTGTGTCACCTTTACTGAAAACAGAACTCTACCCTGTGCGAGGTCAGACACTCACTTAGCTGATTTTTTTATTTTGTAATGATTTAATTGTATAAATGCTACAAACAGATGATTACTAGGAGCAGTAATTATTGTGATAAGCTGATGAATAAATGTAGGTACTAACCATAATTATGATTTTTTTGCACTTATATTTTACACTGACTTTGAATTATAATCACATTAAAATATCATTAATTATATCTATGATCTGTGTCAGAAGATCTATTAACAAAATAATTCCAATATGATGTGCAATAGCAGCATTCAAATGCGTAAAAACTGAGAAGGAAGCTCTGTGGGGATTCCCTGTTGTAGGGCACGATAATGGATACTTGTCTCGACTTTCGGGCACCACCAGGTGGGTTAAGCTGTCGATAGACGTTTCACATTGAGTCTTAGTTCTGATGGATCCTAATTGATGGTGCTGTTAATACTGTAATATAAAAAAGTAATAACTGTGTGCCACTCAGATATTTTCCCCATGTAATTACGTTTCTTAGGCTTTAGATTGGTTGGTATTATTACAATGACTATGAATAATACATGATCTATCGCTTGAATTGCCACCTCCTTGGACATGCTGCCTACGTACGGTTCACACATTGCACGCTTGATTACAGTGCACCTGGTTATATGTCATGCTGGCATTTCAGCCATGGAGGAACCAATGTGGTAATATTGCAAACATTATAGTGATGACAACATTGCAGTTTAACCCAGAAACTTGCATATTCTACAGATACTATTACAGTTTTGTAGTGTCTCATTAGTTATTTGTACATCATGTTCAATATATGCAAATAAATTTAGACTGTCCACCTCCAGATTATATAGGTTTTGTAGTGTCTCATTAGTTATTTGTACATCATGTTCAATATATGCAAATAAATTTAGACTGTCCACCTCCAGATTATATAGGTTGTAGATCTTTCATTCATAACTCAAATAACCTTCCAAGAACTGTTTCATACTGTTACAATGTGTAAACTGTAGATAGACTAGCTGAGTTGGAAAAAACACAGGTAAGAGAAGATATCTAGTGGATGGAATGGTTTTGGTGAACAGATCTGGAAGATGTCAAGAAAAAAAATGGTATTAAAACTTATGACAGACCTCTACTTAAGTATTAAAGAATAAAAGAATTAAAAATATTTACATAACATCAGACGAGAAGAAGATAGTAAGAAATTAGGATTATGAAATTGATTTTTCAGGTCAGAAAGTCATCAGATATCCAACATCCATTTTGCATGTATCAGATTGAGAAACAACAATTACTTCTACAGCCTGTGGAACATGAGACCACTAAAGCAGCAGAAAAGTGTAGAAACACAAGATCAGTATAATAAATTCATAATAAGTATGTTTCACCTTCTTTTACTTCTGCTTCTTCTTCCCTCTCTTCTTTATACTCACAAATGGGCAAACAAGCATATCATGAGTGGCAAATGCTCAATACCAAAATTGTCTAGCATGGTTATCAGGTAACTGAATACATTCAAATATAATGACATGGCAAAAAGTGGAATCAAATAAAATGGAAAAACTGATATTATAGTATACAGCTTACCACCGAGGTGCAACAATTCCTAGCTGAGTCTCATTTAACCCAATTGTATAATTTGGTCCTACCATAATACGATATTCACAAGACAAAGCAAGCAGACAACCTCCAGCTGGGCTGTGTCCCTGGAATATAAGACTCAATGAGATGTTTTCACCTATTCATTAAACAGTTTATGGTTGGTACAAACTTGTCTTTGCTAGAAAAAAAAATTCACCTATCTGAGCAAGCTAGCAAAAAACAGATTTATAAGACAAAATGATAAAGGAATATTCATCATAATCAGAAATATAAGAATACAGAAGTCATTGCTTTGTACTCAAGAACCATTACATTTCAATGGCCCCCATTGGGCCCTTTTAATCAAAAGCTGATAATAAGAATTAGCCTCTTACTAGCAAACTTCGTATACCAAAATATCAAAACCTAACAGGTGCGAACAATACAGTACTAACCTGAATGATTCAGGTGTCATACTTTTGCTATGAATACTGGTAGCAGCGAATCATCCACAAAACTACTTTGTATATACCAATTTACCCTCAAATTTGTGTGAGTCTTCTACTTCTTTACTACAATATATACAAAAAAGGTGACAAACAATTAATTCTTGTATCAATTTGTCCACTGTCTTGAGATTTGTTTTATTCAACAAAAATTTGAATGGTACAAATAACTTAAGTTTTTGATTGAGTTCACTAATATTTCATAATGGGTAAAAAAATTTCACTGTAAACATAACAATAATAATTTTCTCATTCTAGATATTCTTTCAATTTCTACTAAGTTTATTTTGTGATTTCTTTAAAAAAAATATAATAAATAAAAATTGAATCTAATACATTTAGGTGGTGATTAAAATGTCAGAGAACTTACAACTGTATATCATGCCACTATATAGGGACTAAATTGTTATATTCTTTTTGAAATACAGCCCCTGTAGTCAAGATATCCCCATATCTTCTTGTAGATTTAACTTCCATGTGCGCCTGGTTCAAATTTTAAGAATTGTGTTGCAAGATTCACAAAGATTTTGATTGGCCAAAATTCTTTACAGCTTTTTAGCAATTTAATGATACATTCAATCCATTTAAAACTTTTTTTCTGCTATCATCAGTTTCTTGAACAGTCTGATGCAATCTTTCGCTAACCTCTTGATCACAGCATACCGCTTACAACATACATCTTCAAATATCTGCTTCATGATATTCTAATCTTTGTCTACTTCTTTAGTGCTGACCTTAGACTGTGCCCTCCAATAACAAATTAAATACTCCCCTTACATCTTAAAATGTGTCTCCTTCCTGTAAGACTCTTCCACAATCTTCTCTCACCACCCATCGTCTCCAAAATATGTTCATTTCATACTAAATCTGTCCACTTAATTTTCAGCATCCTTCTATGGCACCACATTTCAAATGCTTTATTGTTCTCTCTTTCCAGTAAAGCCCTTATTTGGTACAATAAAATGCTGTGCTCCACATATCGAGTTTTAAAAAGTTCTTTCCGAGTTCTAGATCAATATTTGAAACTAAAAGATTTCTCTTTTTCAAGAAGACACTTTTTGCTATTACTATTCCTCTTTTAACATCACTCCTGCTTCAGCCATCAGTTGTAATTATAATTCTAGGGAACAGAATTTAGTTACTTCTCCAATTATATACAACTTATTTTTATATTTTATCTACTATTACTGCTATCATATTTTCATACATTTCATAACTTTTATCATGCTTTGGTTTATATTTAGTCCAAAATCTTCCTTAAGTATTTTGTTCATGGCATTCAGTAACTTTTCAATACCCTCAGTCTGTTCTGCTAACAACACAATGTTGTTACCAAATCATAGCATACTGCACTCCTGGAATATTGAAATAAGAACACCGTGAATTCACTTGTCCCAGGAATGGGAAACTTTATATACACATTCCTGGGGTCAGATACAACTACATGATCACACAGACAGAACCATAGGCACATAGACACAGGCAACAGAGCATGCACAATGTCGGCACTAGTACCGTGTATATCCTCCTTTCGCAGCAATGCAGGCTGCAATTCTCCCATGGAGACGATCGTAGAGGTGCTGGATGTAGTCCTGTGGAACGGCATGCCAAGCCATTTCCACCTGGCGCCTCAGCTGGACCAGCGTTCGTGCTGGACGTGCAGACCGCGTGAGACGACGTTTCATCCAGTCCCAAACATGCTCAATGGGGGACAGATCCGGAGATCTCGCTGGCCAGGGTAGTTGACTTACACCTTCTAGAGCACGTTGGGTGGCACGGGATACATGTGGACGTGCATTGTCCTGTTGGAACAGCATGTTCCCTTGCCGGTCTAGGAATGGTAGAACGATGGGTTCGATGACGGTTTGAATGTACCGTGCACTGTTCAGTGTCCCCTCGACGATCACCAGAGGTGTACGGCCAGTGTAGGAGATCGCTCCCCACACCATGATGCCGGGTGTTGGCCCTGTGTGCCTCGGTCGTATGCAGTCCTGATTGTGGCGCTCACCTGCACGGCGCCAAACACGCATACGACCATCATTGGCACCAAGGCAGAAGCGACTCTCATCACTGAAGACGACACGTCTCCATTCGTCCCTCCATACACGCCTGTCGCGACACCACTGGAGGCGGGCTGCACGATGTTGGGGCGTGAGCGGAAGACGACCTAACGGTGCGCGGGACCGTAGCCCAGCTTCATGGAGACGGTTGCGAATGGTCCTCTCTGATACCCCAGGAGCAACAGTGTCCCTAATTTGCCGGGAAGTGGCGGTGCGGTCCCCTACGGCACTGCGTAGGATGCGACGGTCTTGGCGTGCGTCCGTGCGTCGCTGCTGTCCGGACCCAGGTCGACGGGCACGTGCACCTTCCGCCGACCACTGGCGACAACATCGATGTACTGTGGAGACCTCGCGCCCCACATGTTGAGCAATTCGGCGGTACGTCCACCCGGCCTCCCGCATGCCCACTATACGCCCTCGCTCAAAGTCCGTCAACTGCACATACGGTTCACGTACACGCTGTCGCGGCATGCTACCAGTGTTAAAGACTGAGATGGAGCTCCGTATGCCACGGCAAACTGGCTGACACTGACTGCGGCGGTGCCCAACCGCTGCGCAGCTAGCGCCCTTCGACGGCCAACACTGCTGTTCCTGGTGTGTCCAGCTGTGCCGTGCGTTTGATCATTGCTTGTACAGCCCTCTCGTAGTGTCCGGAGCAAGTATGGTGGGTCTTACACACCGGCGTCAATGTGTTCTTATTTCAATTTCCAGGAAGTGTATTTTTTTCTCTTTCAACATTTGCCAATTTCAAATTTTCCTTTATTGTTTCCTTTCCATAAAGTCAAATATTAATGGTGATAGACTACAACCTTGTCTCACATAATTTTTAATTTTATTAAAATCATTTGGAATCTCTCCCATTTCATAATGGTTTGATAACAGTTTGAATAACCTTTGGGTTCCTTCTTCTCATTGCTTCTCATAACTGCAGTTTCTAAAAATCTGTATTCAGTAGATCTTTGGATTTTTAAGCAGCAACATCAGTGGAGATTGTGGTTATGATGAAATGCAGTCTGGACCACAATGGCAGTTCACATTACAGCATGAGAAAGTTAATTTTTATGAAGAATTTCATTTGGATTCAGGAATACCACAATACTGACAACATTAATATTGCCTGTGATACCAACCCAAGCAGCCAAATTAAACCAAAATGCCATATGAAAAGTTTACACAGACTTAGCTACTTTTTATGGCACAGTTATCTGAAAAATTTGATTTATGTTTTCCATGTACTTCAATGTTAATATATTTCGGAAAACGACACAAAGAGCAAAAGGTCGACAGCAATACTAACGGAAACCAAAGAGCTAATTTGACAGTCCGTAATAATAATAAAAAAAACATATAATCTGATATATTTTTGTAAAATATTATTTGTAATAGCACAAACATTGAATGGTTATTATGAAGCATTAGGTTTATTGGAGTGTTTTATTTTTAATCTTGCAATTACTCACTGGGAATGGTAAGTATTTTTGGTGCATTTCTTCAGATGATAGAAACAGATTATCACTTCTCACACTGGCACCGTCATGCAGTTAAAGCTAGATATTAAGCTTACAAACTGTAAAATCTTCATCAAAAGTTTTTGTGTGATGGCTTAATAAACATAGCTGCAGAATATGGCCCAACACAGATTAATCTTTGTAGATTGTAATGATAACCAAGTCAACTAAGGAATTACCAATGTGAAACTACATAAATTGCTCAATAGCTGGTTTGTGTTTAAAAAAAACTTTAGGATTGTCTAAGGGCTTCCTTTCTCTCATTTGCTTTTATTGCTTTATTTTTAACTTCAAACTAATGTGAACCAATGTGAAACTACATAAATTGCTCAATAGCTGGTTTGTGTTTAAAAAAAACTTTAGGATTGTCTAAGGGCTTCCTTTCTCTCATTTGCTTTTATTGCTTTATTTTTAACTTAAAAATGTGCTCACATTTATAGCAGCTACAGAAGGATATGGAGTGGTATACAGCTTGATCCACATATCCTGTAAAGAAGTCCAGAATGTTTTCACTCTTTCTGCATCAGGTTTGTACATCTCCATGATGTCTAAGCCAGCAGAAAATACAGTTGGGGATGCCTATTAAAATGAAATAAAAAAATTATTCTGCAATATACAACAATTACAGGATACCTATCATATTGAGCATGGTTTGTGGAATGGCACACATTAAAAAAATGGGATAAACACAAAAATGATGACAAAAAAATATTACTGTAATGTACTTACAGATGTAAGAATCATTCCACGTGTGTTATTCTTCTCAAGTGAACCAAGTGTTTTATCAAGTTCCTGTATCATTTCAAGGTTCAGCCCATTTACAGGCAATCTCTGCATTGTGACAGTAGCAGTGCCTGTATCAAAAAACTTTTTTTTCCTTTGAATTCAATAGATAAGGCTAAAATTATATTTAAAACTATTACTGCAAATAGTACTAGTAACAAATCCTTCACCATGAAAAAGACACCTTCTTGCAGCAAACACATTAAGGTGCTTCGCAACAGTATTCTACTAACTATTACAATGCATAAATTAAATTTAAATTCTACTTTGAGCGGAAAGGCTATTTTATGCAAATTTTAGGCTTACTGAGCTGCAACCAACCAATGTCAATTGGATTGATATGCAAAGCTGCAGTAACAACTTATTAAGATTAACTTAAAGGATCTGCACAATCATAGTCTACGAAGATGAAATATAAGAAATTATTATGCATAAGCAATCAACTAAATTAAACAAGAGTCTGGATAACTCATCATGTTTCTTTGCAAGAGATATTTAATACTGCAAAATGGGAAGAAATAAGAACTATGGACCACTGATAATTATAGGTGTGGATAATGATGACAATTTGTAGAAAAATAAGCATCGTATATATTATTTCTAAAAGGCATTTTTCTTTCTTTCTTTAATATTTTTTTTTTTACAATCCATTATCTTCCTCCATATAAACCGAAATCTGTAAATGAGGTATCATTTTAAAGATTAAGATCTCCGCTTTGGTCATATCATATTTTAATAAAGGAATTTTACAAAATTGGATCCTTAATGGGCAAAGGTATCAATATTACTACAACAAGTTTATTTGTCATGAGCCTTTTATCTCTGTTGATACCTAACCAAAATCGAGAAATCAGGTGTCATTTTGGTCACATCATATTTTAAGAAAGGATTTTTTTTTGGAATTCAACACTTACAGGACAAAAATGTCATTATTTCCTCAATGTGTTTTTTGTCACAAACTATTTACTATTGCCAGTACATAATCGCTAGTACATGTTCCAACCAAATAAATTGCCTTGTTTATAACACCCTCTGTTAATCTACCCATCCTGCACCCATACTGGTTTTATTTTGTTCCTAATGTATTTCTGCATGCTTGTAGGTGCCAGATTAGAATTTTCTGTTGAATTTTGCCAGTACATTGAGGAGGAAGATTGGCTAATAAGACTTTGGATGAGTCGGATTCTTGTCAACCCCTTTTTTAAAATTGCCAGTTCACTTTCATTCTGTGCTTTGGGGATTCTACCCGGCTGCAAACATTTACTAAACAAATTTCATGAAGGTGGGGCTAACTGGACAACCAAAGCCTGGAGCACTTCTGCCACAGTTCCAACTGTCTCAGGGGCCTTTTTGTATGCTATAACCTCTTCTGCTTACGAGTGTAATTATCTTTTTTCATTGGTTTCTGTTTCTATTTTATCATCTGGAAAGAGTTTGTGTAACAAAACTTCCACTGTTGTGCAACCATCAGCCCTCTGCACAATTGGCAACATGGTGGGTCGCTGTATCTTATTACTAACTGCTTTCTTATAGCGGATGCTCCAAGCATCCGAACTCAGCTTTGCCGTAACATAAGTCTCCCAACTTTGCTGCTTTGTTTCTAGTATTAGTTCCTGAAATGCTCTTTTTCTCTCTTTGTATCAAATGCGAAAGACAGGCTTTTTGGTTGCTATTATACAACTTTGGTATATTCTTCTTGCCTTATGTAATTCTGCCAATGATTTGTGTAGCTGTACAATTCACAGTTTATCTTCCAACTTTTTAGACTTTTTTTGAAGGAATTGCCACATTCACTGCTGCTTGAACGGAATTTTTAAAACCTCTTGATGTGGCATCAACATCATCGCTTTCCAGGAGACCTCCTTAATTTGCAACAGTCAATGTTTTTTTTATATTACAGTGCCAAATGCCCCTTTTTACACCTTCTTTGGCCTCAATCCTATCTACAAATTCAAACGTTATAACAATATTGTCACTGTTCGTTGAGTTATCATTAAAATCCCAAACCCACAGTATGTCCCCCACTTTTAACGAAGTGAGCATAACATTAATGTTTGACTCTGCACCTGCCTCATTACTATATGTGGCTGGATTGTTGGGTTTATTACTAATTTCCAAATGAAGATCGCTTATCAGTTCTTAATGCATCACTCCTGCTTGACCCACTTATGCACTATGCCAGGGTTCAGAGTAGGAATTTGCATCTGCTGTGATGATGATTTTTCATTTTTCAATACTCTTACATATCTTTTTAATCTTACAATATAAATTTCAGTTGGATCTTTATACTGAGAGTGCATCCACCTCACAACTGGTAGGAGCAACAACTGATGCTGATGCTGTCTGCATTTTTGTTTTGCTGTCATCAGTCTTTCGACTGGTTTGATGCATCCTTTCCTATGTTGTGCTAACCTCTTCATCTCTACATATCTCTTACAACCCACATCCTCAATTATCTGCTTCATATATTCTAATCTCTGTCTTCCTCTACAGTTCTTTCCTTCGACTGTTTCCTCCACCAGTAAATTAAACAATCCTGCATGTCTCAAAATATGACCTACGAGCCTGTCTCTTCTTTCTGTAAACTTCTTTCCTCACCCATCATTTACAAAAATAGTTCATTTCTTACTTTGTCTGTCCACTTAATTTTCAGCATTCTTCTGTGGCACCACATTTCAAATGCTTCAATTTTCTTTCTTTCTGGCATTCCTAAAGTCCATGTTTTGCCACCATAATGTGCTGTGTATGCTATTCAGTAACTTCTCAATAACCTCAGCCCTTTCTGCTAACAAGACAATGTCATCAGTAAATTGAAGCACATGGAATTTTTTTTTTTACTTTCTTTATTGCTTCTTCTGCATACAAGTTGAATATTAATGGAGATAGACTACAAACTTGTCTCTCATCCTTTTTAACTGATGCATGTCTCTCATGATTCTCTACTTTTTTTTTTTTACAGCCAATTGATTCTTATATAATTTATAAAGTATTCTTCTATCTTGATACTTTAGACTTCTTTAAAATTTTGAACATCTTGTCCACCTAACATTATCAAAAGCTTTTCTAAATCAACTCCATAAAAGTATCTTTATTTTTCTTGATCCGCCCTTCAAGTATTAATCTTAAAGTCAGAATTGCTTCCCTTGTACCGCGATTTTTCCTGTAGACCCAAACTGATCTTCACCTACTATGTCTTCTATTACCCTTTCCATTCTTCTGTATATTATTCTGGTCAGTAATTTTGTAGCATTTGATATTAGACTAATGGAGCTCTAATTCTCATATTTGTCGGCTTGTGTTTTCTTCGGAAGTGTAAAGATGATATTCTTATTAAAATCTGTTGGAATTTCCCCCGTTTCATAACTTTTTGAAATCAGCTTGAATAAATCTTTTGATTCCTTCTTCTCCTAGCGATTTAAGAAGTTCTGCATGGATCTCATCAATTCCAACAGCCTTATTTGCTTTCAAGTCATTCAGAGTTCTATTGAATGCTGTCCTCAAAACATAATCTCTTAAGTCAACAATGTCAACATTGCCTTCCTTTTCCATTACGCTATTGTTCAAGTCGTTCCCATCATACAGTTTCTCAATGTATTCCTTCCATCGGTTAATACCGAGCATAGTGGGTGAATGGTTAACGTTCTGGCCTCGCATTCGGGAGGATGTGGGTTCGAATCCCCGTCCGGGCATCCAGATTTGGGTTTTCCATGGTTTTCCCAGATCACTCCAGGCCAATGCCGGGATGCTTCCTACAAAAAGGCCATGGCCGAATTCCTTCCAGTTCCTTGTCCCCAGTCCCGTCCCACCTCTAATGACATTAGCCATCAACGAGGTGTAAAGCAATAAGTAAAAAAAAAAAAAAAAAAAAAAAAAAAAAAAAAAAAAAAAAAATCCATCAGTTAGCTCTATCGTCTGAGCTTAGAAGAGGTTTCCCATCGGCAGCTTTAATGTTCACACCTCTTTTCTTCATTTCTCCAAAATTCTTTTTGATCTTCCTATATGAAATATCTACTATACCTACAACCATTTGCTTTTCTACTTCATCACACATTTCTTCAAGCCATTTTTCTTTTGCTTTTTTTGCATTTCCTGTTTATTTGATTTCTAAATTGCCTTTTTTGCTTTCTTCCTGCTTCATCCTGAGCATTTTTGTACCTTCTCCTCTGATCCATCAGCTCCAAAATTTCTTCTGTGATCCAAGGTTTTCGGGCAGCTTATTCCCTAAAGCCTAATGTTTCTTTACCAGCTTTCATTATTTCAGTCTTTATTGCATTCCATTTGTTGGTTGAGCTCCTTTCAGAGCTACTTTCTAGACCTAAGTCTACCATTTCTGGCAACTTTTCTCTCATGGTAGATTGTTTCAGTTTAATCACTTCTAGTCTGTTCTGCTTCCTTATTCATTTGAATTTCATCCTGCACTTAATTACTATTAAATTATGGTCAGAGTCTATGTCTATTCCTCGGTAAGTTTTACACTCTATAACTTAATTCCTGATATAATCTAGCTGATATCTGCCTGTATACCCAGGATTTTTCCAGGTGTATATCCTTCTTGCGTGGTTTTGTTTGCCACAACTAGCTTATATCTTTCTCAAAATCCTTCCTCGCTCATTTCCTTATCCTAGACCAAAACTTCCTACAGTATTCCCCTATTTTCCTTCTCCCACTATCGCATTCCAATCACCCACGATTGTTAGATTTTCCTCCCCCTTCACATATTGTATTAATTTTTCAATTTTAGCTTATATTTTCTCTATTTCTTCATCACCTTCCTGTGACGTTGGCATATAGACTTATACTAACGTGGCTGGGGTGGGCTTAGTTTCTACCCTCATCCAAATAATCCTGTCACTAAACTGTTCATAATAACTCATCTGTTTCCCTACTGTCTTACTCATTACAAATCCTATACCAGTGATTCCATTGACAGCTTGTGTGCTAATTATTCTGTGTTCCCCAGACCAGAATTCCTGTGCATCCTTCCACTTAATCTCACTAATCCCAACAACATCTAACTTATGTTGTTAAATCTCCCTTTTTAAGTTTTCTAACATACCTGCCCTATTCAGACTTTTAACATTCCATGCTCCAACTCGTTGAATGTTTCTATCCACTCTGATGACTCCTCCCAGAGCAATCCCCAGCCAGAGATCCAACTGGGGGACTATTTTACCTCTGGAATATTTTACTCAGGAAGAAGTCATCATGATATATAGCATTACATGTCCTCGGGATACCCTCTGGGTCTTTAATGCAGTGGTTTCCCATTGCCTTCTGCATCCCCATGACATTGATCGTTTCTGATTCGTCCACCTTTATGGTCCGTTACCAACCCCAAGGGCTAGAGGGTGCCCTTGACCGTTCCATGCTCGTCCATGCTACTTTCGGAGGCTGTTGGCAAGCAGTGGGTGATTCATATTGCCGGGAATCTTTCAGTTGCCAGAGCTTTGTCCGTGCAAACAGTGTGCACAACGTGATGTGGACATTTGGCTGGAAAAGGCTTGTATAGTCTCTCCCAAATCCTTAAACCCCATCTGCATTTACTGAGAGGTCAAAAAACTGCCAAATAAAACAACAACTTCAGTTGGTTTGGAAACAATCAATAGATGAAATTGCATGAGTAAAATTTGGTTCAGACACACCAATGTTTCAATATAATCAAACAGCTCTCACTTTTCCAATATACCTCACATATACCTGTATTAAAAGTTTGTCATGAAGAATTTTTAAGTCACATATAATACAGGCAGTGTAGGAAAAGAGATCAGCCATGTTTTGTCTTCTTTATTGGATCTCTCCCCTTTTGTTCTAATTTTAGACTGTATGCAATTTTTTAAACATGTTTGTAAAAATAATTTGTTTCCACGTCCCTTTCAAATAGCCAGAGTTAGGGGAATTTATGTTTTTGGATGCTTCAATATTGTTCGCATAGCTTCTATATAAATGGATTGCTTTATTCATCTAATATCATAATAAAGGAAACAATGAAAGGAATGAAATGCCGCGAGGCAATATGTACATGGAAAAGAAAGGGAAAATACACCCAACACTCACCAAAGTTGGAGGTAGGAGGGCAGCAGCACAAAAACACACACAAACAAAGAAAGAAAATACAATATTTCAGTTGAAAACCACTTTTTCAAGTTAACGGAGGTAGGTGGTGTAAGGAAAAAGGCTAATACCGGGGCTGTAGTATCGCCTTAGCACCTCAACTAACAGTTTATGTGGATGGAAAGTTCTGTGCAATCTCCACAAAGTAATTTAAATTTGACCATGCAGCCTGACAGAAACTCAACTTAAATGTTTGAAAGTCGCCACTAGATCTGTTACTAAACCACAAATCTAGAAAAGGTTTCAAGATAACTACGAAATGACAAAAGTTCACTTCCAGAATATTCAAAGTTTTATTTCCAAAGTCACATTTACGAAAATTTGCATTTAACAGTTCAACAGGCAAAATCGAACACACTTTTCCAAAATATTGCAGGTTGTGGAGAGAAATTTCACCGACCGACCCCTTTTTGTAAATTTATATGTTCATATTAACAGTTAACCTTGCAGGCCACCACACCAAAGTACCAACATGGCCAACTCGGTAGCTTCATCTTCAACAGATTTCCTCCCGCCCCGACGCAAGACTGACACAGGCTCACTCACATAATGCTCCCAGGATACAGAAAGACGAAATCAAACGAAAGATGCGGTTACATGTAACCACGAGTTTATATAGGTTCAATGATGTCACAGCTGAAACACAACTTTCTACTGCAGCCTAGCCAAAATATGACCCAGCAAATTAAATGAACAAGAGGATAAAAAGCAATTAAAGTCTGACAGTGTTTAGACCTATTTAATAGAAGATCAACGGATATTTAGTGAGTATTTTTAAGTGATTAGTTTTAAATGTCTTGTTCAACCTTTGCGTAGTGACACATTCTAATGCGATCGGGGAAAATCCCTAAGTGTTCTGGATTTTTACGCGCGTCAATAACAATCAGCGACAATTTATTTTCAAAACCTTAATTACTAGACAAATGTTTAAACTTTTTACCAAAACCATTATATATTCAGAATCGTCTTAATTAGGGCTATCTACTGATATAAATTTCAAATTAATATTCCTTTTTATTAAAAAGTTCATTTTTTTCTCTTAATTAAAATCGCTAATTATACTTTGCCAAATTATTTAATTTTACTACCAAACTATCGGGAACAATGCTGACTGTAGCTGGTGATAAAAGATCAGTTGTGGCTTTACTCAATTTAAAGATATTACAAATCTTAGAACTTTACTATTCTGATCGCGTGTTTCAAAACATGAACAAACCAGAATATCTCTTAAAATAAACGTTTCTCAATAGGATAAATACACTTTAAAATGATTTTTATGGCGAATTGTAACTATGGGGAAGATTACAGGAAAATTCCTTAAAGTTGAAAACTACTCTTCTCGAAATTTCTAAGCCCCGCCTAAGCAAAACTAGAATTTGCTAAAATTCTAAGGTTCTTACAGTGGCTGGGCTTGCGCAAGGCTTGCATTCGATGCAGCCACTCATAGAACGTTCTATGACTTCCAAAATTGAGTGTGGTGCCATGATGGATTGGTTGCCATGGACACCTGAGCTGACACCATTGAATTTTGCGTGGGAGACTATGTTAAGAACAATGTTTTTGTTCCGCCTCTTCCAGCAAATCTAAACAACCTTCAACTTCAAATAACAAAAGCAGTTCAACCATACACAATGATACGATTCATAAGATTGCTTTCAGGTGTGATGTCTGCCATGTGTTAAAAGGAACCCATATTGAACACTTTTAGACAAAATTTGAAGTTCTTCTGAATTCAATCCTGTAACCCCTAACTTTCTTTGTTAGTTGATCTTAATTTTGTATAACTAATTTAGAATAACCCTGTATAGTGCCAACGAGGATAAAAAGTATTCTATATGTTAACTCATGACATAAGCCAAAACTAAGTGCAGTTATGCTAAAAAATTATGTGTGAGGTATGCAGTCATGACAAAAAATTCACAAATTTATTGTTTTAACTCCTGTAACATCAACTTTGTTACTGCTCTAATTAAAAATTGTGCTATATTTTAACTGATGACATAAACTATCACTGTGTGTTCATTAGGTTATCATATATATAAGGAAGGATAGGGAAATACGACCCAACACTTACCACAGTTGAAGACATATCAGAACATCAAAGAGACAAACACAAGAAATGCAATATTTCGGTGGTTAGCCTTATTCTTGCCAGGAGTGAGACACCAGGCAGGGCACGACATGTACATGCTGAAGGCTATCTGGTGAATAGACAGTCTTCAGCGTGTAAACGTTTTTGTCATATATGCTTTTCACTTGTCATAGCATTCAACTTTGGTGAGTGATGAGTCATTTTCCCTTTCTTTGTCATTTATTTTGTCATTCTTAGTGATTTAAGAACATATAATGGTCTCAATTAGTTTACAATTTGAGATAAATAAACAGCCTTACAAATGTCTTCCTTAACAAGTCAAAATATGAGTCACATTCAAGGCTCAGTATGAGGAAGGAGATTACAGTACGGCCAAAGTGGGAAACAATTAAGAGGATAATAAGAATGGGGGACGAAAGGTTTATTCCAAAACAGAAAATAATAACAATAATAATAAAATAGTACCAAACCAACATATCATAGATAGGGAGGTACAAAGGCTAACAGGTTGATAAGAACAGAACAAAGTTAAGAAACTGGAAGGTGGGAAGGGACAATTGAAACAACTAAAAAAATAATTAATCTTAGCAAAGAGGGAAGCTAAATATGGGTTTATAAGGAATATTACTGGCACATGAGGACCAATAAATGATGTTTCTAGAAATTTCTATGCTAGAATAAGGAGGGGTAGGAAATGTATGCAGACAATCTATCTATATATATAAAGATGAATGTATGTTTGTTTGTTTGTTCTTCATACAAATCCACAGTTTTCATCCGATCTTGATGAAATTTTGCACACTTATCCTTTGAAACAAGGAGAAAAATACTGTCTACATTTGGTTGAAAAATTATCTGTATAAATAACACACGTTGTCTCATAATTTCGAAATACTACTGGACGGTGACTGACAGACGCGTTGGATATGGATGTCTCTGTACTGTTTTTCC
Organism: Vandiemenella viatica; assembly: GCA_031002005.1. Classification (NCBI taxonomy): domain Eukaryota; kingdom Metazoa; phylum Arthropoda; class Insecta; order Orthoptera; family Morabidae; genus Vandiemenella; species Vandiemenella viatica. The sequence continues at coordinate 163,252,128 of CM061920.1, forward strand.
GTGTAGCGGTCAGGCAGCACAGTGGTTAAAGCGCTTGCTTACAAATGTCGTGGTCTCCGGTTCAAACCTCTGTGGAGGCTAAGATTTTTAAAAATTGTTTTTGATCGTAAGAATCACGCCTGGGCTGTAGGTTATTCGGATTGAATGTTAAACTGTAGATATTAGAAAGTTAGGGGTGCAATGCGAGGCAAATCGTAGGTAGTCTTGCAATGCTGTAGGTGTACACTTTTTTACGTTATAATGATCCCTCAGGTGTTGTTCGCAGTCAGTGTGTGTGTGTGTGTGAACCGCATTAATCTTATATATATATATATATAAAAATAGACGTGTTTTTTCCTGTATTTCACTTTTCAGCCACCACTACCTTGCACAGATCACTGATGTTTGTTGGTGGAAGTAGCATGGAGTTTCCTGTCGTGCACAACATTGGCCGAATGCCGATAGCTGTGGGGATGTTGGACATAAAATGATTAAAGTTGGTCAGTGCAGGGCGTTTTCATATTTCGACCAAAAATTCGTATCTCCGTATACTTCTCTTTCTTGCCACAACTACATAACATAGACCTTTGGTATTTGTGTGTGGTAGTAGAATCGTCTTTCCTGTCATGCACTATGGTTGTTAGATGTCGGTAGCTATGGGGGTGTGGGAGATATGGGGGTTGAAAGTGGTAGACCTGTGGCAATTTCATACTTCTGCCAAAGACAAAATTGTCATGGTGTATCACTTTTCAGCGAAAACTATAGATCACAGATAACTGGTGTTTGTGTGTAGTAGTAGCACAGAGTCACCTTTCGATCACAACAGCGGCCGAATTTCAGAAACTGTGTTACTGTGGTAGATATGCTGGTTGTAAGTGGCCGACCAAGGATATTTTCGAATTTCGACTGTCTCCGCATATGTCACTTTTCTGCCACAACTACATAGCATAGAACATTGGTGTTTGTGTATGGTAGTAAAATCGTATCTCATGTAGTGCACTATGGTTGTTAGATGTCGGTAGCTATGGGTGTGTGGGAGATATGGGGGTTGAAAGTGATCGACCTGTGGCAATTTCATACTTCTGCCAAAAATAAAGTGTCATGGTGTATCACTTTTCAGCGAAAACTATAGATCACAGATAACTGGCGTTTGTGTGTAGTAGTAGCACAGAGTCACCTTTCAATCACAACAGCGGCCGAATTTCAGAAACTGTGTTACTGTGGTAGATATGCTGGTTGTAAGTGGCCGACCAAGTATATTTGCGTATTTCGACTGTCTCCGCATATGTCACATTTCTGCCACAACTACATAGCATAGAGCATTGGTGATTGTGTTTGGTAGTAGAATCGTATCTCATGTAGTGCACTATGGTTGTTAGATGTCGGTAGCTATGGGAGTGTGGGAGATATGGGGGTTGAAAGTGATCGACTTGTGGCAATTTCATACTTCTACCAAAGACAAAAGTGTCATGGTGTATCACTTTTCAGCGAAAACTATAGTTCACAGATAACTGGCGTTTGTGTGTAGTAGTAGCACAGAATCACCTTTCGATCACAACAGCGGCCGAATTTCAGAAACTGTGTTACCGTGGTAGATATGGTGGTTGTAAGTGGCCAACCAAGGATATTTTCGAATTTCGACTGTCTCCGCATATGTCACTTTTCTGCCACAGCTACATAGCATAGAACATTGGTGTTTGTGTTTGGTAGTAGAATCGTATCTCATGTAGTGCACTATGGTTGTTAGATGTCGGTAGCTATGGGGTGTGGGAGATATGGGGGTTGAAAGTGATCGACCTGTGGCAATTTCATACTCCTGCCAAAGACAAAAGTGTCATGGTGTATCACTTTTCAGCGAAAACTATAGATCACAGATAACTGGCGTTTGTGTGTAGTAGTAGCACAGAGTCACCTTTCAATCACAACAGCGGCCGAATTTCAGAAACTGTGTTACTGTGGTAGATATGCTGGTTGTAAGTGGCCGACCAAGGATATTTTCGAATTTCGACTGTCTCCGCATATGTCACTTTTCTGCCACAACTACATAGCATAGAACATTGGTGTTTGTGTATGGTAGTAGAATCGTATCTCATGTAGTGCACTATGGTTGTTAGATGTCGGTAGCTATGGGAGTGTGGGAGATATGGGGGTTGAAAGTGATCGACCTGTGGCAATTTCATACTTCTGCCAAAGACAAAAGTGTCATGGTGTATCACTTTTCAGCGAAAACTATAGATCACAGATAACTGGCGTTTGTGTGTAGTAGTAGCACAGAATCACCTTTCGATCACAACAGCGGCCGAATTTCAGAAACTGTGTTACCGTGGTAGATATGGTGGTTGTAAGTGGCCAACCAAGGATATTTTCGAATTTCGACTGTCTCCGCATATGTCACTTTTCTGCCACAACTACATAGCATAGAACATTGATGTTTGTGTTTGGTAGTAGAATCGTATCTCATGTAGTGCACTATGGTTGTTAGATGTCGGTAGCTATGGGAGTGTGGGAGATATGGGGGTTGAAAGTGATCGACCTGTGGCAATTTCATACTTCTGCCAAAGACAAAAGTGTCATGATGTATCACTTTTCAGCGAAAACTATAGATCACAGATAACTGGCGTTTGTGTGGGGAGTATTAGCACAGAGTCACCTTTCGATCACAACGGCGGCCGATTTTCAGAAACTGTGTTACTGTGGTAGATATTTTGGTTGTAAGTGGCCGACCAAGGATATTTTCGTATTTCGACTGTCTCCGCATATGTCACTTTTCTGCCATAACTACATAGCATAGAGCATTGCTGTTTGTTTTTGGTAGTAGAATCATATCTCATGTAGTGCACTATGGTTGTTAGATGTCGGTAGCTATGGGTGTGTGGGAGATATGGGGGTTGAAAGTGATCGACCTGTGGCAATTTCATACTTCTGCCAAAAATAAAGTGTCATGGTGTATCACTTTTCAGCGAAAACTATAGATCACAGATAACTGGCGTTTGTGTGTAGTAGTAGCACAGAGTCACCTTTCAATCACAACAGCGGCCGAATTTCAGAAACTGTGTTACTGTGGTAGATATGCTGGTTGTAAGTGGCCGACCAAGTATATTTGCGTATTTCGACTGTCTCCGCATATGTCACATTTCTGCCACAACTACATAGCATAGAGCATTGGTGATTGTGTTTGGTAGTAGAATCGTATCTCATGTAGTGCACTATGGTTGTTAGATGTCGGTAGCTATGGGAGTGTGGGAGATATGGGGGTTGAAAGTGATCGACTTGTGGCAATTTCATACTTCTGCCAAAGACAAAAATGTCATGGTGTATCACTTTTCAGCGAAAACTATAGATCACAGATAACTGGCGTTTGTGTGTAGTAGTAGCACAGAATCACCTTTCGATCACAACAGCGGCCGAATTTCAGAAACTGTGTTACCGTGGTAGATATGGTGGTTGTAAGTGGCCAACCAAGGATATTTTCGAATTTCGACTGTCTCCGCATATGTCACTTTTCTGCCACAACTACATAGCATAGAACATTGGTGTTTGTGTATGGTAGTAGAATCGTATCTCATGTAGTGCACTATGGTTGTTAGATGTCGGTAGCTATGGGAGTGTGGGAGATATGGGGGTTGAAAGTGATCGACCTGTGGCAATTTCATACTTCTGCCAAAGACAAAAGTGTCATGGTGTATCACTTTTCAGCGAAAACTATAGATCACAGATAACTGGCGTTTGTGTGTAGTAGTAGCACAGAATCACCTTTCGATCACAACAGCGGCCGAATTTCAGAAACTGTGTTACCGTGGTAGATATGGTGGTTGTAAGTGGCCAACCAAGGATATTTTCGAATTTCGACTGTCTCCGCATATGTCACTTTTCTGCCACAACTACATAGCATAGAACATTGATGTTTGTGTTTGGTAGTAGAATCGTATCTCATGTAGTGCACTATGGTTGTTAGATGTCGGTAGCTATGGGAGTGTGGGAGATATGGGGGTTGAAAGTGATCGACCTGTGGCAATTTCATACTTCTGCCAAAGACAAAAGTGTCATGGTGTATCACTTTTCAGCGAAAACTATAGATCACAGATAACTGGCGTTTGTGTGGGGAGTAGTAGCACAGAGTCACCTTTCGATCACAACAGCGGCCGATTTTCAGAAACTGTGTTACTGTGGTAGATATTTTGGTTGTAAGTGGCCGACCAAGGATATTTTCGTATTTCGACTGTCTCCGCATATGTCACTTTTCTGCCATAACTACATAGCATAGAGCATTGCTGTTTGTTTTTGGTAGTAGAATCGTATCTCATGTAGTGCACTATGGTTGTTAGATGTCGGTAGCTATGGGGGTGTGGGAGAAATGGGGGATAAAATGGTCGACCTGCGGCAATTTCATATTTCTGCCAATGACGCATGTGTCACGGTGTATCACTTTTAAGTGAAAACTATCAATAGCAGATCGCTGGCGTTTGTGTGTGGTAGTAACACAGAGTCACCCATCGATCACAACGTTGGCCGATATTCGGTAACTGTGGGAGTGTGTGAGATATGGTGTTCGAAATTGGTCGATCATGAATATTTTCGTATTTCATCGAAAGACTTTGTGGTAATAGTATCTAGTCTCCCATCGTGCACTATGGTGGTTAGATGTCTACAGCTGTCAATATGAATACTTTACAATCACGAACGAAGTTGTGGGTACGAGCTATTATATTATAAATGTGGAAGTAAGTTTCTGTCTTTTTGTTACGTTTTGACGACTAAATGGCTATATCAATATTGATGGAATTTAACAATGAAATAGTGTAGGAAGGACACAGGACATTTTTTCGGCATGAATAACAGTTTTAGTCACGAAATTTTAAGAACTTATCGAATGATGAAAGACAGACAGATTCGTGTGTTAGTCTGTAATGTTACGTTGGTTGCTCAGTCACGCAATCTGTTAGTATTTGATTTATTAAAAAATTTCGATATGAAACAAAACTTATTATTTAGTATAGAAGTCAATTTGCTCTGCACTGTACTATTCATTTGTGTCTGTATAAAAGTTTCTGGCACCAATTTGTCTTCCTTTTTGACATGCCTTACGGACGTAAACCTGGCCTAAGGTGCAGGTCTAGAAGACAATGTGCTGCTATTAGATTATAAGATTCAGATGCTCATGTTGAATAAAGAAGAAAAAACCAAGCTGAAATAAAGCTGCCATCAGTTAACCCCCCCCCCCCCCCCCCCCACACACACACACACACACACATCCCCGCACCTTCGCTTACTTTTCTGTTTTTAAATATGTTGTAAATTGATTCTCTTCATGAGACAGATTAGATGATAGGATGATATAATGATGGCTTTCCATCATATTATGTCGACTCGGTGTTGTTTGGGACAAATCTGACGTTACTAACAGTTTTCTATATCCAATTCTGGAATTGAAACTCCAAGTCCACGCGTACGAAGTCGCGGGTAACAGCTAGTAGTATTATAAATATGGATGTATGTCATTTTGTTACGTTTTGACGACTAAATGGCTATATTGATATTGATGGAATTTGATAAGAAAATCTGTATGAAGGGCACAGGATATTTTTTCCAGTATGATTAACAGTTGTAGTCACGAAATTTTGAGACCTTATCGAATGGTGACAGAAATATGTTGGATATTCATTCTCTTCAAGAGACAGGTTCGATGGTAGAATGATATAGTGATAGGTTTCCTGTCATATTATTCCTACTCGATATTGTTTGGGACCAATCCTTCATTACCACATTACCAACAACTTTCTATATTTAATTATGGAAAAAAAAATTCTTAATCCACGCGTTATTCAATGGGACCATCATGAATCATACTGTATATCATCTTTCAGGGGTGAGAGGGTGTAAATCAGAGGAGGAGCTTCTTTGTGTAAGTGAGCAGAAAATAAAAACTGAAACAGGTCTTGAGGATATTATGCAGGATCTAGGAAAAATATAAATAGTGTTAATAATATTAGTACAGCTGCATTAAAGACAGGTGAATACATCGTTGTTCTTTACCTCATATTACTATTTAGATTATTGCTTTACAGAGGACTAGAAAAGTGCTACCACCACAAAACCAGTCCACAAAAGAGTGGAGAAATAGGACTGAAAATTACAAGCTAAGTTGATAAGCAACTACATCAGAAAAGAAACTGATTTGCAAATCAGGATTATGCCTTTAGATACAAGGATATTCATGTAAATCATAGGTAGTGAACTATATGCAAGATATTTTGGATGAAATGGACAAGAGAGGCAGAGTTGATAGTGTAATGCTAGATCTTTCTAAAGTGTGAGCCATAAAATAGTGAAAAACAAAGCAAAAGCCATTGGAGTAGACGAAAATGTGACTGCTGGGTTAAGGAATTCTTAGAATGTAGAAAGCAAAGAGAGTTGGAAAGAACAATATAAAGAGAGGTAAAAGTAACAATAGGAGTAAAAAGCAGTGTATAGGGATTATTGTTGTTCACTCTAGTGAATGACTGTTTTTTATTATTATTATTTATTTAGTTGTTTACAGTATGAACTTAGAGTGTCAATAGTGACATAATGGTATCTAGTAGAGTATATCAACATGAAAATGGAAGAAAAGTCAACTTATTATGTGCACAGGGGGAAAAAAAAAAAAACTAGTAACAGTTGATGATTACAGGTTGGGGAATAAATTGCTTTCAAAAAATAAGCACAGCATAAGGCAAAGGACATGCTGTATAACCTGCAAATTTGAAAAGGTTCAAATGATGATGATGATGATAGGGTAAGAACTACACTCATTGTGAGAGAAGGATATCTCAATTCAACTATATTCGTCAATATTTAGTTTGTAAAGTTTTCCTCACAGAAAAATTAACTATAGTTTTTATATTCTCCCCCCCCCCTTTTCTCCCCAACCTTGTCATTTCCTTCCAGATAAGCACCCTGATGTCGAAGTGATTACAGTTATTGTGTCTTAAGTAGATACTAAATATAAAACTCAACACACAACCCAAAGTTTGGTTGGGTACTTTCACAGAATGTGTAATAACCTAGTTTATTACAGATAAGCTGTACAGTTCCTTTCCACTTTTAACTACCAGTTAATGTGGAATCCATGCCATGTAGTAATCAAGAGTACATCACATACCTGAAGTAATCTCTGTCAGAGGTAAAAGTAAAGGTTAAGGGCTTATAAAAATTCTGTTCAGATTGGGGGAAGCAAACCAGTATCTTTTACCTTTAAAGTTGGTTACCATACCACAGAACCACTATACATAATATAGGACAACAGTTTATTTAAGTTTGTAGCACCAAATGGAAAGAAATACTCCTAAAACAGTGTAACAAAATTAATAATATTTTACCAGTCTTGTCATTTACAGCAATATCAACTATTTTTTCTTGTGATGACAGTGCTTGTTTGCCAAAAGCACGTATGCAACCTGGAATCAGCAACTTGTTGGGAAAAAATGCAGTGCAGAAGGAATGCAGATAGGGAGCACCATTTCTTAAAAACATCATACTTGTTGCTGCTGGAAAAAAAAGAAAAAATTATATAAACTAAGAGTTTTATATATATATATATATATATATAAGGATAGGGAAATATGACCCAACACTTAAGAAGGCAGCTGGGATGACGAACACAAAAAAATAAACAAACACAAGAGAAGCGCAATATTTCGGCCTAAAGCCTTATACGTGCACAAGTGAGACAACAGGTGGAGATGTCTCATTTCTGCGCATATAAGGCTTTAGGCCGAAATATTGCGCTTCTCTTGTTTTTTTTCTTTTTTTTCTTTGTCCCAGCTGCCTTCATCTGTGGTAAGTGTTGCGTCATATTTGCCTATCCGTCCTTAGTTTTATTGCCCTACAGCATTTTCCTGCTCTCATTCTTATTATATATATAATACATGCTTAGTTTACAAGAGTACTGCATCTATTCATTCAAAATACACAATATTACAGTCCATTCATTGCACATCAGTACACTTACCATTATTTGTAGACACAAAAATGAAGCTCAACATAGTTACAGTGAATTTTTTTTAGAGATTTGCAAATTTACAATCACTGACAAAAAAAAAAAAAAAATTGAAACCCCCAGAAAACATGGTTGGATCAATGTAACATCATGTACATACGAGGTGTGTTCAAAAAGTAGTGGGAATTTTGAAATTTCACAGTTTATATTAGTCCGAATGGCACAATGTTTTCATTGTTGTGTTGACAAACATGTCTTAAAACTATCTATACATTTTGAGCTATATTCTCAGCTCTTCTCAGCTGTTAAAAGGATAACATGTGTTTTGATACAGTCGGTGATTTTTCATTTATATACATCATGGAACAGAGAATTGGTGTTAAATTTCACTGAATCACAATTAGAATAATTACTAATAATGTTGCCATACCAATTAGCTGATGCCATGAAATTTTTTCATCTGTTTTGAGTATGAAACATGCTGCAACAAAATTTGTTCCGGAAGTGTTGAGTTTCAAACATAAACAGTGGCAAATGGAAGTTGCTCTGGAATCACTAAATGAAGTCAACAATGATGCATAACTATTAAAACATGGGTTTATGGGTATGATGTAGAAACTAAGGCACAATCGCCATAGTGGTGGCATTCTGGATCACCAAAACCGAAAAAAGCTCAACAAGTTTGGTCAAATGTCAAGGTTATGCTCACCGAGTTCTTCAATTCTAATGGCATAGTACTCCACAAAGTCAAACGATCAATAAGAAATACTATCTTCAAGTTCAGTGCCGTTTGCTTGAAGCAGTCCAAAGAAAGTGCCTGTATTTGTGGCAAAACAATTCATGGCTTTTGCCTCATGCTAATGCACTTGCTCACACAACTTTATTTGTTTGTGAATTTTTGGCAAAAAAAAAACAAAAAAAAAAACAACACTGTAATGATGCCCCACCCTCCATATTCGCCAGACATGGCCCCGTGTAACTTTTTTCTGTTTACAAAAATAAAGAGAACCTTGAAGAGCCGTCATTTTACAAGCATTGATGAGATTAAAAGTGCATTGCTAAAAGAGCTCAAAGCTATCCCAAATATTGAGTTCCAAAAGAGTTTTTGGGATTGGAAGAAGCACCCACAAAAGTGTAGATTATCTAATGGGGACTATTTCGAAGGTGATAACATCAATGTAGATTAATAAATAAAATTCTTTCCTGTTATTTTTTGAACATCCTCATACACACCGTCGGTGGGTATGGAATTACAGTTGCAATTCTCTGTGACAGATAGAATGGTCACCAGAATGCATTAGTGTTGTTACCAGGCCTGGTAGAATATATAAGTGGTGTGCACAGCGTCAGATGTAAAGTGATAACTATGAAGAACACTGAGGTGCCACATAATTGTGTGAGATAGTGTTTTCAGCACCTGACAAGAGTTTGAAAGGGGCCTCATTGTTGGTCTCCATTTGGCTGGCTGGTTGAATCATGTAATATTTATAATTGTGGCACATTCAGATGACACAGCGGCCCAATATTTGACTGTATAGAAATGTGAGGGCAGACAAACTCATCATCAATGTTCTGATCAAACATTGGCTGGAGACAAGCAGCAGCCAGACTAGAGAATTACTATCACATGTGCAGGCTGCTGTTAACACCACAACACAAATAGCTGCATTTGGATTGGTGCCATAACCAAGAAGCATGCAGTGCTGATGATGTTTCATTGTGTTCAGAGAAGAATTGTGGCTCTGCACTACCTCAGATGACTATTTTCAGTGAGTATGGCAGTGACTTCAGAAGGGGTCCCATTCTTCTAATGTTTTTGAGAGGCACAGCAGTGTTACTTTTTGCATCTTGGTGTGGGTCTGACTTTAGGTCACGGCTGGTAGTGATTGAAGGAACTCACTTGGCATAACGGTATGTCATAGATATCCTGCATCCTGGTGTTACCTTTTACTACGTGACAGTAGTATGGTGTCATTTTTCAACAGAAGAATGCTCATCCACACATGGCAACATGTCTTTACGAACTGTCTATGTGGTGTAGAGGTATTCCCATGGCCACCAAGATCCCCAGACCAGGCTCTGAAGAACAAGTGCAGAACCAGCTCAGATGTCAACTCAGTGCATGTATCTGGGATCAAGACCAATTAAAGCAGTTGTGAGCCAGTTTGCCTCACAAGAGGAAACAATGCCTTTATGAAACCCTTAACTGATTGAATCAGTGCATGCATCTAAGCCAGGGGCAGTGCCAGATCTAGAGGTTGAGGAGAGCAAATTGGGGCACTTGCCCCGTGTGACAACTTCAGAGGTGGCAAAAATGTAAGTCTGGTAACTTTTTTTTGTTGCCCCAGGCAGTGACACTTAGGGAAGCAACAATGGGGGCAGTGAAGTAATGTTACAAGGGGTGGTAATCTCATAGTTTATTCCCGGTTTCAGAAAATTATTAGACCTGCCACTGGCCAAGGGAGGGGCTTATACTGCCAAATTCATCTTGATTTCATAATCACAGAAATGACATTACACATTCTCTCAACCCATGAAGTTTCATTTCGTTTCCACCTCCCCTTCTGGGTTCTTGTTTTGTAAGGCGTATCAATGATATGAAGTCTTCATGGGTTCTCCACGGTATAGTGTTGAAGATGATTGGAATACAGGAGCTGCAGAACGGAGCGAGTGGAGGAGAGAGGCTAGGCCTTATAAATGCGTGTGGGGGCCAGACATCACCAGTGCAGCTCTGGTGCTCCCTGCATAACCTCAGACCTGAAGAGGGCGGCAGAGCTAGCCGCCGAAAGCTCATTGTTGTTTTTCTTCAACACTATTTGGCGGAGAACCCGTGAAGACTTCAGAAAATTTTAATATTCTGCATGCGGACCACTCGCCCCATGATCATGGACAAAATGTTGAGAATCACTGGCTTATGCTATCTGCTTCAAAATGACAGCAGAGTGGGACAATTGAATAAAACACCTTGCAGGAGTCAATTTGCATTCAATTGTCCAGCAGTAGCAGCCATGGCCCCCACAATATCATGAGGACAACTTGCAGAACTTAGGACATGGGGATAACAGCAAAAACCCTGAGTAAATGGAAGAAAACTAATGAAAAAGGTGGGCTACTCTGTACTGATAGATATTATTTAATATAAATATTTTCTGGTATTGCTACTAAGTAAATTAGCAACTTACAATTAAAGTTTATTGCCTCTTCTCATCCCTTTTTTAAGTTTACATTGCATGGTTATACTTGTATATGAGACCGGGCTCCTGGTGACCGGCTTTATCCAATGATGCACCGATGATGGAACATCAAAGGAACCTGCAATTACAACTGAGAAAGCCAGGTTACAATTTTTGGAACCAAAGGTTTCCCTTTCCCTCTTGCTGGGGAACATTGTCTGAAACTTTGCCTCCTGGCTGCAACAAGGGTTGGCTGATACGGAAGTCAGGCTGAGATCAAGAGTGAGCAGATCCAAAGTTAACCTATGGACTATGCAGATGTTGATAACATCAAGTGTGAACACCTCTCCCCTCCATTATTGTTTTAATCAAGCTTAACTATTAAGTAAATCACAGTGAAAGAAAATCCACTGACATGCTTAGGTACTCTGATTATCAAATATGAATCTGTTGGTGCTCGTTGGAAATCAACTGAAAAATTCACCAAGGCAAAGAATTGTAAATGTAAACTTTTGAGTATTGTTTAATGTTTGTTAAGCAATCATAACTGTAAGATACAAACTCTCGTTATTAGAAATGTTCTCGTTTCCATAATTATTATTATGGCTATTTTGCTATTGGATTGAACTTAGAGAAACAAGTTAACTGTCCTATTTCAAGTTCACCATTACCATTTATGGTTGCTTTGCTATCAAAGTTGTATGGTGAACGTGGGGGGAGCGGGACGTGTATGTTGATTGGCTGATAGAAGCTGGAGAGATCGGACATATAATTGTATTGTGATAATGCAAATAACAAGAAATATTTATAAACATGCAAATTGATTATGAAGGCAAAATCCTTTTTTTTTAACCAGCACTATAAGGAGAACATGTATAAACAAAGTCTGATTTGTATTTAACGTGGTGTTGTGTTGGAGTTTATTTTAAAGTGCTTAAGACTGTACAAAGTATATGACTATAATTTACTTAGTGTAACGGCATGATCAGTGAAATAAAATGAATAGTGTCAACAGCAGCTAAATGATAAATATTAATTACTAGCTTGTACCCGTGACTTCGTACGCGTGGATTAAGAATTTTTTTGCCAGAATTAAATATAGAAAGTTGTTGGTAACGAAGGATTGGTCGCAAACAATATGGAGTTGGAATAATATGACAGGAAAGCTATCACTATATCATTGTACCGTTGAACCTGTCTCTTGAAGAAAATAAATTTCCAACATATTTCTGTCACCATTCGATAAGGTCTCAAAATTTCATGACTACAACTGTTAATCATACTGGAAAAAATATCCTGTGCCTTTCATACAGATTTCCTTATAAAATTCCATAACAACGATATAGCCATTTAGTCATCAAAATGTAACAAAAAGACAGAGAGTTACTTCCGTATTTATAATAATATTACTGTGGTTCAAACTTACACAATGACTGCGAACAACACCTGAGGGATCATTATAACGTAAAAAAGTGTACACCTACAACATTGCAAGACTACCTACGATTTGCCTCGTATTGCACACCTAACTTTCTAATATCTACAGTTTAACATTCAATCCAAATAACCTACGGCCTAGGCCTGACTCTTACGATAAAAAACAATTTTTAAAAATCTTAGCCTCCACGGTGATTTGAACTGGCGACCACGACGTTTGTAAGCAAGCGTTTTAACCATTGAACTGACAGTCCACTACACGGAAACACGGTACGGAGACGTCCACATCCAACGTGTCTGTCTATCGCCGTATTTCGAAGTTATGAGACAACATGTGTTATTTATACAGATAATTTTTCAACCAAATGTAGACAGTTTTTTTCTCCTTGTTTCAAAGGATAAGTGTGCAAAATTTCATTGAGATCGGATGAAAACTGTGGATTTGTATGAAGAACAAACAAACCAACAAACAAACATACATTCATCTTTATATATAAAGATTAAGAATATAAGCATGGAAATGTTTCAATGTCTCCTGTTACATTGATATCATTTTGAAAAATCTTTTGATTCCTTCTTCTCTGAGGGATTTTATTAGCTCTGCAGGAATATCATCGAATTTAAACTGCCTTATTTGATTTCAGTTGTTTCAAAGCTCTGTTAAATTCTGTTCTTAAAACGGGATCTTTAAGTCTTCAATATCAACATTGCCTTCTTTTTCCAGTCAACTGTTGTTTAAATCATTCCCATAGATCAACAATGATTTTGGTTGAGTTGGATTTTGTTTCTGTGCCCAAAACATTTGAGTAATTCATGATATCTTAGTGCAACAAAATAGGTGCTCACATATCCCCTTATATAAAACGCTAAGTCTGGAGTCTGCATATGCCGTCTATAACTATTATAGCTATTGGCTACAGAACGGTCACGTGTCAGCTTTCAGTCGCCAATCAACAGCCACCATATTACATTCGTTTCATCATGTTGCTTTTCATTTATTTACAACTAGACGTATAAAATGTAAGGAGAAGGGGATTCAAAATTTACGCTATTTTATCTGTATCAGTTATAAGAACTAGGTTAAACCATAACCTAAGAATTTTTTTGGCAGAAGGTAAGAAACAATGAAGTTTATTAAAAACTCAGAGAAACGTTATGCGAAATGTATTAGTCAAATATATAACAGCTATCCATTTTCAAAATTATAGTCGCAGTCATCTAAAGTAAAATGTATTTATTTATGTAAAATCATAACCATATACTCTGATAATATAACCAGAGTAACGTATTCATATAACGAAAGATATCATTAAAAATGACTTATTCGTTTCTCCCTATAAGCTTTTCCATAATAAATTCCTACTACCATTATATATGATACTCTTAGTTTTTGATACATGTGTTAGCTATTAAATGAGATTTTTATTAAATTTAAATCATCAAGGATATTACTATTTACTGTATAAGCGATGTGACACTTGCAATTCAACAGCAATATTATTGCCACAAAATAGCAGTCAGCAGAGATATTAGAAATACGGAGAGCAGGGGAAAAAATATTAATGCGAGGCAATTATATATCACAAAGTTACAATTAGTACGTTCGTTTAAATTCAGATATTGCTTTTTATTTATCTACGACAACCAGATGCAAAAATTCATGTAAGGAGAAGGGTATTCTATGTTTACGTTATATTACCTGTATCAGTTATAAGTACTAGGTTAAAAAATAACCTAAGAATTTTTTTTGGCAAAAGATAAGAAACAATGAAGTTTATTAAAAACTCAGAGAAAGTTTACAAGAAATGTACAAATAGCGAAATATATCATTCAAATAAATGACAGATATCCGTTTTTGATATTATACTTTCCAACATTTAAAGTAAAATAAAGTAAATAAATAAATTGGGATTACTGGAGATCGCGATTCAGCCAGGAATTGGCGTAGTAAAATACAAGAATCCTCTACAAATATTTTCCCAAGTACATTTAACTGTATTATGCCAGTCCAGGATGTATTACAACCTAATTTCTGCTTGAAAATAATGGTAGTCTACAGGCTGTATTGCAACGGAATTACTGCTTGAAAATAATATCTCTTGCGATTGACTACAGCAGTATAATGACGTCATTACTGAATGTTATTTTGGCGGAATCGCGATCTACAGTAGACCCGATCGTTATTCATTTTTCCTTACAAGCTTTTCCTGAATAAATTCCTACTACCACCACAGGTGATGCCCGTTGTTATTCTTAGGAGGGTAATAGAAGCTATGATTTTTGAAAGAAATATTAGTGGAGGTTCTGGTTTAGTTGAACAGAATCCCCACTGACACATTTTGTTACAGCATAATCTCTGAAACGAGTTTTACAAACCAATTAAAATGCTTTCATAAGTGCCATGTTACTGAAGATATTAAATAATGCGTGTGACAGTAGTTCGATACGTATCGTGCTGAATTGTGCCTGGACCAGGAATACAACTGATATTACATGGATAGCAAAAGTTTTCGGGATTCCTAATTTGTTCTTAATTTTATTGGTTCTGTACTTGCATCATTATTAATTTGCTATGTGACAGCAAATCAAAAATGTTGAACATTAAAAAATCAAGGCCATTAGCATTATGTAATAACAATGCCGTATAATTAACCAACTGAAAAAAAAATGAACTGCCAGAATATGGTGTTCAACCGTTATTTTTGACAGGCTCAAAGCTAGTTAACTATATAATGATTAAATATATAAAATGATCCATCATATTCTCTTCCCTGGAAGAATTTCCCCCCCTTGGGTAATACTGCATAAACTTAAAATAATCCCCCCCCCCAAAAGAAAGCTCATGGACACCCAATGGAGGCAATGAATGGGAACAAAAATGGCTATGACCTTTTAAAGAAATCGTCCATGTATACTCAACAGAACCATGGAAAACCAAAACCAGGCTGGTTGAGTGTGGGATCAAACCAGCTTCCCTCTGAATATCAGACCCAAGCATTAACTGGTCATCGACAAGGTTTGATGATTACAAATTGTTGCTATTTGCTGCTGTGTACAATGCTTCAAGCAACATAAACATTATTTCTGGACTGAAAGGTGTAACTTAATGGGAAAATGAATATCAGATAGAATCTAAATGATTATTAAGCTGAATAAGTATAATACCAGTATGTATAAGCAACACATAATATAAGGAAAGATAGGGAAATAAGACAAACACTTGCCACAAGTGACAACAGCTGGGACCAAAGAACCCAAAATGGACAAACATAGTGTAGTATTTCGTTAGTTAACCTTAATCCTGCAAGTAGGTGAGACACTTGACAGAGTCACATATGTACACACTGAGGTTCTCCAGGTGAATGGCGGAATCAGCGGAGTAAGGTAGGCACGGGCCGTAGTGGAAGGGGGGGGGGGGCAAGAACATACTAAAGTGATTATTAATAATGCTAGAGGTATATTATCATTGGAAGTGGGGAAACATTGTCAGCAGTGATTAATGTTTGAGGCTATATATACTAATACAAATATTAAAAAAAGATAAAAACTTTATGTAAGGAAGATAAAATAATCTATAAACCGTAGTAATAATAAATGCTGCATCGTCTGGAGACTGAGGCATAGAGAATGTCTAGTGTCAAGGATATTCTGCTATGCTAGTTCCTATCTGTCGAGTTCAATGAAGGTTGTGGAAATTGTTCAACTTGTTGGAACTGGTATGTTTTGTCACCACATGAGCTACATTGTTGGTATAAAATGTTTGCTTGTAACCATTCTTCCTGATGGTGAGTTAATTAATGGTGATGCCTGTATATGAATTCAGTGGAGGCATGCGAGTTGATATATGATGTGTGTTGTGATCCAAGTAGCCTGTACAGTGATGGAGATTTCCCCTGTAGTCAGGTTGGAGTAAATTAGAGGGTCCCAATATGGGGGCACAAAGACACATCATTGGTGGTGCAAGTTGTAGCTTCACCGCCTGGATGGATGATATCCGAAATCTACACCATAGGAAGCCCTATGTCTCCTCTACCGTCTCTTAGAACTGAAAACCTGCATTCTAACATCACATAGTTAATTTCCTCTGAAATGTTTTTGTTAATACAAGTAGGAATTTACTTCTTTTTTGTTAATAAAATTTGGGGGAAGAGGGCATGGGAAATTTTCTTTTGATGGAAGTGGTGCATGATAAGAAATTTTTTTAGAACTCCTAGAGCAGATGGTGGTAGCTGGGTGCATTTTGCATGTTTTACAGCAGGGTCTGTTACATGGGAATGATCAGTGTGGCAGTTTGGGGGAATTACAAGATATTTATGAACCAAAATATTCTTGAGATTGGGTGACCTGCTAAAACAGGTACATGGGGCAGTAGCTACGATTTTGTGCAGAATAGTGAACATCCCTGGGAAGGAATGTAGAAAGTGAAGTATATGTAAAAGTATACATATAAATTTATATATGAATATACATTTAATGGCATTGTCCTTAGAACGTTAGATTATGCTACATACTTAGGTCTAACAATTCGTAATAATTTGTTGTTGAATGAACATATTGAGTAGGTAATTGGGAAATCAAATCATATGCTCCAATTTCTAGGTCATAATTTAAAACAGTGTACACCAGAAGTTAAATTGATTGCATACAAAGCTCTGGTGCATCCTCACTTAGAATATTGTTGCTTGCATGGTGCTCCCATCAAAGGGGTTAATGGAAGCATTGAAGAAAGTCCAAAGAAGAGCCGCCGGATTCATGACAAGTATGTATAGCTGGAGGGAAAGCATAAGTACAATGTTGAAGGAGTTAGTTTGGGAGGATCTGGAACATCAAAGATATTGCTCTTGGCAGTAGCTAATTTAAAAATGATTGACCTATTTCAAGATGACAGCAAACACATATTACTAGTAGCAACATTCATGTATATGAAATTAAGATTAGAGAAATCAGGGCCAGAACCGATTCATTTCTATACTCATTTTTTCCCCAAGCAATTAGGAAATGGAATAAGGAGTTATGGGGTGAGGAAACTTATAATCCGATAGGAATAGGTCTTAATAAACTGCTCCAGCAATCCTGAACTGGGTTTCCCCAGATCGCTCCAGGCGAATGATGGGATGGTTCCTCAAAGTAGACCATGGGCGTCTCCTGCCATTTCCCACATATCCCTTCCTATGCAAATGGTTATACATTAGTTTAGATGTAATGCACCCTCCGCCACCTGCTTTTAGTGATCGTGGAGTAATAGTAACAGTATAATAGTAAATCAAGTCCACGATGAAGGATTAAGTTAATGGACTCAAGACCATAAAAGAACTGGGTGATGAAAGCAGGGCTGCAGTTAGTGTTAAGAGCTACGGCATTGGAATAGTTGTGTGGAGGATGGGTATAAGTATTAAGCCAGGCGGGTTGTTGCAAGAGATGAGAGCTCGGGACAGATTTTGGATGTATCGGAAGAGATATTCTATAGCAGAACAAATGCACCTGCCATGGATGTTCAGGCTGTATGGACGGGAAAATTTGGTGTGGGAGGGATGGCAACTGTTAAAGTGAAGGTACTGTTGTAGATTTGATGTGAAAAAAAGTATGTAGATCCCCATTCTGTTAGAAAATGTTAACCTCAAGAAAGGTGACATGGCTGTGGGAGTTTGTACAGGTATTCTACGAGCCATGAAGTATAAATAAATGATTAAAAGTTTGATATTTTTTTCATCCCCACATAACAAAGATAGTAAAAATCTTAGGTAGACAGAGTAATAAAACTGGCTGCAAAAGGTTCTCGAGTTAATCAGAAAGTCCATAAACTATTTTTGTTTTGTATTTAATGTAATCTGCAGTTTACCTGTACTTCATTGTGTGGTGGGAATTGCTATTAGCATCAAGTATACAAAATTAAACTTGAATAAAATATAATTTTGTACTAAAAGGCTCTATGAATACCTTGTAATGGTGACCTTATGGTTAATTTTTCTGCAATAGGTGTTGGACTGATATCACTCTCCACATGATGGTTTATTTAAATTTGCACTAATGGTACTGGGATGACACCACTTATCACAGGACTAAACCCTGAATGCAATTTGAGATTAGGTTGTAATGCAGTCTGGATGATAGTAATAGTGATAAATAGAACATGAAGAAAGGGCATACACATTATCATGTGCTATCGTTACATTTTACTGTGATCCAGGTTGTATTACAACTTATACATTAAAGAATTCACTCCTGAATTACTAATGACACCGTTATGTGAGTAGTATTATCAGCCCCGGGGTGTAAGGGTTTGGGAGAGGCTATACCAGCCTTTTCCAACCAAATGTAAACCTCTCATTCATGTGGTGCACCCTGTTTGCATGGACAAGGCTTTGGCGACTGAAAGATTCCCGGTATAAGGAATCACCCACTGCTTGCCAAAGGCCTCTGAAAGGAGGGCGGAAGAGCGGGGAGCGGTTCAGGCCACCATCTTGCCCTTGGGGTTGGAAATGGCCCCTAAAGGTGGATGAATCAGAAATGATCAACGGCATGGGGATGCAGAAGGCAATGGGAAACCACTGCATTAAAGACCCAAAGGGTATCCCGAGGACATGTAATCCTCCCAAATTACATATATCATGATGGCTTCTTCCTGTATAAAATAGTCCCCCAATCGGATCTCCGGGTGGGGACTGCTCAGGGAGGAGTCATCAGAATGGATAGAAACATTCTACGAGTCAGAGCATGGAATTTTATAAGTCTGAATAGGGCAGGTAGGTTAGAAAACTTAAAAAGGGAGATGCAACAAGTTAGATGTTGGGATTAGAGAGATTAATGAAAGGACACACAGGATTTCTGGTCTGAGGAACACAGGATAATTAGCACACAAGCTGTCAATGGAGTCACTGGTGTAGGATTTGTAATGAACAAGAAAGTAGGGAAACGGGTGAGTTATTATGAACAGTTTAGTGACAGGATTATTCTGATGAGGTTAGAAACTAAGCCCGTCCCAACTACATTAGTACAAATTTATATGCCAACTCCACAGGAAGATAATGAAGAAATATAAAAAATATACGCTGAAATTGGAGAAGTAATCCAATATGTGAAGGGGGAGGAAAATCTAATAATCATGGGTGATTGGAATGCAATAGTGGAGAAGGAAAAGAGGGGAATACTGTAGGAAGTTTTGGTCTAGGAGAAAGAAATGAGCGAGAAAGCAGGTTGCTAGAATTTTGTGAAAGATATAAGCTAGTAGTGGCAAACACACTTTTTAAGAACCATGCAAGAAGAATATACACTTGGAAATGTTTAGGGGATACTGGCAGATATCAACTAGATTATATCATGGTCAAACAGAGATTCAGGAATCAAGTTCTAGACTGTAAAGCGTACCCAGGAGCAGACATAGACTCTGACCATAATTTGATAATAATGAAGTGCAGGCTGAAATTTAAGTGAATAAGGAAGCAGTATAAGCATAACAGACTGGAAGTGAATAAACTGAAACAATCTAGCACGAGAGAAAAATTTGCTAAAATGGTAGACTTAGGTCTAAGAAGTAACTCTGAAAGGAGCTCAACCGGGGACAAATGGAATGCTGGTAAAGAAACATTAGGCTTTAGGGAACAAGCTGCCCGAAAACCATGGATAACAGATGAAATTTTGGAGCTGATGGATCAGAGGAGGAGGTACAAAAATGTTCAGGATGAAGCAGGAAGAGAGCAGTACAGGCAATTTAGAAATCAAATAAATAGGAAATGCAAAATAGCAAAAGAAAAATGGCTACAAGAAAAGTGTGAAGAAGTATAAAAGGAAATGGTCGTAGGTAAAGTAGATGTTGCATATAGAAAGATCAAACAGAATTTTGGAGAAATGAAGAAAAGAGGTATGAACATTAAAGCTGCTGATGGGAAACCTCTTTTAAGCTCAGAAGATAGAGCTAACCGATGGAAAGAATACATTGAGAAACTGTATGTTGGAGATGACTTGAACAATACTGTAATGGAAAAAGAAGCTGATGTCGATATTGATGACTTAGGAGATCCTGTTTTGAGGACAGAATTTAATAAAGCTCTGAATGACTTGAAAGTAAATAAGGCAGTTGGAATAGAAGAGATCCCTGCAGAACTTCCTAGGAGAGGAAGGAATCAAAAGATTATTCAAGCTGATATCAAAAAGTTATGAAACACGAAAAATTCCGACTGATTTTAAATCGTGGTACAAGGGAAGCAATTCTGTCTCTAAGATTAATACTTGAAGGGCGGATCAAGAAAAACAAAGATACTTTTATGGCGTTTGTTGATTTAGAAAAAGCTTTTGATAATGTTAGGTGGGACAAGATGTTCAAAATATTAAAGAAGTCAGGTCTAAAGTATCGAGATAGAAGAATACTCTATAAACTATATAAAAGTAGAGAATCATGAGAGACATGCATCAGTTAAAAAGGGTGTGAGACAAGGTTGTAGTCTATCCTCGTTAATATTCAACTTGTATGTAGAAGAAGCAATAAAGAAAGTCAAAGAAAAATTTCCATGTGGCATAAGTTTCCAGGGAGAAAAAATCAGTACGCTACGATTTGCTGATGACATTGTCTTGTTAGCGGAGAGTGCTGAGGATATTGAGTAGTTACTGAATGGCATGAACAAAATACTGAAGGAAGATTTTGGACTGAATATAAATCAAAGCAAGACAAAAGTGATGAAATGTAGCAGAAATGATACCAATACTAGTAGATTAAATATAAAAATAGGATCGGATGCAATAGGAGAAGTAAGTGAATTCTGTTACTTGGGAAGTAAAATTACCACCGATGGCCGAAGCAGGAATGATGTTACAAGCAGAATAGCACTAGCAAAAAGAACCTTCATGAAAAAGAGAAACCTTTTAGTTTCAAATATTGATCTAGGAATTAGAAAGAACTTTTTTAAACTCTTCGTGTGGAGCACAGCACTTTATGGTAGCAAAATATGGACTTTAGGAATACCGGAAATAAAGAAAATTGAAGCATTTGAAATGTGGTGCTACTGAAGAATGCTGAAAATTAAGTGGACAGACAAAGTAAGAAATGAACGAGTCTTGAAAATGATTGGTGAGAAAAGAAGTTTATGGAAGAAGCTTACAGAAAGAAGAGACAAGCTGGTGGGTCATATTTTGAGAGATGCTGGATTGGTTAATTTGTTAGTGGAGGGAACAGTCGAAGGTAAGAACTGTAGAGGAAGACAGAGATTAGAATATATGAAACAGATAATTGTGGACGTGGGCTGTAAGGGGTATGTAGAAATGAAGAGGTTTGCACAGGATAGGAAGGGATGGTGGTTTGCATCAAACCAGTCAAAAGACTGACGACAGCAAAAAAAAAAAAAAAAAATTATCAGCCCTGGGCCAACATAATAAAAGCATTTCAACATTAAATGCAGTGCCTTTTTCTACCAACTGATTCTTGGTCGCTTCTCCTTCGATCTATCCAAAATTGATTCATGTTCTTACACCCCATAGTTTAAATTCATCATACAGACATTGTGCTTGTGCCTACTTATTGCTTTCTAAATCTTAACTAGATATATGGTGCATGTTTCAACATCAGATCACAATACATGATTGCAACCTTCTTGTTTGGCTAATTTTTTTTGGTCATGCAGCAATATAGCGGAGATTGTGTTTAGGTTATAGATTTAGCTGGAACAAACGGAAAATTGATACTCCGCTTAACAGCATAAGTCTACAAGATTTTGGTATTTAATTTGCCATGCTTTCACATGATCCAGGTATTTTAGTTTCATTATTATTTGTGTTGGACTTAGTTGCACATGCATTGTTTTTTACATAATGTGGATCAACGTGCCTTACAATATGTGATACAGAACAATATATGATGATTATGCTATATAGATTGCTGTGCATACCATGTCCAGTAGAATAAAATTATCCTTTTGAGATAAAAACATAGTTAACACATTCTTTGGGCATTACTATTAAAGAAAAAGTGTATGCAAAACCGAAAAAACATATAAGAGAGAAGTAATGCAATGCAAATTGTCAGGTTATATGCAATATTAGCCAATGTGTGCTGAAATCATGTAGTTCATGTGCTGATTTTCAAGGAGATGTGTTAACAGTTGTGGTTAGGTTGAAATGCTGCCTGGACCAAGTTGCAACTAATATTTCATGGTACATAGCGGATTTTGAATGAATAAGGTTGTTGCCATGTCAAATTCTGATTAAATAAAGTCACAAGTGGCTTGAGGTGTCTTTTGCCAGTAAGTCAATACTTCGACACTGATCCGGTCTGGCTGGAAGACTTCGTTGACAGAATAGCACCATCCTCTTGTTTGAACACCCCTTGGAAACGTCCTGAAGCTGAAGATTACTCACACCCTATCATGACACCTTTCACCATCCTGGAATTACAAAACGCACTTGCTACAACCAAGAATACATCCCCGGGAATAGACAACATCCATTATGCAATGCTAAAAAATCTCCCTTTAAAAGCACTGGATTTACTTCTTAGCACCTTTAACGAAATATGGACAAGGAATTGCTTAATGGTAGACTGGACAGCCCAGTTAATACTCCCAGTTTTAAAATCTGGTAAAAATCCTTTACACCATTCTTCAAATAGACCAATTGTTCTATCGTCGTGTGTGGGGAAGACCCTGGAGAAACTAGTTAAGAATCGTCTCGAATGGTGGCTGGAAGCTAATGACTTGATGCCTCAGACTCAATTTGGTTTTCGTAAAGGGAGAGGAGCAATGGATAATCTAAGTACACTAGTAACGGACATCTTCACCTCTTTCAAAAGGAGATACTTTACGGTCTCCTTGTTTTTAGATATCCACTCAGCTTACGACAACGTACAAATTCCTATTTTATTAAAAAAATTAAGTAGACTAGGATTGCCAGAGGTTTTTATATATGGCATAAGCAAATTCCTGCTGGAAAGAACGGTCTTTGTGCGATATTGGGATCAAATTATAGGACCAAGAATACTTATGGATTACCCCAAGATGTCATACTCAATCCGCTACTATATATCCTCTATACATGGGATCTGGAAAGTGTAATAGGTCCTAACACCCGAATCCTTCAGTACGCAGACGACATCTGTATATACTCTTTGGCGGTCTCATTGGAGATGGCTTTAAATAACCTATCTGCAACCATGATAGAAATAGACAAATGGCTGAAATCAAATGGACTTCAAATTTCAACACAGAAATCAACCGTTGTTATATTCACCAGAAAACGGATAGAACTCAATGTGGTCAAAATAGTTAGGCTAGGGAACTACTCATTTTCAGTGAAATCTAACGTAAGATTCCTGGGATTGTTGATGGAAGCCAAACTCAGTTGGAAACCATACATTAATAAAATAATTAACTCTTGTAATCAAGCGCAGAACATTATTCGATCTTTGACACGCGTTTGGTGGGGTGCAAATCCCAGTATACTTTTGATGATCTACAGAGCGCTAATTAGATCCAAAATTGACTATGGATGCATTCTGTACAGCAGTGCAAGCTCCGGAATCCTGTCCAGGTTAGACAAGCTACAATATAGTTGATTCGCACCTGTCTTGGGGCCATGACATCTACTCCCACCAACGCTCTATTGGTGGAAGCCCGGGAGATGTCTCTGCATATTAGAAGACAGTTGCTGTCCGACAAATTCATTGTTGAGAGGTTAGCATACCGGAACCACCCAACTATTTTTAAATGTAAAGAGCTGAGTAGCTTGAGGAATAATAGAGGAAGATCGTGACTCTCAGAGATCTATTACAGCTACACGGAGTGGGAAGAACAAACGGACAGAACAATTCCAATAAAGCTATTTCCACCATACGAATACCATTCCATCTTCAGTATGATTCAACTTCCGGTATTTTATATCACTCTTGAGGATAAGCAATACCCAAACCTCAGTATGTTAGTACAGAGGTATCTTACGGAAAACTGGAATAACACCGTACATATATATATGGATGGATCTAAAACTGCCCCAGGAGGTAGCGTAGGATGTACCTTTTTCTGTCCCTGCACCAAGTATCAAGGAATGTATAAACTTCTATCAACTACATCTATATACACTGCAGAAGCATTAGCTATTTTAGAGGCAGTCAGGTATTGCTCAACACTAACAGAGAGGAAGTTTCTCATCATCTCAGATTCTAAGAGCGTGTTGAACTCTATTCAAACCAAATATTGGGGCAAGAGAACTAATCAGATTATAGTAAATATAGTTCAACAGGTAGTAGAATGCTCAAGAAGAAACAGAGCAATCAATTTCCTCTGGGTGAAGGCGCATGCAGGGGTGGTCTTTAACACAAAAGTAGACGAGTTGGCAAAGCAAGCAGCTAGAATAGGTGTCGCCCTCAAAACTCGGTTACCGTATACGGACTATCTACCACAAATAAAAATCAAGGTAATGAAAAAATGGCAGAGTGAATGGGACATCAGTAAAAAAACAAGGGGACAATACTATGGCAATATCCAGCCCCGAATTCCTACCCGTACCTGGTTTTCCAGCTCCTTGGAACATAGGGGTGTTATTACCACAATAATTAGAATACGTTTTAATCACAGTATATTTGCACAGCACCTACATCGTCTAACCATCATAAATTCAGCTATCTGTGAATATTGCAATTCGGAAGTAGGTGACACAAACCATATATTTTTCGGTTGTCCAAGATATAAAGCCCACAGACCTAAATTCTTGAAAGAGCTTAACAACTTTGGTATACCTTTTCCAACAAGTATTTCTTGTCTGTTGCATGGCAACAATGTGATTGTATATAAATTGTTAGCCAGTTTTATAAAAGCAACAAACATTAAGATTTAGGCAAATAAGTCCTTTATATAATGTGCTAATTCCTGTATATAAATAATCATTTACTGTGTACCATATATAAAAATCTCCTTTATATTTTAATTATACTGTTATTATTGTTTGTGCATGGAGAGCCTTGTACCCCCCCCCCCCCCTGTTGGTACAGAGTCCTCTATTTACTTGTTTTACTAATCCTTGATTTTGTAAACATGCATGTATTTTTTTGAGAAATATTCCAGCTGATGTGAAATTACTAGTTTATTATAATTATACTGTAAATTTGTTTATCTGTACAATGCTTTACTCATTTGTACCAAGCCAATTATCTATATAAATAGCTGATGGCTGTATAGTGCCACTTGGCGCTTCAGGCCAAATAAAATAAAATAAAAAAGTAAGTCAATAATGTTTGTAACCATGTTCTGGTTAGTTTGAAATGCAGTTTGGACCAGCATGTAAGTTACAATATGAACCCTATCTTATTATACCTATGTAAACAAACGTTCTACATGATAATTCATAACTGGTAGGTATGCAAATATAAGTGATATTATGCTTCCTATATTTAGAATAAAATTTCGTTATATATATATAAAAATTATGTTCAAATTATAACTAATCACAAATTACAGAAAAACATTGTAAGCTGAAGATACCTCCACGAGAGGCGAAACGCGCCCGGAAAATAAATAATATCCAACAACAGTTGTATTGGCGTATTTACTAAAAAAATATTATTGGAAAAATTGTACTGGTTTGCTTAGCCGATAATTAAATATATAATTTGCTGTAACCCATTTTCCGTACTAAAAATTGGAATTGTGAATAGTTTCTCATTTTTTATCAGTGACAATTTATAACTGATCAGACGATTCATATATTTAAACAATGGGGAATAACATTTTTATTAATTTTCATTCATAAACATCGAAGAGAAAGATAACATGACAATGTTTAATGAAACTCTTTTCACATGATTTAAATTGTAACGTTGCGTACAATTCTCGAATAGCTTTAGTTTTAAACATACTATTCTCTAAATCAATTACCTCCAAAGGTACTACACTACTGGCAGCAAACGAATAAAAAATACGTATCTGTCATTTACTCTGTATACATTATCTTAATAACAAGGTAACTGTGGTAGCTGTGTAGTGTGTACTTTGTAGTAATAGGTTTGAACTTTGAAGACAACGATGAAACTATATTACAGTCGTCAATGTTAAGATTTAGTCACATTTTGAAACGAGCTATTTTAAAACTGCTACTGATAATACATATTGTGGTAAATTGTAACTAAATTTAAATTATAATTAGTGACAAAAGAAAGGGAAAATATACCATTTCTTAATTTTCACCCTTTGAACATGTTGGTAATACTGTAAGCGAGGACATTGGCGGTTTTTTTGAACGTAGTTAATGGAGGACAAGCTAACGTTATTTGCTGAGTTCGTTTCTTAAAAAAATAAATAACGCTGCAGTTCTTTTCAAGGATTAATAATTTTGTATGTATTGGGTAAGGGTTGAATTTTTAAACTTTATTTCGTATTTGATTTGTATTGTGAAATCATTTTTATTATGTAAAAACAGAAGTATGTCTAAGGCACATAATATTCCAAAATCATAATTTGAGATCGATGATCTGTTGGCATTAAATGTGTCGACCAAAATATTCTTTAATAAATCGTGGTTGTGGCATGCTGAAATTTGGTGCGGAGCTTCTTTATGGTTCTTATATCATGGACGCCGACAGGATTACTTTAAGGGAGGTGCATCTGTATCTTTTTTATACATTGTATATAGTACTTATTGCTTATTAACTAAGGATACTGAATTTATTGACAAGGTGTTGAAACAAGTTGAACAACAACATAGGCGCCTTAAGTAATTATTCAAACAGTGAATTTAATAATAAAATTTCTGACATTTTTTTTTATTTATAAAGGTTAATAACACGCCAATGCAATTAACCTTTATAAAAAAAAATTGATTAACTCGCAATTGAGGAAATGGCCTACAACATCCAGTTGATAATTTTTTTCTTAATCTTTTTCTGTGTATTTTATTTCATAGAAGGTGAGTGCAAGTACACTCCCTTGCACCCCTCTCCTGGTACCCATGTTACTTATAGTCCAAGATCTGGCTGCATGATTTCTATGTCCACCTTTCATTTGATTGAAATTCAATTTTTGTATGTAATTATTAGTAGCAGAATACAATTCTGCTGGGTTGCCTATCAAAATATGGCCACAAGTATTTTTAAGTAGTAATTTAAAAAAAAATCACTCTTTTAAAAAAAAATTATAATTCATTTCAAAGAGACACATATAAAGAACATAAAAAAGTTTGAGTTTCCTATGTTAAAGTAGCAGCAAATAAGGATAGCCAGATGTTAATGATATGTAAGAGCATGTGAGCAGTTGCGTAGCTAGGTCAACAAGGGCCCCGGTGCAAAAAATTTATTATGGGCCTCAGGCCATATGGGCGACCTTTTTATTTCGCTTGGTGTTGCTGGTAAGGGCCCCCTGGGTTGAGGATGGGGCCCTTGAGTTTTGCTTAGGGGCCCCCTGTACAGTGGTTGGGGCCCCCTGAACAGTGAGAGGACCCTTAGTGAGGGGCTCCCTGTGTCTCTGCGGCCCCTTAGACGACTGTAGAGCTATATAAAAAAAATGGTCGCCAGTTTGCCTTGAAGGCTCATTGGCCTCTGAACTGCGCTCTTGGGGCCCCCCAGAGGTGCGCTTTGGGCCCCCCAGAGGTATGCTTGGGGGCCCCCAGAGCGTAGGGGCCCCGGTGCACTGCACCGCCTAGCCCCATAGTAGCTACGCCCCTGCATGTGAGAGTTAGTACACCACATCATTTGTCAGATGGTGTGGTGCAGAAACTTTAACACTTAGCACTCATTATTTCATAATACCAGACGGCCTTCAGCATGTGCACGTCTGACTCCGGCTGGTGACTAACTTCTGGCAAGAATAAGGATAACTGCCAAAATATTGTGTTTCTTGTGTTTTTCCTTTTTTTATGTTCATCAGTCCCAACCACCATAATCTGTGGTAAGTGTTGGGTTGTATTTCCCTATCCTTTCTTAGTTTTATTGCCTTAAAGCATTTTCCTGTTCATTGTTGTTATTATATAGATATACAGTAGAACTCCAATTATCCGAATCAATTGGGGCCGGACCCCATTCGGATAATCAGATTTTTCCCAAAAAGGGTCTATTTTAATTAATTATTGTATGTATGTTGAAAATGCCTTCTTTTCCAAGGATTTCTTTTTGTGCTTTTGCACTTCAGGGATTAAAATTTCGCCTTACCACTCGGTAAACAATGCTGCAGTCATCTGAACTTTGGGTTTGTTTTTATAAAAGAGGGGAAGCTTTACTGCAGTTCGTTTCCGTCTAAATTAAAAAAATGATTCGGATAATCGGCGATTCGGATAATTGGAGTTCTACTGTATTACTATAAAATGGAATGTAATGGGTGAATGATTTATTTAATTTAAAATAATTCTAATTAAATTTTCATCAGTAAATAATTCTTATTAAACACTGAATTTACTTAAACCAATAATTTAGTCAAATGGCATTAGCAAACCTCGTGTATCTGTTAACAGTCAAATGATTCACAGACCTATACTGACATATCCTTTTTGGAGTCTGTGAATTTTAACTTCAAAATCAATTTAATGTACAAGAGATATTATTTCTTAATAAAAAATTTGGTAAAGCACCCAGAATTTTCAGAAAGTCTACTTATGTGATCTACACTCTATTGGTGTTACTGTTGCTAGGGCTAGGGCTAGGTTTACACAATTCACAATTATTGACTAGGAAATTGTATCTGGGTTATTCCAGCATGCATCTGCATTGTTACTGGAAATAGTATAATGCCAAAATTTGTATCAGTCAGCCTGAATTTGAAGGAAGATATTTACAAATGTAGTTAAATGTCTATAATATAGCAGATTTAGGCTCTACACAGATAAAATGGCTCCAAATGCCTCCTTCCAAATATCAGACAGATAAGTAGCCTACTTTGCACCAGCCTAGAAATCAAAAGTCATATTATGGATGTTCAGCTAGGATTAATTATTTGCTAATGTTTCATCAGAAAACAAAAAACTTATAAAACTGACACAAAATAGATGGCCAATAAAATGATTCAAATATCAAATTCTATTTAATTAAAGTCATGCACACATATTGAATTTACTATTTTAAAAGAACTTGAAAGGCCACTGAAAAACTCAGCTAACACTAGTTCATTTATTTATTCACTGATTTTATTTGGCCCATTATTATTATTTTTAAATTTTTTTAAACGGAGCACATGCTCTGGTGGCAAATTCCCCCCTTTACACCCATTTCCCCCCTTTTTTCCACCTACTTTTTTCCTCTACTGTTTTCAACTTTAAATTCTTTGTTTTATATATATATATAAATTATTCTTTATTTCTTTTGGTAATTTATGCCAATCCCTGACCCCCTTCCCTACAAAAGAAAATCTTCCCACTTCCTTATGCCTGAATTCAATTGTGATAGACCTCGTGCCCCAGTGGCAGTTTTCCAATGTACATAGTTTTACCTTAAGTCCCTCAGTCTGAGGTATATGGTCTATTATGACCTTAGGTAAATTGTGCTAGTTCATCGCTCGGCACCCTACAATTGAAAACTTTCCTAATTACTTATGCCCAAAATTAACTGATAATTTATTGCCATCTTCCTCACTTTTATTCCACATGCCAAATCTTCCCCCAATATTTATTCAGGTCTCATTGTCAGTATATAACTTACACATGTCCACATCCTAATTATCCACCTTCTATCGTTTTAATGATAAGGGTTTGAGAGAGACTATATTAGCCTGTTCCAACCAAATGTCAACCTCTCCTTCATTCGAACCTGCTTCCTCCAGAATGGGAGGCCAGAACATTAACTGTCTTTGGGTTTAGGAAAAAACTGTAGTGACAGAGAATCGATTCTGGCCATAGGATTAATACTTGAAGGGTGTATCAAGGAAAAAACAAAGGCACTTTCATGGTATTTGTTGATTTAGAGAAAGCGTTTGATAATGTTAGGTGGGACAAGATGTTCAAAATTTTAAAGAAGTCGGGTCTAAAATACTGAGATAGAATACTCTGTAATCTTTATGAGAATCAAGTAGCTATAGTAAAACTAGGGAATCATGAGAGACAAGCATCAGTTAAAAAGAGTGTGGGGCAAAGTTGTAGTCTATACCCATAAATATTGATGTTGCATGTAGACAAAGCAAAGCAAATAAGGAAGTGAAAGTAACATTTGAATGTTCCAAGAGGAAAAATCAGTATACTACGATTTGTTGATGACATTGTCTTGTAAGCAGAAAAAGTTGAGGATATTGAAAAAGTTACTGAATGTCATGAACAAAATAATGAAGGAAGATTTTCGACTAAATTTAAACCAAAACAAGACAAAAGTGATGAAATGTAGGGATAATAGTAGACTAAATATAAAAATAGGGTTGGATGCGATAGGAGGAGTTAATGAATTTCGCTACCTAGGAAGTAAAATTACAACCAATGGTCAAAACAGGAATGATGTTAAAAGCAGAGTAGCACTAGCAAAAAGAGCTTTCACAAAAAAAAAAAAAAAAAAAAAAAAATAATTAGTTTCAAATATTAATTTAGGAGTTAGAAAGAACTTTTTAATACTCTATGTGTGGAGTACAGCACTTTATAGCAATGATGCATGGACTTCAGGAATACCAGAAAGAAGGAAAATTGAAGCATTTAAAATGTGGTGCTATAGAAGGATGCTAAAAATTAAGAAGAAAGATAAAGTACGAAATGAACGATTTTTGGAAATGATTGGTAAGGAAAGAAGTTTGTATAGACTTCTGCAGTCATTTTATGATAGATAGATAGATATGTTCACTTTGATCCGATGTGAGAATAATCTCGGGGATGTGGAACAGTACATACACTTATTAGTAATGTCAATATTACTATATAATTGATAATATTATATATTGACAAGAAGTTAGTTATTACCAATTAGTATAACCAATATTTCCTGTAATACAATCCCGAGTTAGTTAATACTTATAATGTGGAACAGTGTATAAACTTGTTACCAGCATCTAACAACCAGTTATTTTCTTACCAACCAGTTACCACAACTCATAAGCAGTCAATTACTTAAAACCCTGTTAGTATCATAATTTTTTACAGCAGTTTTTGAGTGCATGCTATCCCATGTTAGTTACTATATATGAGTGAAATTTTGTAAACAGTGTAATTACTTCATTTGTCAAAAGTTTCAACAGAAAGAAAAACCATATATCATTTTAGTAATTGTGGACAACTTTGTCACCTTTCCCTTCCATACACCATATATACTATTTTATCAGTCATTCTTAGTTACCAAATTCCAAGAAGAAAATTCTTTTACAGAGTAAAATGGATTCTGAAGCAGAAACTCTTTCAGTTTGGACTTAAAGTAGTCGGGTTTTTGTAGATAACATTTAATTTCTGTTGGTAAGACATTGAATAAGGAAGCTCCAGTAAATGTTAACCCTTTCTGTACAATTGACAGTGATTTATAATCCTTGTGAATATTATATTTATTCCTAGTATTATGGCTATGTATGTCAGCATTAAGATTGAAGTGTTCAGGATTTTCCACTACAAATGATAGTACAGAGTATACATACTGTGCTGGCATTGTTAGTACACCCAGGTTTTTAAATAGATTTCTGCATGACGTCTGTGGGCTTGCTCCACAAATAGTTCTTTTAGCACGTTTCTGCAATTTAAATACCCTCTGTACTTGTGACGAGTTTCCCCAGAATGAGATGCCATAAGTGAGCAGGGAATGAAAATATGCAAAATATACTAACTTTCTGGTTTCTATATTAGCTATTCTAGATATTACCCTAAGTGAAAATGTTGCAGAATTCAGTTTTTTAAGAAGTTGTTTAATATGCTGTTTCCAGTTCAATTTGTTATCTATACATACACCCAGGAATTTTGTGAAATTACTTTCATTGATTGCTTTTCCTTCTGCTATCACATTATAGCTGTCCTTTGTTTTATTTTTTGTAACAAACTGAAGTAACTGTGTCTTTTCTACATTAAGTATTAGTTTGTTGACACTAAACCAATGTATTGTAGATTTCTGTAATGTCACTAAAATCAGCTATCATCCTCAAAATTTCCTAAATTACTTTTCTTGTAGATTTTCCCCAGTAGGAAGCAATGTACCAAACTGCTTCTATTCAACCCTGTAAACAGTGATATTGTTATCTATAAAAGGCATGCACTGTTTAGTTATATTCAAAAACCTGATACTGCACTAACGTTCTATCATTTAAGCTGTGACTGCAAAGACTTTGTATGTTACAACAGACTGTGCAAACAAATGAGGAAGCTCATTGAGGTTACACTGGCCAAATGTATGTTAAAAACAATTGTTGCAACTCAGTGACATGGCAGTCTCACAGGTTCTATATCCTGTTATAGCTACTTCTCTCCAGTGGTAGGTATGGTGAATGTAGCTTGGATAGATTTGATATTGTACACCTTGAAGCATGATTTGTAGTGAAGGAAGGAGATGTCACCTTGTCAGATAAAGCAGAATACAATCTTCTTCAAACTAACTGTATTATTGTACTCAACTTTCATAACAAAGGTAAAAGTTATTGGCTCTAGAAAGTAGGGTATATTATACAACCCAAACTCTAATGGGCTATTGAAATAAACCATATAAATATACCCAAAATTGGTCAAAGAGTTTAATGTTTCCTTCTTTTAATATCAAAGATGTATTTTTTTTCTTAAAAAATCCATATTGATGTGAGAATCATTTCTTTTTTCCAAAATCCATATTTAAATAAGGAAGGACAGGGTAAGTAAACACGTCACCCTCCACAGATGAATATGGGCAAACCATAATGAACACAAAAACACTTTACAATGTTTCAGTTTAAACTTTAATCATAACTAGGCAAGGATATATGACTCAGGCATGTGATGACTCTCTGAGTGTACACATCCAATCCCATTGCCATATGTCCTCCTCTAGTTGTGATACACTGAAGTGTATTATGTTGTAGTGTTCATTGTGGTGGGTGACGGGTTTACTTTCCCTTCCCTTCCTTATTTTCATTGGCTAACAGCATTTTCACTTTCACCATTATCAAAATATATATTCATATTATTTTCAGATAAAAACATGGAGAAGGGTGACCAGGTTGTTGTGGCAGATTACTCTGATGTTGATGAAGATGAGAGTTTCTTCCAGGATGTTGACGTTCTGCAGGAGCATGGCATTGTTAGTACATGTCCATACAAATTCTTGTGAAGATATTCACTAAGTATAATCATTATGTCATATAGTTAGTGCTCTTAACTGCTGAGGTATAGTGCCAAAAAAGTCATGAAAATTAAAGAAATGTTGAAAAATGAAAAGGACACTAGACTTGGAAGTTGTAGATGACATAAAAGCAATATGGCTAAATAAATTAATAAACGCATGTACCAGTATGTCATTTACAAGATAAGAAAAACAAAGAACAATAATTTTCAGATGTTTTTAGATTTGTTTCTATATAAATATGTGGAGTTTTATAAAGAGAGAAAAAATCTGAGTGCAGAAATTATCCAAGAAAGGCAATGAACAACTTATTACAAAACAGCATAAAAAGAAAACATACCTAGAATATGTGAATGAATGAAAATGCTAGTAAATAATTTTCTTATACTTTGTATCTTGTAATTCAGATATAAAGAAGTGACACACTAAGAATAATTCGTCACCTTTTATATCATTCTTATGGTTAGTTAATAGAACTGATCCCTTCTCTGTTAGTAATCCAACTGTTATTATTATCTTCTATTTTAATAGTCAATTTTAATGTTCTAATCTGCTATTTTACAGTGTTATTAGAATTTTCTCTCTCTTTGGAAATTTTCACTGGGGCTTATGCTACATTGTAATTAAGTTAAAACATTAAAAAAAATATTTTTGTGTGACAAATGATTAAGTTAATCTAGTGCCACAATTATTAGATAAATACATGACTGCTATTAGTTAAGAGTTTTAAAATTATGTTTTTCCTTGCAATATAGTCAGTCAATCTTCTCCATGTCTCCTGCATTTGCCAAGAAAAATAGTAATTTGTGGTTTTAATGGTGCTGGCATTGCTGCATTTAGGATCCCTAGGCCCGCAGCTATAACTGTGTATATGTATATATATATATATATATATATATTAAGTTAATAACTTAGTAATGAAAAATATTGGATAATGTAATGCTAATTAATATATCAAAGAATCAAAAATTTGAAACGTGCTTTCTCTATCGTTTCCAAGACTGAAGCGAACGAGATTAGCAAGTGATGCTCGCACATTAAATTTTTTGGCTAATGATCAATGTATAAGGTGATGCCTATTTTAGTTGTGTTGTTACAACCATAAACCCTCAGCTAAATCTGATGGAATTACAAGCTCAAAACCTTTAAAACAATATGAAATATGAGACACCCCCCCCCCCCCAAGTTAAAACAAATCATAAAAGATGATTAAG
Source organism: Vandiemenella viatica (assembly GCA_031002005.1). NCBI lineage: Eukaryota > Metazoa > Arthropoda > Insecta > Orthoptera > Morabidae > Vandiemenella > Vandiemenella viatica. Next base: position 163,287,060 of record CM061920.1, read on the forward strand.
ATCGCTGAAGTATGCCATGGGCAAAGATTAAAAACACAATATTGATTGCTCACACATGCGTGTCAACGGAAAGACAGCAACTACACTGTTGTTAGACAGCACACCACTAATCAGAACCTTCCCACGCCGCACCAATCGAGATTCCAGAATGCTGAAATAAAGTTTTAAAAGAAATAGAATGTGACTTAAGACAAAATATTTTTAAAAAAGATAATAATTAAAAAATGAATTAATATTGCACTCTAAATACACCTATTTCAATGATAAAAATTTGTAATATTTTTTAAAAATTATTATTATTTTTGATATAAATACAAACTTTCAACAAAACATTAAAACTTGCACCTCCCACCACTACTCGCTGTTTCCATCATATACAAAATGAATTTATGTTACCTAATCTACCTGACATGAAGGCTAGAGAATTTTAGTTCATATTACAAGTGCATGACGACGACTTCAATCTACATTCATACACCCCAACTGGGGTATAAGGGTTTGGGATACTCTATATTAGCCTTTCCCAACCAAATGTCAACCTCTCATTCACGTGGTGCACTCTGTTTGCATGGACGAGGCTCTGGTGACTGAAAGATTCCTGGTATAAGGAGTCACCCACTCACCCTTGTGGTTGGTAACGGCCCTTCAAGGTGGATGAATCAGTAATGAACAATGGCATGGAGATGTAGAAGGCAAAGGGAAACCACAGCAGACCCAAAGGGTGTCCCGAGGCCATGTAATCCTCTCAAATTACATATATCATGATGGCTTCTTCCAGGATAAAATATTCTAGAGCTGAAATAGTCCACCAATCAGATCTCCTGGGTGGGGAGGATTCATCAGAATGGATAGAAACATTCTGAAAGTTAGAGGTGGAATGATAAAAGTCTGAATAGGGCAGGTAGGTTAGAAAATTTAAAAAGGGAGATGGAACGACTCAAGTTAGATGCAGTTGGGATTAGTGAGATTAAGTGGAAGGATGCACAGAATTTCTCGTCTGGTGAACACAGAATAATTAACACAAAAGCTGTCAGTGAAGTTAGTGGTGCAAGGTTTGTAATGAATTAGAGAGTAGGGAAACAGATGAGTTATTATGAAAAATGTAGTGACCGGATTATTTCAATGAGGTTAGAAAATAAGCACGCCCCTACCATGTCAGAACAAGTGTATATGCCAATGTCACAGGAAGATGATGAAGAAACAGAGAAAGTAAATGTCAAAATTGATGAATTTATCCAATATTTGAAGGGGGAGGAAAATCTAATAATCATGGGTGATTGGAATGCAATAGTAGGAGAAGGACAAGAGGGGAATACTGTAGGAGGTTTTTGTGTGGGAGAAAGAAATGAGCAAGGAAACAGGTTATTAGAATTTTGTGAAAGATATAGGTTAGTCGTGGCAAACACACTGTTTAAGAACGATGCAAGAAGGATATACATCCGGAAATGTCCAGGAGATACAGGCAGATAACAGATATATTATATCGTGGTCAAACAGAGATTCAAGAATCTAGTTCTATACTGTAAAGCGTACCCTGGAGCACATATAGACTCTGACCATGATTTGATAGTAATGAAATGCAGGCTAAATTCAAGCAAATAAGGAAGTAATATAAGCAGAGCAGACTGGAAGTGAATAAACTGAAACAATTTAACACGAGAGAAAAATTTGCAGAAATGGTAGATTTAGGTATAAAAGTAACTATGAAAGGAGCTCAACTGAGGATGCATGGAATGCATTGAAGAGAGAAATAATGAGAGTGGGTAAAGAAACATTAGGCTTTAGGAAATAAGCCCCCTTAAAACCTTGGATCATAGAACAAATTTTGGAGCTTACGGATCAGAGGAGAAGACACAAAATGCTCAGGACAAAGCATGAAGAAAGCAATACAGGCTAATTAGAAATAAAATGCAAAAAAAAAGAAAAACAGTTACTATAAAAGTGTGAAGAAGTAGAAAAGGAAATGATCATTGGTAAAGTAGATTTTGGCTATGGGAATATCAAACAAAATTTTGGAGAAATGAAGAAAAGTAGGTGTAAACTTTAAAGCTGCTGATGGGAAACTCTTTTAAGCGATAGAGCTAACTGATGGAGAAACTCTATGATGGGGATGATTTGAACAATGTTGTAATGGAAAAGGAAGGCTATGTTGACTTTGATGACTTAGGAGATCCTGTATTGAGGACAGAATTTGATAGAGGTCTGAATGACTTGACAGCAGATAAGACTGTTGAAATTGATGAGATCCCTGCAGAACTACTTAACTCCCTAGAAGAAGGAGAGTAAGAACAAGATGTGCACTTGGGTTGGTGCATAAACACTTGAATCTTAGCTCTAACTGTGCGTAGCCTTGGATGCTATAGTTCTGACTTAAATATAATAGCCCAGTCGCCACAAAGCTTATTTAAACCAAAAGCTATGGAAAGGTAAAAGTTCAATGATGTTAACGAGTTCATTGTCATTATAATCACTCTATTCTTCAAATCTTACAAAGTCAGAAACTGAACAGGCAATCAGACAACGTTACAAAAGAAAAGTTTGCAAGTTCGATTAACCGTTCGAGCCAGACCACATCCCAAAGTTCAACATTACCACTTTCTAGTTGGAGAAATTAAATAAATGTGGATCACATGCTCCCATTGTGCTACAGTTTAGTAAATTCAAATAATCCCAAGGCCCCACTTGGTAAAAATACTATTTCGATGCATCCATCTTGCCCACACTATAGCACAGTAGTGCTGTAAATGAAAACTTGCTGGTTTACTGAGCCTACATGTTACTGCGCGCATGGTTCCTGGACGACAGAGGGCGACTAACTTAACGCACGAGTCTATATCACATTACGCTCCCCGCTTCTCAAGGATTCCTGTTAATTCTGCTCTCTCACAAACCATGGGAAAAAGCTCTTTTCCTCATTCACATGCGTAGCTCCTGATGGGCTCATCAGATACCAAATCGCATGTCAGAAATCCTTGCATCATCTAATTTGACCTTGACTATAAAAATAATTCTATCTCTTTTGAAATTTTACAAATCGCTAGATCTGGTTGCAAATGTTAACTTTAGTTATTATGCAAAATTTCGTAACTTTACAAGTTTCGCTAAAAATACATGAACTTTGAAAATCTCATTCCATGCAAATGCTGAAGAACTGCTTAAAAACTGTAAAACTGCTTTCTAGCTTGAGTTATCATAGAAACTAATTTTAGAAATGAAATGCAATATTATCCCATCTAACTCACAGTTCTGAGAATAAAATTTTGTTAAGCAGTTACAAAATTTGATAGATACCTTACAGGAGGAATCAAAATATTATTCAAACTGGTATCAAAAATTTATGAAACAGGAAAAATTACAACTCTGGTTTCAATAAAAATACCATTTTCACACTTCTAAAGAAAGCACAAGCCATCAAATGTGAGAATTACCTCACCATTAGTTTAACATCACATGCTTCAAAATTACTGACTAAAATAATATATAGAAGAATGGAAAGGGTAGTATTAGAGATAGTAGGTGAAGATCACTTTGGGTTTAGGAAAAACCGCTGTACAAGGGAAGCAATTCTGGCTTTAAGATTAATACCTGAAGTGTGGATCAAGAAAAACAAAAATACTTTTCTGGCATTTGTTGATTTAGAAAAATCTTTCAGTAATTTTAGGTGGGACAAGATGTTCAAAATTTTAAAGAAGTCAGGTCTAAAATATTGAGATAGAAGAGTATTTATAAACTATATGAGAATCAAGTGATTATATAAAAAACTAGAGAATTATGAGAGACATGCATCAATTAAAAAGGATGTGAGACATGGTTGCAGTCTATACCCGTTAGTATTCAACTTGTATGTAGAGGAAGCAATAAATGAAGTAAAAGAAAAATTTACATGTGGCAAAATTGTTCAGGGAGAAAAAATCAGTATGCTACAATTTGATGATGACATTGTCTTATTAGCAGAACAGGCTGAGGATATTGAGAAGTTACTGGATGGCTTGAACAAAATAATAAATTAAGATTTTAGACTGAATATAAATCAAAGCAAGACAAAAGCGATGAAATGTAACAGAAATGATACACAGTAGATTAAACATTAAAATAGGATCTGATACAATAGGAGAATGAAGTGAATTCTGCTACTAGGGAAGAAAAATTACCACCGATGGCCAAAGCAAGAACGTTAACGGCAGAATAGCACTAGAAAAAAGAGCCTTCATGAAAAAGAAAAATCTTTTTAGTTTCAATTGTAGAAAGAACTTTTTTAAACTCTTTGTGTGAAGTACAGCACTTTATGCTAGCGAAGCATGGACTTTAGGAATACAAGAAATAAATAGAATTGAAGCAATTGAAATGTGGTGCTACAGAAGAATGCTGAAAATTAAGTGGACAGACAAAGTACAAAATGAATGAGGTTTGGAAATGGTGGATGAGTAAAGATATTTGTGGAATAAGCTACAGAAAGAAGAGACATGCTGGATTGGTTAATTTGTTACTGGAGGGAACTGTCGAAAGCAAGAACTATAGAGGAAGGCAGAGATTAGAATATGTAACCAGAAAATTGAGAACGTGGGTTGTATGGGGTATGTAGAGATAAAGAGGTTAGCACAAATTAGGAAAGAATGGAGGATTGTATCAAACCTGTCAAAAAAAAAAAAATCCTAACCACAAAAATACTGTTACCTTATGTTACAAGGGTTATAAGTATTCATCACTGAGTATAGGTGCACTGAATACTGAAATGTTATTTTACAGTACACCCGTACTTCAAATGATTGAAATGTGCATGCATGAACATTGTTTTCCATTTTCACAAGCATTTCAGGAGTTCTGGTGCTAAAACTGTTTTGGAAATAGGTCACTTCCTTTACACATGTTTGTTTTGTTGCTTGTGGTGTGGGCCCCTAGGCTACAACCTAAGTAGCTTATACCTAAATGTGGCATAAATCAGAAATAGGAATGTTCAGATAATTGTGCAATGCCGGACTTAATATGCAGCAGCAAAGAAAATACTTTAGACAGATCAGTAAACTACAAAACATGAAATTTTACTCTGTAAATTTGTATTTATATCTCCTGAATACATTTATTGTTACTGTACAGAATTTTCTCAGTCATGAGAGTGTTTCAGATTTTCTGTTGTTGATATTCAGTTTCAGCAAATATTGGAAGGTTATCTGTCATGGACAGCATTAATTTTTTTTTTTGGTAGGATTAATTGTAAAGGAGTGCATGCTAGAGTGGAAATGTTTCTAGTCACTTATTTACTTCTTTCTTTGATTGTAAAAATCCCCCCTTTTTATATGCTTTAGTCCTTAATGATTTTTAATTCTTGCAGCTATTTTAGTAAATTATTCATCACTCCCTACTGTAGTGTAATCCAATACCTGACTTAATTACCTGGAAAAGAAAGTTTTCCCATTACATTAGGTCTGAAATCTATGGTTATGGTAATCTCTTCTGTTTTATCAAGTACTCTAAATTCTTCCACCAATATTTTTCTCAGCATCGCCAATACATGCTTTGTACACTCTCTTCACCCTCCTCCTCACTTACATTGAATCCTAATGCAGCTCATATATCACATTTACCACTGATTATGTTCTGTGTTGACATATCTAGCTGACCTCCTATGCACCCCCTCCAACTCTTGTATTTGATACCCAAAATGTGGGTGCCATACTACACCACCATATTGAAGCAATAGGCTTAATGGAAATCGTGGAATCCTTTGTAGAGTTTTGTAACTCTATTCCCTCACTTCATGAGTAGAAGCCAGTCAGTGATTCTAGTATTTAAATTTTCCTGATGTGCTTTACGGGTAAATATTACTACAGTATTATGCATGTTTCTTAACATTTACTGAGATAATTTACCAATGGTTTTTTTTTTTACAGAGGATTTTAGTAAAAGCTGTAATAAAATAAACATAACATATGGGTGCTTGTAAATGAAACCCTCTTTTTGTGTAATCTGCTATATTGAAAAGAATCTGATTGCACAAGGGCAAGCTCTTTAATAATATTAATAAAAATAATAATTATTATTAGACGTCTATAGACATCGCCACTGGAACATATGCTCCATTGCAATTAAAATCAATTCAGCTCATTTATTCGCTCTTCCACTGTGTTATGCAGCCAACACACTAATATTTACTTTTTTTTTTTTTAATCTAGCTAAGTAACCCAGTGTTTGAGTATCTATATTTTAGGATTTTCTAGAGCCTTGTTTTCTCATATTTAATAACAATTAGTTTATTAAACTTAAAAGAGCTGAAATTAGTCCTTTCTTTTCCAAAGAATGTTGCAGACATTAAGAAACTGAAATCTGCTGGAATTTGTACAATAAAAGGCATTCAGATGTGCACACGTAAACGGTTGTGTAATATTAAAGGATTCTCAGAGGCTAAAGTTGATAAAATTAAGGATGCATGCTGCAAATTGGGAACAGATATGGGTTTTCTTACTGCACTGGAAGTAAGTGACCGTCGCAAACATGTATTCAAAGTGAGCACAGGAAGTCAAGAGCTAGAGTAAGTAAAAATTGATGGTAAAGTGTAAAAACTTAATTATCTACGATATATAGGTCAAAATTTTGTGTCTAGAAATATAACAATTATAAGATTTAAAATAGTGAATGTACTTAGGGCAAATCTCTTTTGGAAGTACTTCCTGTTGTTATAGTATTAAATCTTTTATGATTTCTTTTGGTATTTTAGCAAGCTTTTAGGAGGAGGTATAGAGTCCATGGCAATCACGGAAGCCTTTGGAGAGTTTCGAACTGGAAAAACACAGCTATCTCATACATTGTGTGTATGTGCCCAAATACCTGGTTCAAATGGGTATGCAGGAGGAAAAGTAATATTTATTGACACAGAACATACTTTGTATCCTCTGCTGTCAGTTCTATGAAACAAATAGTGTTACTCATTATCAAAGCATATGTATTATAAATTTAATTATTATTATAGTACCATGCATTTTATCTTATTTTTATTTGTTTTAATCATTTTTTAACTTTTAAATAAACCAGTCTTTTAATACATATATAAGCAAAAATAAGTGCAACTGCAATTGTGGAAAATCAGGTGGCTGAAATTAGATTTGTGGCAATTTATTTTGACAAAAAGTTAATTGTTCACGATACTGCAGTAAAATTGTCTGTGTAAATAAATATTTCTTCATTGGTGTAATTTTCTCACCAATACCAGTTAGCATTTCTCCACCAGTTATTTACAGCCTTGTTATTTACACCTGATATATATATATATATATATATATATATAGTAACAATGAAATCAAGACACTAAGTCGCGGAAAGGAATCAAATTAGGATAGGGAAATGAGCTACCACTTACCTTTAGATGATGGATGTCAGGAGCAAACACACAGAAAAGACACAAACACAAATAATAAAGTAATTTTCGGGATAAACCCTTCATCAACAGGAGAACATTATGAGAGGTGGGCGCAGAAGGCAGTCTCTAGCTGCGCCCACCTCTCATAATGTTCTCCCATTGATGAAGGTTTTATCCCAAAAACTACTTTCTTATTTGTATTTGTGATTTTTCTGTGTGTTTGCACCCCACATCCATCATCTTAAGGTAAGTGGTGGCTCATTTCCCTATATATATATATAGTGTTCCAATTTCAGATATTGCTGCAAAAACACCCTGCCTTAACTGATAATGAGTGCCTAGTGAGTAATTCTTGAGAAGAAACAAATGTATATTAAATTTCTTCTTTACACTAGAACAACATATAGGGTGGAACTATGATTTGAACACTATAATCCAAAGATGTATAATACAACCCATAGTATAGGGTGTATCCCAGAATAATGAGACTGGTTCAATTAAAATCGATTTATGAAACTTTTTTTTCATGTATTCTTAATAGTCTTCAGAAAAAGGCACTGCTTCCTGTGCTTCTGTCACTGTTTAAAGCATTTTCTAATCCAGAAATTTACCTCCACCATGCTTCTGGCCAGCAGTCACTCTGTGAGGCAGTATCCTAAAACATCCACAATGTTCTCTTGTTCATAAAGGGCTAATACCTGAAAATTACTATTATTATTATTAATTTTGATTGTGATGGAGCTAACATCCCGGTGGCAATTCCCTTAGTCATTTAACTACCCCATTTCATATTTTTTAATTTATTTTTTTATTTGCAGTGTTAAATTCCTCCCCCATTTACTTTTCTGATTAACAAATTTTAATTTTAAATTCCTTAAGCATTTTTGGTAAATTATTCATCAATCCACTTGGTAATTTGTTCCAATCCCTGACATCCTTACCAACAAAAGAAAATTTTCCCACTCCCTTATACATGAAATTGAGCACCAGCCTGTGGTCATGATCACCTTTCCCCTTCCATGTGTTATTCCTAATTCTTTGACCAATATCTCTCCAAAATCCATCACCAACATATGGCCTATACATTCACATCACACTCTTCACCCTCCTCCTTTCCTCCAATGACTCCCAATCCAGCTCCCTTATCATATCACTTATTGACTGAGTCTTGCAATAATTTGCACAAACAAATCTAGCTGCTTTTCTTTGCATACCCTACTACTCCTGTATTTGATAACCAAAATTTGGGTCCCAAACTTCACTACAATATTTAACTAATGGTCTGACCAAAGTTTTGTAACCCACTTCCCTAACTTCTCTGGTACATCCTCTCATCAACCTCTACAGTAAATTAAGGATTCTGTAACCGTTTCCTACCACCTGCCCAATGTGCTCTGTCCAGTTGAGTTTGTTATCAAACATTATGCCAAGATATTTACACTTCAAGCCCTCAACAAGCAATTATGACCCCACCCAATAATCATAATTAATCTGTAGTTTTTTATCTGTGTATCTAACAAACTGGCTCTTCTTGGCATTTATCTTCATTCCCTGCTGACCTCCCCTTTAGATATTCTATCCAGGTCACCCTCCAGCTGTTCACAGTTTTCACCTGTTTTGATCCTTGAACCTAAATTCTGACCGTAACCCATCAACACAGTCATTCATTAGAATAATGAACAACAATGGTCCCAATACACTATCCAGTGGCACCCTCATATTTACTTCCACCTCTTTGACAATTTATTTCTTACTCTAACTTTGCTTTCTGGATTTTAAGAATTCCTCTATCCAGTAAGTAACTTTTTCATCAAATGCAATAGATTTCAATTTATTTAAAACCATTTTATTGCTCACTTTGTGAAATGCCTTAGAAAGATCTAGTGCCACACTATCAACTTGGTCTCCCTTGACCATTTCACTGAAATATCTTGCATATAGCCCACTATCTGAGATTCACATGAATGTCCTTGCCTAAAGCCATATTGTCAATCTGCAAACCACCTTCTTTCCTCACAGACATTTTTGTTATAGTTGCATATCAAGTTTTCCATCATTTTGCCTATCAGTGAGTCAAACTAATTGGCCTGTAATTTTCAATCCTATTTGTAACCCCTCCTTTATGAACCGGTACTACTATCGCTCTTTTCCAATCCTATAGTAAGCAGCAAGACTCTAAACTCATTTTAAATAAAATTTCAAGGTAAGGCATAATATCCTATCCCATAATCTTTAATAAATCTGTAATAATATTATCTACACTAGCCTCTTTACGTTTTTTTATCTTTCTGAATTCCTACATAATTTCCTGTGAATTTTTTTTTTCAAATTCTATAGTTTCCTCTTTTATTCTTTTAGGGAGACTCTCCTCTGATTCATTCCCTCCCATCAAAGGATGATAGTCCCCAGTTGTCTCACTAAACCAGTCTCTCAATATCTCTGCAGTTTTAAAATCCTCAGTGACTTCAACTCCGTTCTTATCTAGTCTGAGTACGCTCCCTTCCTCTCAATTTTCTAGTATAGCCATTACAATTTATAGATGCTTCATTCAGTGGTCCTCCAGCATGAATAAAATTCTTCATAAACCCATCTTTTGCTTCTCTCGGTGCTCTTATTAATTGCTTGTTTAGTTGTTTAAGTATTCCCTACTGCTTTCCTATCTCTTATCTCTTGTTTTGTTCCCATCTCACTAGCCTCTTTAACCTGCTCACCTCCTTATTGTAAAATGTAGGTTCTGTACTTATCTTTATTTTCTGCTTTGGAATAAACATTTCCACACCCTTTTTTATTATCTCCTCCTTAAAGTCTTCCCATTTTGCCTCCTCTGTAGTTGTGCCATCCTTCCATTTGTTGAACCTTTCCCTAAAATATCTCTTCGATTCTAAAACTGTGACTTTATATAATTCAACCTATTTTGCCCCTCTATTTTGGCCACTGGTTTACTGAATCCCCTAATATCCATCAGTACTGCACTGTGATCACTTATTTCTTCAATGACTTGACACCCTAAAAGATTTTCTTTGGGCTTCATTAGAAAGATAGCCAACATGTTTGGTCTCCTTGTATTTTGCTCTACCACTTGTGTAAAACCTCCTTCCAGATACTTCAAATTATTCAATCATGAATGAACTTAAAATTAATTTAATACACTTAACTATATTATGATATTAGCAAACTGATCTTTGATTTTATTTCCTGGAGGAAATAATAAAAAGACATTCAGTCATATGAGAAACCTTCAATTACATGGCAAAATTTTTGTGACCTTTCTATTTACAGCACTTCCTAGTAGGCAGGCAGTATGTGAGGTCTAGATAGTAGGGCATGACTGGTTTCCCAGGGTTTTCAGGTAAGAAAAGAAATTACATTGGTTCCAATCTACTACCTACTCAAGTTGCGTGGCACTACCTGATATCTTGCTGTTCTCCAAAGTTAAAATACACTGAAATACATGTCCAAAAAAGTTTATCTGTCCCTGCTTTTTTTCATGAAAAGATGACTTTTCCAGAGATATTTCCATCAGTGAAAGGAACACGTGGTTAACTGTATGGAAATGAAAGCTTTTGTTTTAAATTAAAATATGAAGTGAAGATAACTTGTACCCCTGGGCTCAGAATCAATATTTTATTGAAGAAACTCGTGTACTGAATATTTAATCAAATTATAGTGCTAAAGGAGAATATTATATTATTAAAGCATAGGAGTAAAAGCACCTCAAAACATATTTACCTTGTCTTAAGCACTTTTTGTTGTGAAAAGATGATGCAGAAATAATTTAGAGTTCAATTTTCCACTTCTATTTTTTATTTTGCTACTGATAATTTTTGTGATAATATTTAAGTATATTTATTTGAAAAGTTCTTTTATAATATCCTTAATTTTCAAAAAAAACAGTAGACCTGACAGACTTAGGTCAATTGCTGATCGTTTTAATTTAGATCAGAATGCAGCACTTGACAATATACTTTATGCTCGTGCTTACACCAGTGAGCATCAGTATGAACTAATGGATTTTGTTGCTGCAAAGTTTCATGAGGAAGCTGGTGTCTTCAAATTGCTTGTAAGTGTGGATTATATTTAATACTGTATCTTTTGGTCAAATCACAACAATTTTGAGCTTACATTACTAAAAATTAGATACTACATTTTATTTTATATTTGTTTACATGCTTCATTTCAAGTTAGAAAAGACAGTGTCATTCACTCCACAACATATTAACTACTGTAATAAAAAATGATACTAATGGGAAAAAGGCTTTTAGGTAATGTAGATAACAAATTAAATGTAAAATAAACCAACACTCACCAAAGTTGTATCCAAGAGGGCTGTGGCAAACATGCGAAACATGAGAACATTGCAACTGTAAAATATTTTGGTTTAAAACCTTATTCATACAGACAGAGACAGGCTATTTGACACTAAGGCTTACTTTGTGACTGGCTTACCTTGGATAACATGGTGGAGGTAATAGGGGTAAAATAATGTAAAGTGAACTATTGATAATTCTAGAAAGACATCGTCACAGGCAGTGGTGGAACACACAAGTAGATATCCATAAACATAAAATTTAGTAATGAATATATAAGGGATCAATAGTAGAAGAAGATTGTCACCAGTTGATTTCTACATTCTGCAGTTTGGATGGAGGTAGTGCTACTATAAAAATATGATCCAATGTGCTCAAAGCCAGCATTGGAGGGGGGGGGGGGGGGAGTTAAGTGACCCAGGTCATGGAGAGGCCCGTTGGCCTGGGTGCCTAGCTAAACAGAAATCAAATACAAGTTTTCAAATCTGCACCAATGATTTTGAACATTTTTGCATTAAAATTTTCTGATTTATCAAAAAAAAAGTATAAACTAAAAAATTTTGTTTGGGGAGGGAGGCGTGAGAACGCTTACCCAGGGCCCGAAAGTCCTAACGCTGGTCCTGATTACTGCAACTGACTTAAATATTGTCTATTAATCTTCAGGCTTCAAAGTAGTCTGCCCTTGCCATCTCACACAGATTTATGGTTACAAATACAGAAAATAGCATTATGCCAATACTGATTCTTTCTTCAAAATAAGTATGGTTTCTTCCTAACGGAATTGATGATGTAAGTACATATAAGAATTGAAGGTGGGAATAGGTGCAACCAATGGAAGGCACTGGTTTACAAACTGATGAGATATTACAACTAAAGGTTCATTTTGTAGAAGGCGGTATGAGTGTAATGAAGAGGAAATTGGAACATTTAAAAGAGAGTAAGAACAGTGTAAGAAATATTTTTTTCTGGGATAAAGCACAAAACATACATACTATGGTACTGATATGAGGATGCTAAAGAGGTTAGCTTTAAGAGAACACTAAAAAACATGCATAAAATATGAGGACACTAAAGAGGTTGGTTTGAAAAGAACACAAAAAATAAATAAATAAAAAATGGCAGTACCAAAAAATTGAAGCAGATAAACAGTGAATTTTTCTTCCTTTTTTTTAAAAAAAATATATGTGAAAACTTATTAAAAATTTTATATTACACTGATAATATAAAAATCATTATTATTATTATTGTGCCTAGTAGCACTGTTAACTCCTGTTTATTTTTCTCTTTAAATGTAACTTGCTCACCTTAAAAAATAAATAAATAAGAATAGTATGTTCATATTATAACAAAAGGAATATTTTTTTTAACAGTTCTCATTACTTTATGCCATTTTAGTAGTTTGACCTCATCACTTGATTAAACTTTGACCATATTAAATATATTTGATGCTGGATCAAATTTTGATATGATTGTCCAGTAGAAATTTTACTATTAGTGTACATGTTCTGATGTACTGTTGACAATGTACCCTGGTTGTTAGGTAGTAAGGCATTCAGGAGGTCACAGGTTCAATTCCCCATCTGGCCATCCTGCTTTTTGTTTGCCATGGTTCCACAAAATCACTCCAGGCAAATGCCGGGATAGTTTCTTTAAAAGTCCAAGTCTGAATTCCTTCCCAGTCCTTCTCTGTAGTTCTCTCCCTTTTGACTACAAAGGGTCCTTGACTTCCTACATCATTACACCTCCTGGGCTACACCTGGGAGAAATTAAATTAAAACAAATTTGCAATATTTGTTGGTAAGTTTATGTCCAACTGTTTTAGATCCTCCAACAACCTGCAAGACTGCTGCCAATGCCTTGTGCAAAAAAAAATATTATGTGGTTTTATCAATAATTCTATCTTTGTACGTGACTGTATTAATTATATAACATATAATGAAAATCAGCCTTCAGTCACTTTGATGAATGCAAATTTATTACATTACAATGCATTTCGAATCCTGTGGATTCATCATCAGGTATATTGGTTTTCTTAAATAAGTTAGCAATTTTTTGTGAAATGGGACCTAAATATGGAATGCTGATCTGTATTATACTGCATTGTTGTTCTGTTATTTTTCTGTATTCTAGTGCATAATTTGTTGATTAAGTTGGGTGTGTAGCCATTGTTCACTGCTATAGTTTTTATTGTGTCTATTTCTTGTTTCAGGATGTTTTCTTCTACGTTCAGTGAATGCGCTCTGTGAAGCATTGTCCTAAATACTGCATGTTTGTGTGTCAGTGGATGGAATGGTGAACTGTGTATAGTCATGTCTGTGTATGTGTGTTTTCTGTATATGTTGAATGCGTGATTTTGTTGAATATTTGTGATTCTGAGATCTAAGAAATTTATGCTATGGTTCTCTTCATGTTCAACTGTGAATTTTAGGTTTCTGTGAAGGGTGTTGAAGAGTAGAAGTAGTTCCTCAACTTCTTCTTTGGTGCCATCCATTAATAGTAGTGTGTCATCTACATACCTCCAGTAATATATGATTTTATCTTTAAGCCAGCTGTTTTCCTTAAAAAACTTATTTTCTAAGTGCTTGAGAAACACATCTGCCAAGAAACTTGATATACTACTACCCATAGCCAGGCCTTCTTTTCGTTGATAGATTTTCTTATTGAAGGTGAAATAATTATGTGATAATATAAGTTTTAACATGTCATTGATTTCTGATATATCTGGAATTGCTAGTTTTTTATATTTTAATAAATTTTTTACAACTATTTCTACTGTCTCTTCAACAGGTACATTAGTGAACAAGTTAGTTACATCAAAGGAGGCTAACCTTGCATTCATGGGAATTTTTATATCCTTAATTTTAGTAGCTAAATCATTTGTGTTCCTTATTGAGTATGATGTCTCAAAGGTGTAATATTGCTTAAGAATTTTATACAATAATTGAGAAATTTTAGAAGCAGGTGTGTTTTTGGAATTAACAATAGGTCTTATTGGGGTGTTAAGTTTATGAATTTTGGGTTGTGCTCTCAATGTGGGTGCAGTAGGGTTCATAATAATACATGATCTTGTTTGTTGTTCAGTAAATAAAAAGTTGCAGCTGTTAACTGCTTTCCTTATTTTGCTCTGGAATTTTGTTGTAGGATCTGTCTTCATTTCAATTATGTTAATTTCAGAAAAGAAATTGGTTACTTTGGTGATATATTCATCCTTGTACATAATCGCTATGGAGTTTCCCTTGTCAGCTTTGACAGTCATAGCATTGCTGTAATTTAGTTTCTTATTCATAGTGTTAACAAGTTTTGGTTCCATCTGTATTGTTTTGGGGGTCTCTCTCTTGTGGTTTTTCTCATTCTGGATAACTTTGTTTATGTTGTATGCCAGTACAGTCTGTTCAGTGTGATTTAAGTTAGCTAAGTCTGCTGCTTTTTTGGTTTGTACAATGAGGTTTTTAAAATTATAGTTATTTAGTTTGGGCTTTATGTTATGTTTTAGACCTTTCTTAAGTAGTTCATTTTCTTTTTCATAAAATTGTTGAGTGTGGGAAGTTGTGATTGCATGGGCTCGCTGAGATTTGTGTTTTATGGATTCTAACTTTTTTTGGTGCTTGTCTGTGATTACATTTTGTATATTGTTTGTAATATCTGTTACATAATCATTAACATATTGTAGTTGTAATGGATGTAATATATTAGCTAATTCTAAGTATGCATAATAACAATATTTATTGATTTAATCTTTCTTCTTGTAGAGCATTTTAATTTCTGCACTTATCCAGAGTTTTTTCACACTTCTTTTTTGTAAATTGTGCTGCTGGGAACTGTTTTTGATCTTCACTTGGATGTAATTAGGCTTAAGGTCATGAGTTTGAGGCTGATTTTCATTATATGTTATATAATTAATACAGTCACGTACAAAGATAGAATTATGGATAAAATTAAATTGAATTTGCCAAGCCAAGCACTTAAATCATTATATAAATACAAAAACTATAAAATAAAACTAGTGAAACTGATCGCCCATATAAAATTCAACAAGGAATGTCAAACTCATGACCTTAAGTGAAGATCAAAAACAGTTCCCCAGCAGCACAATTTACAAAAAAGAAGTGTGAAAAACTCTGGATAAGTGCAGAAATTAAAATGCTCTACAAGAAGAAAGACGAAATCAATAAATGTTGTTATTACGCATACTTAGAATTAGCTAATATATTACATCCATTACAACTAGAATCCTATTATATAAAACGCTAACGTGGCGTCTGCGTGCGTCGTCTATAGCTACTACACGTATTGGCTACAGAACGGTCACGTGACAGCCGTCACTCGCCAATCAACAGCCTTCATATTACATTCATTCTTTCATTTTGTATTTTGTTTATTTACTACAGCTAGATGCAGAAACTCATATAAGGAGAAGAAGATTCAATATTTAAGCTATTTTGCCTGTATCAGTTAGACGCAGAAATTCATGTAAGGAGAAGGGGATTCAATATTTACGCTATTTTATCTGTATAAGTGATAAGGACTAGATTAAACCATAACCTAAGAATTTTTAGGCAAACGGTAAGAATCAACGAAGTTTATTAAAAACTAGGAGAAACGTACGTAATGCGAAATGTATTAGTCAAATAAATAACAGTTATCCGTTTTCGAAATTATAGTCCCCGTCATATGAAGTGAAATGCATTTATTTATTTTAAAATATTAACCAAATACTCTGATAATCTAACCAGAGAAACGTATTCATATAACGAAAGATATAATTAAAAATGATCTTTTCCTTACAAGCTTTTCCTGAATAAATTCCTACTACCATTATAGATGATACCCTTAGTATTTGATACATGTGTTAACTATTAAATGAGATTTAAGATAACCTTTTTATTAGATTTAAATCATCAACTGTATAAGCCATGTGACACTCGCAATTCAACAACAATATTATTGCCGCAAAATAGCAGTGAGCAGAGATATTAGAAATACGGAGAGCAGGGGAAAAAAATTAATGCGAGGCAATTATATGTCACAAAGTTACAAGTTCGTTTAAATTTACATATTGCTTTTTATTTATCTACGACAGCCAAATGCAAAAATTAAAATTAATGTAAGGAGAAGGGTATTTATTCTATGTTTACATTATATTACCTGTATCAGTTAGATGATGAGAAACAATTAAGTTAATTCAAAACTTAGAGAATTGTACGAATCGCGAAATGTATCCACCCAGATAAATGACCGTTAACCAGTTTTGATATTATAGTAAAATTAAAGTAAAATAAATTTATTTAAATAAATCATAGTAAAATACCCCGATAATCTAACCACAGTATGGATTCTTATCACGAAAATATAATTAAAAATGGTTGATATTCGCTTTTCCATACAAGTTTTTCCAGAATAAATTCACCATAGGTGCTGCCTGTCGTTATTCATATGAGGGTAATAAAAGCTATGATTTTCGAATGTAACGTTGTGAAGGTTGTGGCTAAGTAGACCAGAATGGTAACTGACACATTTTGTTGCAGCATAATTCGCTCTGAAATCAGTTTTACAAACCATTTAAACTGCTTTCATAAGCACCATGTTATTGAACGTATTAATTAATGCGGGTGAAAGTAGTTCCATACCTATCGTGCTGATATTACATGGACAGCAAAAGTTTTCGGGAATCCTAATTTGTTTTTAATTGTATTTAATTTTATTGGTTCTATACTTCCGTCGTCATTAATTCAGTAGAAGTTATTGCAGTATTGCTATGTGAACAGCAAATCAAATATTTAGAACATGACAAAATCAAAGAAATTAGCATTATGTAATGACAATTCCGTATAATTAACCAACTGCAAAAAAAGGAACTGCCAGAATATGGCGTTCAAACCGTCATTTTTGACGGGCTCGAAGCTAGTATGTTAATGATTATGTAACAGATATTACAAACAATATACAAAATGTAATCACAGACAAGCACCAAAAAAAGTTAGAATCCATAAAACACAAATCTCAGCGAGCCCATGCAATCACAACTTCCCACACTCAACAATTTTATGAGACGGTTATTAATAAAACTGACATCATCTTTAGTGAAAAAGAAAATGAACTACTTAAGAAAGGTCTAAAACATAACATTAAGCCCAAACTAAATAATTATAATTTTAAAAACCTCACTGTACAAACCAAAAAAGCACAGACTTAGCTAACTTAAATCCCACTGAACAGACTGTACTGGCATACAACATAAACAAAGTTATCCAGAATGAGAAAAACCACAAGAGAGAGACCCCCAAAACATTACAGATGGAACCAAAACTTGTTAACACTACAAATAAGAAACTAAATTACAGCAATGCTATGACTGTAAAAGCTGACAAGGGAAACTTCATAGTGGTTATGTACAAGAATGAATATATCACCAAAGTAACAAATTTACTTACTTACTTACTTCCTCTTCATGGATAGGCCAAAAGCCTGTTCCGACCTCATTCTTCCGACCATCTCTTCCTAGGTCTTCCAATGTCCCTTCTGCCTGTGGGATGGTACTCCAGGGCATGCTTATGAAATCTGTCCTTTCTCATCCTTAGGACGTGGTTCTTCCAGTTATCCCTTTTTTGGGTAATTCTATCATTTAGCGGGGAGATATTCAGTTGTTCCCTTATTTCCTCGTTCCTCCTCCTATCATTTAGGGAATACCCTTTTACTGACCTTAAAAATTTCATTTCCGATGATTGAATTTTATTTTGTATTGCATTTTATTTACCCATGTTTCGCTGCCATATAGCAGAGTCGGTATGGCCATTGTTTTATAAAACTTGAGTTGAGTCTCCTCTCGTGCTTTACCTTTCAGTGTTCGTCGAATTGTTCCACACATACACTGAAATCGGTGAAGTTTCTTCTTCACCTCGTTATCCTCATTAAAAGATAATTCACATCCGAGATAAGTTAAGCTGGAGACTTGTTCTATTGGCTGATTGTCTACCACTATTTTAACTCTGATAGGGTATTTCCCCTGCCATGCCATAACTTTTGTTTTTGCACAAGACAACTGCAGATTAAAATCTTTGCTGATAATGTTTAGTATATGAATTGTTTTTTGAAGTCCATCTTCATTTTCCTGGAGGATAAATTGGTCGTCTGCAAACAACATAGTATTTATGTAAGTGTTGTTGCTTATTTTTATACCAGGATGGACATTTTCTTTCCATTTCCTAACTAAGTCATCTATATATATATTAAAAAGTGTTGAAGACAGGCTACAACCTTGCCGCACTCCTTGGTTAATTGCTATTTCTTCTGTAAGTTTATTTCCTAGGTCTAAGACAATTTGTGTCATTCTATACATATCTTGAATAACTTGGAAGGATGGAAGGATGGAAGGCGAGCCCCCAGCGCCTTAAAACTGGGACATTCTGGCTAAGGGAAGGAACACCCTGAAATAAAACCCTGGCCCTCCAGGATAGAGGTTGTGTGAAGGGCTGGTAACCCTTCCACATAAAAAGATATATTACTCATAAACCTCAAAGTAACAAATTTCTTTTCTGAAAATAACATAATTGAAATGAAGACAGATCCTACAACAAAATTCCAGAGCAAAATAAGGAAAGCAGTTAACAGCTGCAACTTTTTATTTACTGAACAACAAACAAGATCATGTATTATTATGAACCCCACTGCACCCACATTGAGAGCACAACCCAAAATACATAAACTTAACACCCCAATAAGACCTATTGTTAATTCCAAAAACACACCTGCTTCTAAAATTTCTCAATTATTGTATAAAATTCTTAAGCAATATTACACCTTTGAGACATCATACTCAATAAGGAACACAAATGATTTAGCTACTAAAATTAAGGATATAAAAATTCCCATGAATGCAAGGTTAGCCTCCTTTGATGTAACTAACTTGTTCACTAATGTACCAGTTGAAGAGATAGTAGAAATAGTTGTAAAAAATTTATTAAAATATAAAAAAACTAGCAATTCCAGATATATCAGAAATCAATGACATGTTAAAACTTATATTATCACATAATTATTTCACCTTCAATAAGAAAATCTATCAACAAAAAGAAGGCCTGGCTATGGGTAGTAGTATATCAAGTTTCTTGGCAGATGTGTTTCTCAAGCACTTAGAAAATAAGTTTTTTAAGGAAAACAGCTGGCTTAAAGATAAAATCATATATTACTGGAGGTATGTAGATGACACACTACTATTAATGGATGGCACCAAAGAAGAAGTTGAGGAACTACTTCTACTCTTCAACACCCTTCACAGAAACCTAAAATTCACAGTTGAACATGAAGAGAACCATAGCATAAATTTCTTAGATCTCAGAATCACAAATATTCAACAAAATCACGCATTCAACATATACAGAAAACACACATACACAGACATGACTATACACAGACATGACTATACACAGTTCATCATTCTATCCACTGACACACAAACATGCAGTATTTAGGACAATGCTTCACAGAGCGCATTCACTGAACGTAGAAGAAAACATCCTGAAACAAGAAATAGACACAATAAAAACTATAGCAGTGAACAATGGCTACACACCCAACTTAATCAACAAATTATGCACTAGAATACAGAAAAATAACAGAACAACAATGCAGTATAATACAGATCAGCATTCCATATTTAGGTCCCATTTCACAAAAAATTGCTAACTTATTTAAGAAAACCAATATACCTGATGATGAATCCACAGGATTCGAAATGCATTGTAATGTAATAAATTTACATTCATCAAAGTGACTGAAGGCTGATTTTCATTATATGTTATATAATTAATACAGTCACGTACAAAGATAGAATTATTGATAAAACCACATAATATTTTTTTGCACAAGGCATTGGCAGCCGTCTTGCAGGCTGTTGGAGGATCTAAAACAGTTGGACATAAACTTACCAACAAATATTGCAAATTTTTTTTAATTTCATTTCTCCCAGGTGTAGCCCAGGAGGTGTGATGATGTAGGAAGTCAAGGACACTTTTGTAGTCAAAAGGGAGAGAACTACAGAGAAGGACTGGGAAGGAATTCAGACTTGGACTTTTAAAGAAACTATCCCGGCATTTGCCTGGAGTGATTTTGTGGAACCATGGCAAACAAAAAGCAGGATGGCCAGATGGGGAATTGAACCTGTGACCTCCTGAATGCCTTACTACCTAACAACCAGGGTACATTGTCAACAGTACATCAGAACATGTACACTAATAGTAAAATTTCTACTGGACAATCATATCAAAATTTGATCCAGCATTCCATATTTAGGTCCCATTTCACAAAAAATTGCTAACTTACTTAAGAAAACCAATATACCTGATGAACAGGGATGATACTAGTATGATTCTATTAAAATGTTTGCAAAATCTGCCATAATTAAATTTTAGTCACCCTATAAGTTTTGTTTGTGACTTTATTTTTGTTGTGTTTATACCTTTTGAATTTGTTCCTAATGTGCCTGCAGTTGTTTAACTTTAAATCTCTGTGCATTCCTGTACCCTCACTTTTTTCCCCGTCTCTCATGTCTTGGGAAGTATCATTGCTGGTTAGAATATTATTCTTTCCATACTACTAAATTGTATATATATATATATATCTGTTTACTCCTTTTCCAATCTTGGCCCTAACTAAAAAATTCCTATGGATTATCAATACTGTCAGCGATATACTTGCTAATTTCATTTTATTATTATTATATCATGTACATTTCTTCGCCACTGTTTTCTTTATGGGACAGCACAGTTTTGTTGGCATATTAGATTTGCAGTTTATTTTCTGATCATTAGAATTTTTATTTTCTTCCAGGGTGCTTGTGGTCTCTAAAATTAAAATTTCTGTGCATTCCTGTACTTTCCTTTTTTTCCCTTGATCATATTTTGGGAAATATTATTGCTGGCTAATCTTTCCACTTCATTATATATACTGGGTGTCCAGGAATGAAAGGAAAATCCTGCAATTGCAGATAGGTCACATGACAAAATTTTATTTTAGTAAAAGTCCATTTTTGAGATATTGACTTTTTTAATATTTTTTCAAGACAAATTACTTTTTTCAGGCTATTCCATGCCATTTCTACAAATTAAGAATTTTTTTTTTAATTTACTCAAAAATATTTGAGTCATCTAAAACAATGTTTTTTTCTCCCCCTTAAAATGTAAAAAAAAAACATAAAAAATCTTAAATGTATAATTATTTTATACTTCTTTTAAAACTATTGTTTTATGTTAGTTTAGTCTGCTGAAGAGACTATTGTGCATTTAAAACATGTAGTAAAAAATGATGATAATGATTTTTTTTAAAATAAAAAAAGCTTTTTTTAAAGTTTTTTTTTAAAAATGATTTAAGGGAAAAACTCATTTAGATTTGTAGAAATAGCATGAAATAAACCAAACAAAGTCACATGTTACGAAAAAAAATTAAAAAATCATTATCTCAAAAATGTTGAGATTTTTTTTATCAAATCAAAATTTTGTCATAAAGTAGGACATGATGTGACCTATCTCCGGTTGCAGGATTATCCTTTCATTCCTGGACACGCTGTATATATTTCTGTCGTTTTTCCTTATACTTGTCCTTTCCCATGACTCACTGCCAGCTGGCCCAGTTGGTTATGTGCTGTTGATCCTCCCATAACAGTTCTGAAACAATACTACAGTGCAACCTCGATATAACAAATCGGAAGGGAACAAGAAAATATTCGTTATATCAAGTAATTCGTTGAACTAAGGTTTGTTATGTTGACGTTAGGTTGGTCTAAAATTCGTTATTAAGAGGTAAAAAAAATAGTTATATTCACCTCAACATTACGTACTTATCTTGTTATAGCGAACAACTTCTACTAATAAATGATAACACATTTTTATCAAATTACTGTATGTATTTTCTATTTAAAACAATTAGGTAGGTAACAAAAAATTTTTTCTTACATTAATAATCAAAACTGAATGCAGTAAAATCCGTAAAAGTAGGTACATTTCTTGGTGGGTACATACATTATGTAGGTAATTTAATGTTAATTTCAAAGATTCGCACAACAAAAAATCACGAATTAAAGGTAAAGAATCAATAATGTGTTATAGTAGCTTAAACTCAATTTTGTTCATCTTGATTAGAAAAAAAGTCATAAATAGTTGTCTGTTTACCACCGGTAAGAGTTATCACATCCAAAGCGCAATCTAATTCGTGATGGAATTGACTACATCGTCACTTCAAACCTCCCTTTTTGAGAAACACAGATTTTATTATATTTAAAGCATTATAAGCATCTTTTATTGTGAAGTTTGCTCATCAATTTCACCCCCTTCTTCCTCGTCTTCATCCGCTTCTGCATTAGTAACCGGCAACACAGATGTGACGATGTCAGCATCAGTTAGTTCTCCACAGACGGCTAAATCATTATCAAAGGTAACGAAGTCTTCGAACTCAGTCTCTTGAAGGTGCAATTCTTTTTGAACTCTTTGCCAGGTCCTAGCAAGTTCTGCGACTGGTAAATCGTCCTCCTCATCTTCGCATGTTACTTTAAACCCACTTTTCTTGAAGCAGTTTGCAATGGTCTTTTCAGTGACTAGATTCCAAGCTTTGGCGATCATCCACATGGCTTGTAAAACGTCAATTGTAGTTGGTGTTTGACGTTCAACATCAGCAAGAAATCGTCTGACAACTTCCTTCCTATAATGCATTTTGAAGCTTTGGATGATGCCTTGGTCCAGTGGTTGTAGTTTTGAAGTGGTATTTGGAGGCAAGTACTTTATTTTTATATTTTCCAGGTTAGGAATTTCTCCGTGTGCAGTACAATTATCGATGAACATTAGAATTTTCTTGTTTTTTTTCTTCATCTCTTTATCCAGACTTTTAAGCCAATTGCAAAAAGCATCACTAGTCATCCAAGCCTTATGGTTGGACGTGTAATCTGTTGGCAGATTATTGACATTTTTAAAACATCGCGGTTTTTGATATTTTCCGATGATGAGTGGCTTAAGTTTGTAAGTCCCAGTACAATTTGTTCCCAGCAGTACTGTTAAGCGAAGTTTGCTGTTTTTTCCGCCATTACATTCATCGCCTTTGAATGATAAGGTTTTGTCAGGTAAACATTTATAGAATAGTCCAGTTTCATCGGCGTTAAAGATGTCTTCGGGATCGTATCCGGTGGTCAGCTCTGCCAGTTTGTTTTTCCAATCATCACATACTTTTTCATCAACACTACCACTTTCACCGCATATTTTTCGAAAAACAATCTCGTTTCGTTTTTTGAAATTTTGAAGCCACCCGTTGCTAGCACGGAACTTTTCATGTCCCAATTCTACTGCAAACTGCTGAGCCTTTTCCTGAAGAATAGGGCCTCCGATTGTGATTTTTGTCTCGGCACTGTTTTAACACGTGCGTCTGTGGGTACACCCGATGCCGAGCCGAAAAATCCCCCCACTCCACGGCATGAGGAAGTGACGTCACATTGACGATACGTGTAACATCTTTGGTTGCAAATTAGACAAGTGAATAACTCTTCTTCAGTACTTCATAATTCCATCACTAGATACCACCACCAGCAAATAGGTACAATCAATTCAAAACACGAAGAAAAAAATGGAACTCGCAGTTAAGGAAAAACGAAATAAGTACACTAGCCGTTAATTTTTCTTTTTCTATACTGCCGTGTGTTGACTTAGAATAAACGTTATTTACCCCAGAGGTTTCTATGACACTCATATGGGACACGAAAAGCAAGTAATTTCAACGTATTCGCGAGGACGCAAACCAAACAAACCACGCTACCGGTCAGGTTTGCTTCCCAATGAAAGCTTTTATGTAATTACTGTCAAGTAATTGTACTACTTGGAGCAAAAGTGAAAAAAATTACTTTTATGAACCTGTCTTGTCGATAAATATTTTCCATACTGCCGTGTTGACATCCAATATACGTTATCTACTCCAGCGGTTTCTATGATACATATATGGGACACGTAAAGCAAGTAATTTCAATCTATTTTAGCGTAACAATGAAATAGACCTATAGCGCAACTCGCCTGTATATTTCGTTTCATTTTGACTTCGGACATCTCTCTCGTCATACCCAAGATGGATTTACATCTTCCTTCATTGGAATCTTGACTACATAATGTAAAATAGAAATTTGGTAACTGTTAAATGTTTTGACAGGAATACTACTAGCAGGGGCGGATCCAGGATTTTTTTTTTGTGCGGGAGGGGGCCTTGAGCTGACTTTGGTTTGGGGGAGGGGGCTTGACTTGAGAGAATTTTGTTTCAGAGGGCTTGCCTTCAGTTGATTTGGTTTTTTTTGGGGGGGGGGGCTTGAGTCGGCCATGGGGTAGTCTTTATAGCCTCCTCGGGCTCGAATCCGTAAAGCTAAACAAACAAAAAAAAAAAGTCTCCAAAAATACAATGTCGGGGGTGGACTTAGATGCTTTTGGGGGGGGGCTTGAGCCCCCTAGACCCCCCCCCTGACTACTAGGTTGGAATCGCTTACAAAATGATAACAGTATGTTATAACTACCGTTTCGGTCTGTAAATTAATGTTAAATGCTACATACAATGAGTGCTACAAATAAAGGGAATGAGAATTTTCTATGACTGCTGAACCGACCCAATAACGAATAATGTTTTAAATAACCAAATTATATTATTGAGATGTCAATAAAAAGTATATTAGGCTGTAATGTGGTTTCGTGAAGGACGAATGAAGGATCTACCTTCTATGAAGTACATTATTTTTACTACAAAGAAAGAACTTTCTCCACATTTAAGAATTTCAGTTATGGTGATATGGATTGATAGTATGTTAAAAATATAATTTCTCCTCTTTAAAACGCACATACACTCTTCTGTTTTATACTTTAACTATTCTTAATTATTATGGCTTTACGCTTCATTGCCGTCGAGCTTATTAATGACGGAGGAGATTTCGGGACAAGAACAGCAACAAATGCAGCCATTGCTTCTTGCAGCAGTCATCCTGGAGTTTGCCTGGAAACATTTTGAGAAACATTTTAAATCGAGATCTCAATGCCAGACGGGTATTTGAATTTTATTTCCTAGTTCTTTTTGCCATTACTGCTACCATGCTATTTTATACTAGGAAAGAAGGTTTTGAAAATCTATCTTTTTTAGTTGTAACTGGTTTGGTATTTGTTAGTGAAATAAGTTAATCTTGACATTCGTTACATGATTACGTAATTGAAACTTTAGCTCTTCAATCAGTTAGTGAAAGCAGCAATGCTAACAACAGCAACTAGAATATTAAAAATCCTAGGCCACATTTATGCGTTTATGTTGCACTTAAATCTAGACTGAAACATTTGATTTATTCATTCAAACTGCGTTTTCCTAAACTTTCTACAATCAAGGCACACATATCTAGCCTTTGCATATATCCAAATAGGTATGAATTGTTTGAAGAAAAAGTAAAAACAGAGCCAACTAATTGGGAAAAAAGAAAAATAATTCAAAGCCTTCAAGTGCTGTGGCTTCTTCTGATATACATAGCAGCAGGATTGATTGGTTTTCATCGCAATCTGCTAATAAAAGTTTACGTCAACAAAAATTTGGTATCATAGCTACCGGGACCATCATATTACAAGCTGATGTGGGCGATGTACTGCAATCCTTTTTGTTGACAACAAGATTCCACTACATGCTGAAGAATCCGATACATTTGAGAATCTGGTGAAAACGCTGAACCCCAGTAAAAACTCCATTTCCAGAATGACATTTGGTAGATTATTATTGATTCACTTCATGGTACATAGCACCTTGGTATTGCTTGCAGTAATACCTATTACAACACATAAGCATCTGTTCCACTCTTGGATGGTTGACTTTTAATGGTTAACTTAAACTTGCGCTAATTTTGCAAAAATGTAACGCTTTAACGATTATTGAAGTTAACTTTTTAAGTAGTGGATTAACCATTAACGAAGTTAACTTTTCGGTTAACTGTTCCCACCTGTGTGTATAATGCTTTCAAAGAATTAAATTTTTAGGCAATGTACAAAAAGGTGGATGGAGAATAAAACATTGTTATTGATTGTACTGAGATTCCAATACAAAGTAGTGGTTACCCTGACCATGGTCAAGGAACATACTCCATTACAAAGGTTTCATACTCTCAAAGCACTAGTAGGTTATTAGTGAGTTTGGAGTAGCTTTATATTGTTCCCATTTATATGGTGGAGCAACAACTGATCCTCAAATGGTAGAGTTATCAGGCTTCCTTGAGCTTTTAAAAGGAGGACATTTTATTGTTATTGACAAGGGTTTTTAATGTTTGATTTTTTGGAAGCAAAAGGAGCCACTCTTAAAATTACACCTTTCAGAGTGTCATAAGGTCCAAATGACTAGCAGGGTTATCGCAAATCTGCATACTGTGGTGAAAAAAGTGATATACGCTATTTTACCTCAAGCAATGCCAACATAGACATGTCCTCTTGCAAATAAGATATTTTACATTATTTTCAACATTTGTAACGTCAAACAAATAGCAGTTTGATTTCCACCACTGTTTCTAACATTTTAAACTTTAGGTTTTTAATTGTATATGAGCCTTTATAAAAGAAAAATTCAAGTTTCCTCAGTTCCAATTTCTTTTATGAATGCTTGAAACACAGGTTATGTATTAAAAACTACATCAATTTTATTTACAGGTTTTTTCACAACTTCAATTACCAATTAAAACAATTGTGGTTTACAATATGGAGTATTTATTGTATTTACAGTTACCTCTTTTTTCTGTTGTACAAAAATTATAAAATCTCAGAAATAAGTTGTTACAGAAATTATTGTATAATAAAGTATAACAAGTACCCTAGGACAAGCATATTTTGATAAGAAGCTATTTACAGATTTAATTTTAAATTCTGTGAGCATTTTTGGTAAATTAATCATCATTTACCTTGGTAATTTATTCCAATCTCTGATCCCTTATGTGCGAAAGAAAATTTTACAGAAATTAAGTGCCAGCTTGTGGTCATGATCATATTTTCCCTTCCATGCTTTACTCTAAATTCTTTCACCAATATCTTTCAACACCTCATACCTTGTACACTCCCAGTACTCTCTTGAAACCTCTGCTGTCTTCCAATGTTTAAAAAAATCTAGCTCTATTATGATATCAGTTACTAATTGCGCTCTGCAGCAATGTTCACAAAAATAAAACACAACCATTTAGGCTATATAATTAAGCAATACAAAATGATTAACCAATATTTAAAATAAATATCAAATCCATCCACTCAAGTTAGTGACTATGCAAAAAGATTCAGGTTCTGAGGGAGTTGTCAACTTTTAAAATTACTACTTAATAGAGAAACAAATCATCTATTTTTATAAACAATAATAAAATTTTAAAATTGAGATCACATGAATAGGACACAATATTATCACAAAGAACATGTACAAAATGTTCCTTCCATAAAGACAAACAAGATTTGTGCCATAATGAGGGTTTGGTGTAGAGAGAGCATTAACGAGAATGAATCAGAAATGGCATGATCTAACTCGGAGAACAAGCTTAACAACACAATTAAAATGAACAGATCAAAAAAATTGAATATAATACAATACATTCATTTTCCATTGATCCCAATATAAGAGACTGGCTCTGTGGGATGTGGAAAGTAGTCAATTTACAGCTAAACAGTTGCATAACAAAATAATAAGTACACCAGTAGATGTACAGTCATAGCATACATGGTACATTAAACAATTCCATAACATTCATTCAGAGTACATTACGAAGGAAATAAGAAAGCTGAAAAAACATAAAGGGGCTGGTGTAGATAATATTACTACAGATATCTTAAAGATAGCTGGAGTGACATTGTACCTTATCTTGAAATATTATTTAAACTGAGTCTGGATACTTGCTGCTTACCATAGGACTGGAAAAGTATGATAGTAGTGCTGGTACATAAATGAGGGGTGAGAAATAGAGTCAAAAATTAGGGGCCAATCAGTTTGACATCAGTGGTAGGTAAATTAATGTAAAGATTGATATGCAACCACATCAGAAATATATGTGAGGAACGTAAGTGGTTTTCAAGTAGGCAACATGGGTACAGGGAAGGATATTCATGCGAATCTTAGTTGGTGGGATATATGCAAGATATTTTAGATGAAATGGACAAGGGAGACCAAATTGATAGTGTAGCACTAGATCTGTCAAAGGCGTTTGACAGAGTGAGCCATAAATAGACAATAGAACTATTGAAGTGGATGAGAAAGTGATTTGCTGGGTAGAAGAATTTTTAAAAAGTAGAAAACAAAGTTAGGGTAGAAAATGCAGTATCAAAAGAAGTGGAAGTTTAAATGGGAGTCCCACAATAGTGTATTGGTTCATTGCTATTCATTATTCTAATGGATAATTGTGTTGATTAAGAGCCAGGTTATTAGATACCTACACAAATAAAAAACTAAAGGTTGATTATGATTATACGGTGGTGAAAGAATTGCTTGTTGAAGACATGAAATGTAAATATCTTGGCATTACATTTGATAACAAGCTTAACTGGGCAGCACACATTGGTCAGGTAGTAGGAAAAGATTTCAAAATTCTGCACTTGTTGGAGAGTGATGAGGGGCTCTACAAGAGATGTAAAGGAATTGGTTTACAAAACTTTGGTCAGACCATTGCTCGAATATGGTATTGTAGTATGGGACCCACATTTGAGTATCAAATACAGGAATTAGAGAGGGTACTAAAAAGGGCTGATAGATTTGTTTCTGGAAATTACCACAGAATGCAATTAGTTACAGATATGATAAAAGAGCTGGAATGGGATTCATTGCAAGACAGGAGGAGGGTGAAGAGGGTCATGGGAGTGTACAAGTCCTATATTGGTGATGAATCATGGAAAGATAATGGTGTAAGAACTAAACGTAATGCATGGAAGAGAGAAGATGACCATGACAACAAGCTGGCACTCGATTTCACGCCAAGGGTGTAGGAAGATTCTCTTTTTTGGGTAAGGGTGTCAGGGATTGGAATAAGTTACCAAGAGAAATGATGAATAATTTACCAAAAGCTTTAAAGAATTTAAAGTTAAAATTTGGCGAGGGCAGATGTAGGTGTGGGCAGGGAAGGGGGACGATGGGTGGTAGGGAAATTGACACCAGAACATGCACTCCATTGCAATTTAAATGAATATTACTATAAATATTAGACTAAAATGGCAGTCTTCTCAATAGCTTAATAACAAAATTAATAATCTTGATATAGTGATTATATAAATTAGGGTAAACATATTTAAAAAAAATAAATAAAATATAGCTCTTTCATAAAAATCAACCATTTCAAAAATAAACTTGTTATTGCATCATAGTAAAAATTGGTTGAGGGCAAAAGGGTGTTGGAGGAGGAAGGGAGAAGGATGGGCGTGTAGGGAGATTGCCACCAGAGCATTCGCTCCATCGCAATTTATGAATTAATAATTATTAATGATGATGATAATGTTTTCACAAATATGTTGTGAGAAAGACAATTATGACAATCTTCAAGAATTTGAACCTTGGGCTTGTAGAAGAGGCAAAAATAACCCATGATAGTAGAGGGTAACAGCATTCATCAAATGATTCTTATAGGATCTATTTAAAAGAACACACTGCTCAACAATTCCCTTTGTTGTCCATATAACAAAATCATATCTTCAATTCCAGTCACTACCAGCTGTGCCTGCATTTGCGCATAATATCTTTTGTACATCACTTTTCCATTTGGGGGCACAGAAAGGCATAGTGATGGTTTTTCAAATCACACACTGTATGGGCATTTAAGCTCAACTATGGTCTTTCCCATCTCAGTAATGCTATCTGAAGTAGCACCAAAGTAATCCACTCCTTACTTTGGAAGAGTCCACATGATTACACCTGTTGGAAAAGTAAATAGCATTAAAAAAATTAAAAAAAAAATAAAAAATCAGAAAGATTCACACCACCAAAAATATAGCACAAAATAAAGTTTGGCTCAGTGGCTGAGACTGTAATAACAAAATCAAAATAAAGGCAAAAAAATCACACCAATAACCTTCAACCCCATGAGTTCTCATAAGAACTGGAAACTTTTTTTTCTTAAATCCACATTTTAGAGATGGATCATTTTTTATGCTCTTTTTGGTTTAGTTGTCTCTTGGCTGGACCTTCACAGAAATTACTTGTTGCAACAAGTTTACATTGTTTCTAAAATGAGTACATAAAAGTTAGATCAACAATTATGTAAGTAAGAAATCTGCTAAAATATTTATTATCATGTCAGTTCATACTTAGTACACTACCTGCTTCCACAGTTCTCAATATTTAATAGACCATTGATCCTGTTATCATTTTTGTCTGGGCTGAATTCCATTCAACACTGTTGGCTTGGTCCCTTTCCAGTGTACAGTTTGATGGTCCAGAATCACTGCAGGAGGAGTTGTGCCATGAAAGGGCAAGTAAATGGGCTTTGTGGCTCCATGGCAAGCAGCATCCCTTTGAACATTTCTTCTCAAACTACTTGATTGGCCACTGCTGCAAATTAAAGTAAATACAATACATTCATTTTCCATTGATCCCAATATAAGAGACTGGCTCTGTGGGATGTGGAAAGTTGTCAATTTACAGATTAACATTTGCATAACAAAATAATAAGTACACCACTAGATGTACAGTCATAGTATACATGGTACGTTAAACACTTCCATTACAAAATAATACATTTACCAGAAGATGAACAGTCATAGCATATATGGTACATTAAAAAAAAATCCATAACAAACTAAATACATACACCACGAGATGTACAGTCATAGCATACATGGTAAATTAGGGACTACTGGAGATCGCGATTCCGCCAGGAGTTGTCATCATAATACTGCAGTGGTCACACGCAAGTCTCCACTATAAATTATTCCCTAAGTACATTTAACGGTTTCATACTGGTCCAGGCTGTATTACAACATAATTTGTGCTTGAAAATAATGGTCCAGGCTGTATTACAACTGAATTATTGCTTTATAATAATACGTCTTGCGACTGACATCATCAGTATTCCAACGATATTACTATATGTTGTTGTAGCGGAATCGCGATCTCCAGTAGACCCATAAATTAATTATGTGAACTATATTTACACAAGATACTGGCAGTTATTTTTTAGATACCTTAGAAATAAATTCTTCGTCAGAGTAGGAGGAGTTGGCAATTAAAAATTCTTTCAATTTTTTCCTGAATTTATTCTTATCATCTACTAGACATTTAATATGTGTTGGGAGCATATTGAAGATATGTATCCCTGAATATCGGACCCCTTTTTGAACAAATGACAATGACTTTTAAGTCTTGTGAAGATCATTTTTACTTCTCGTGCCATAATTGTGTATATTACTATTTGTTTCAAACAAAGTATAATTTGTGACTACAAAGGACATTAATGTGAATATATACTCAGACACTAATGTTAAAATCCCTAACTTCTTGAACAGCTCTCTACATCAAGTTCTATTGCTAACCCCACACATAATTCTTATTACACGCTTTTGGGCTCTGAACACTTTGTCTCTATGGGTAGAATTGCTCCAGAATATTATTCCATGTGACAATAGGGAATGAAAATAAGCAAAATAAACTAGCTGCCTCATACGGAGATTACCTAAAGCTGAAATTGTACGAATTGCAAATGTGGCTGCTCCCAATCGCTTCAGTAAGTCAGAAACATGTACTTTCCAAATTAAATTATGATCAATATACAAACCTAGAAATTTCACACTCTCAAACTTACATAATGCACATTTAGGCAAATTACAGTAATTAATACTACAAGCTCAATTTAACAAGCTCTTACCTGTGGCTGGTTAATCTTGGAAACAAGCTCCCTGGATTCGCCACACAAGTGATAATGTTCTAAGCTGTAGCTTACTGCAGTAACATGTTTAGATGTTACAGACCACCCAGATCCAGCTGGACATGGATGGCACATAGCCTGATAAATTTCTCTGGATTCTCTACTGAGCACCATTTTCACCCTATAATCCATATTCTTTGTAGTTTGTAAGGAACCAGGCCGCATACCGGGGCTGAAGTATCGCCTAAGTGCCTTAACTTACCCTCTTATAGACTCACAGTTCTCAGTAATACTTGCTTAAATTTGATTTGATTTAACTTGACCATGTAGCCAGGATGACTCAACTGAATGCCTAGGTCGCCACTAAATTTGTTACCCACAAATTTAGAAAAGGGTTCAAGCAAACTACTGAAGCACACAAGTTCACTGTTGGAAAACTCAAAGTTTTATTTTCAAAGTCAAAAGTTCAAAATAGCATTTACAGTTGAGCAGGCATATCGAACTCTCTTTTCCTAAAGTTACAGATTGTGGAGAGAAAACTAACCGACCGAAACCCCTTTAGCAAAATTAAAAGTTCTCAACAGTCATTGAAGTTATGATTTAACACGACACGATCCAACATGATTGAACTAGCCCGCATGGCGAGTTACAACCACACGAGACGAATGACAGACAGACGCAGGTTCACTCACATAATGCTAGGCAGGAACAGACCGCGGACAGCAACAGACAGACCGGAACAGACCCCCGGCAAGAACAGACCGGCTCTTTTATCGAAACCACGAGAACCAGTGACGTCAGCAAATGTATCACATCTTTTTCCTCCGCGTAGCTCAAAGAGTACGAAATTTATTTGACGATCCCGACTATTAAAAATGTTTAAACTTTGATAGTATCTGGACTTATCCACTAGAAGTCCAACGGCAGTCTCTTGAGAAATTTAGAGTAATTAATTTTAATGTTTTAGCTGTTTAAGACTCCGCGTAGTGATACATTCAAATTTGGGTAAAATCCCTAAGTGTTCTAGAACTTTTTACGCGCGTGCACAACAATCTGTGACAATCTATTTTACAAAAACTTAATTACCGGACAAATGCTTAAACTTTTTATGAAAACCCATATATGTATGAACTCGTCTTAATTAGGGCTATCTGCTGATACAAAATTCAAATTGATATCTCTTTTAGATAAAAAGCTTATTATTTTCTCTTAATTAAAATCGCTAATTAGTCTTTACCAAATTACTTAATTTTATTGCCAAAATATCGGGGATAGTGCTGACTACAGCTGGTGATAAAAGTTCGGTTGTAGCTTTACTGGATTTAAAGTTATTACAAATCTTAGAATTTCACTATTCTGATCGCGTGTTTCAAAACTCGAACAAACGGGAATATCTCTTAAACCAAACGTTTCCCGATATGATAATTACACTTTAAAATGATTATTATAATGAATTATAACTATGAGCAAGATTACAGGGAAATTACTTAAAGTTGAAAATTGGACTTCTCGAATTTCTAAGTCCCGCCAAAGCAAAACTAGAATTTGCCAAAATTCTAAGGTGCTTACATGCCCCCTGAAGATTGAAGTTATTTTCCCAAGAAAACTAACTGAACATCTTGAAAAAATAAAAGAAAAAAATTTAAAATCCCAAAAGAAATTAACTGTTCCCATAAAATTGAACTATCGCATGTCGGTTCGGTTCTTTCTCTCCACCATTCATACTCAAAAAATTCTTTTAACAATACCAAAAACTTTGACCTTTTTCACTCAATTACTACAAAAGGTTTAAAAACTCATTCACTCTGAGTATCAATATTAATGCAGAAATTATTAAATGTCATACAAATTATGATCAAAAAGCAAAAATGTGAAATATCAGATTATCACAAAATTATAAACATGTGTAACATAAATAATCACAAAATATCAGACAAATTATCAAGATACGAAACAAACTGGTATAAATACAAATTACATTGCAAAGAAAAATATTAACATAGTGACATCATGTTTTGTTTTCAGAAAAGTAGGAAGCAATGTGTACTATTTTAAACATAGAAATAAGAATTTATAGTGTTTTACAAATAATTGCATTATGAAATTCCATGTAGGAAAGTCTTTCGTTTTCTAAACGTCTTTGTTTTAACATTGTTTTATTTTGTTATGGCCTTAATTACCACTTTCCCTTTAAAACCCTTATCACAGAACTCCCTAAAATGGGTGAAAACCAAAGTCCTGTAACGGGAGCTGACTGTAAGGCTCGCAAATTATACAAAGCAAAAGCCTTAAGGCTAGATCTGCCGAGAAATGTCAATTTTCCCTGGTTCCTGTCGCAGCAGGAGTGGCCTGGGGAACTCGGTCAGCTAGCTGGTCTGTGAACATACAAATCAGAAAAAACAATGGGAATTAGTGGTGGCCAAACTGTTCTTAAATTCTAACATGTACATAAGAGAAAAATATAAAAGTAAAATACAAAAGTGGATACAAAAGTAAATGTACAATAAACATAGTAGATACAAAAAACTTTCCCACTAGTTGTTGGGAAATGAAATAGTAAATAAAGGTCTTCCTTACAAAGGAATTCAAAATAGTTACCAACAGTAAGAAAGATGCAAGAAAAATACTATAGTTATAAGTGTACCAATAATTAAGCATTGTTACAAGAGTAATACAAAGAAAAATTATAAGAAAAGGTACACAAAAATTACAAGCATATACATATCAGATTAAAAAACATAGAAAGGTGAACTTGGTTCATGCCAAGTTGATGGATTACCTACATCTACCAAAGTTATTACAATCATAATATTAAGTATAGTAATTAATTATAAAGTGATCTCCATAATGAGAGTAAACATCCTAAGAATGTATAGGAGGATAAATTATAAAGGAAACTGAGTTTCCATTCAGCAGTACATTGCTGTGTGAAGTGAGAGTAGTTCCCAAAATAACACTTAAAAATGCTAAAAATATGTCAGGGAAAATTATAAGGAAACGTAGTTTCCAAGCAGCAGTACACTGCTGCGACAAAATCGGGGTAGTTAGTGGCAACAAAGTTGCGAGTAACCAGTACACTGGTTCATAGTGTAGGTAAATACTTCTACATGTAGGGGGTCCTTAAAGGATGGGCAGCGCATGGCTGTAAGTCCTATGACCTAAGGGGAAAAATATAGGAGAAAATACATAGGGAACATCTTCTCAGTGTAGGGAAATATTATTGTTATCATCTCAAAAACCTGGGTACCACTTGTAAACCCATGTAGGTGTATATCTTAATGAATGTAATGGATTAGTGAAATACAGTGTATGGAGTATACTTTTACCTCCTATAATCCTCATTTACTATGTAAGGGGGCACAAAATTCAAAATCATATATAGTGGAAGGGATATATATATCTATAATTAATGTTGGGTTGCAAAGGGTAATGGAGCATATGTATGCCTCCTATCATCATAAACGTCAAATAATTCTCTAGGCGCAAGGAACAATCATCTTGCCTTATCCAAGTCCTTCTCAATGTTACATCTTATTAAAAAACACAAGGGTAAATATCTACACAAACTAGTCCTCCGATCCATCGTCCACAATGAAAAACAAAACTAAAATCAACCTCGAAATCTCATCTTAGAAAGTACATTATCCGTAAACAACTCAGTTGTGTCAGCGCTAATCTCGTTAGAGTATGTTGATGTACTGTGTTCTATGTTTTCTTAATCCTAATGTTGTGTGTATGAACAACGACAGTGGCGCCTATAGGGGAATATAATGCTTACATACTATCACGGGTGTCATGCTGGTCTGTACAGTCATACACTTAGTTTAATGAATGGGGAAATGTGTCACGCCCATCTATGAGATGTACCAGGTATGTCATTTAACAGGATCTTCCTAGAGCTCTGCTACGCCTGCGGAACTGAATCAACACAGGAACAGAGTCCTGACTATCCTACTGCACCTCCTCTATGGTCACGCACAAAATAAGGTCACCCTGCGTGTTCCTATTTCAATGTAATAAATATAAATGAGGTCATCTCCTCTCTGGGCCGATGCCTATAATGTCATAATGGGCATAATAATATTGGGACAATAATAATATTGTGGGGCAATAGTAATATTTTGGGGCAATAATAATATTGTGGGATCTGCAGGTAAGTCTTCGCTTCCTGGCCCAAGGGTAATAATAATAATATGAATGGGTAGGAATGCCAATAATAATAATAATAATGGATCGCAGGCAAGTCCTAGCTTCATGTCCTGGTCCTGGGGTAATAATAGTGTAGCATTCCCCCCTTATGGTACTTCTTCTCTTCCAGCCTCCCCCCCTCTTTTGTAAACATAGAAACACAAGTATTATCTCCACCCCTTATTCAACAAGCACATCTACTCCTTCATCATCATAAACAACTTCTCCTCCTTGACAGTCTCTCTCAGCATCTCTCAGCTTCATCTCTACTGTATCAAATATCACATCAAACCCAGCCTGGCAAATAACTTCCCTAGGTAGCTGGCCACAAAATAACATTTGGATGTATACAAAAGAAAAAACAAGGTTGGGCAAAAGTTCAAGCTCCCATATAACCTTAAAAACTACTATCTGCTTCATGAAGAAGTCAGCAAAACACATATGAAATATAGCAGAAGGGAAAAAATAAACAAAATCTCTTGCAATAGGAACTGTCTTATTACTATGAATGTGGTTGCCTATTTGGGCAAAATCTGAAAAAACATCAACTAACATATACACCATAACATGTTGGAATATTTGTGTGGGACCCTGTATATCAAGGGTGAATATTTTTAGTTTGATGACATTCCTCCTGTCATCAAATAAGGTATTTTCATTTGGTGGGAAAGGGTTGAGGTTGCTTTTCATCTTTAGCCCCCTCCCAAAACAAACTGTTTGCAGAATAACTCTTTTTCTCCCAACCTTCCTGTGTTGAGAGCCAAAGGAATAAATGAAGTATGAAAACATTTCAAAAACAGCTATAGTTTCAGAACAATGTATGAAATGATCATCATTGTAGGTACTGGGTGGCTTGCCCCTGGAAAATCTGGTATCCCCGCAGTGTATACTTTGCATCATATGAGAAAACACCAAATTGTCAGTCTCTTGCTGACTGGAATAGTTTTGAAAAAGCATAGTGGCCATTATATGTTTGGGAATGTGGAAAATCTGTGGGGAAAACAATGGCCAATTGCGGGTAGTAGAGGGAGGGAACATCTTGTTGTGGATTTCTAGTTTTAGTTTATCCACAAATGTAGGCCTGTGTCGCCTTACAAGCTGTTTGTGTTTGGAAATGTTGGGCTCATATGAGCAGACAGCCTGTGGTGAGTGAACAGCTGATTGTACTACATCAATCTGAGTTTCAGCTTGGACAGGAGTAAAATCAATTAAATTCTCACTGTTAGGTAAATTTACTAGGAAATCTTCATTGTCCCCAAAAATATCACTAATTAACTGTGCAGGGCTAGGGCCTGAATAGTCTGTAGTTTCAGTTTCAGGCAAAACATCTGTTTCAATATCAACAAGGTCAGATACAATATTATCATTCACAATGGGTGGGTCAATGACCTGTGAGCATGCATTAAGGCTAGGTTCTGTCACCTCCGTGGGCGCAGAATAGGTTTCAGAGTTTTCAAAATTATCTACAATGGGATCAGCCGTGGTATCAGCTCCATCACTACAAGCTAATGCAGGCAAAGGCACTGCGTCATTATCAATTAGGGTAGCAGCAGTAGTAGGTTGTAGTGGTGGTAAAACATGAGAATTTACTTGAACAGCTGGTGACTGAGGAGTTGTGGTGTGTACCACTGGATCATCTGTTCCTGAGGTTGTACTCAACAAAGGCTGAAAAGCGTTTACTTCTGGGATGTATGAAGTTTTAAAGCGTGATGGTGCCCTCTGAAAGGAATTACAAAATTCCTGGAAAGTGAAAGGGTTATTACTAAGTTTATACTCTAATTCAATGGAGAAATGGACCCACTGATCTTCCCCAGGTAAACATCCCTTCTTCAATTCTAAAATTGCTCTAGTCTCTCCTTCTGCATGAATAATGTGTTTAGTATCCTCAATGGTACTTGGGTCAGCTGTTTGTATCTTTTGCTCCAAAACAGCTGTAAAGTGATTCGAAATACTACCTTCAGTGTTATTATCTAAGGTTTCAGTAATAGGTGTATCAACATCATTATTTACAATCACTTGGTCATCAGAGAAAATGCAGCTAGTATGTGTTTGCAGCTGTTGGTTTTGAATGGGAATTGGCTGTAATGAATGTGGGTTTGTTTCCTCAGTTGGCTTTGAGTGAGATTCAATATAGGCAAGCCTAGCTTGAATTACTTTCTCAGAAAAGATTTGAAAATCTGCAAGTACTTTGTTAATTGTTTCAGTGTTGTATTGTATCAATCCATGGATATAAGATTTGGCTAAATTATACAGCTGATTAAACTCGTGTTGAATAGGCATTACCATGTCCTGAATGGTCTGCAGTACCTGAAACTCCACTTTTGAAGGTACCTCTTCCAAAAAAGCCCTAAATTGTGTTTCAACGTTTTGCTTGTATTGCACTAGCTGATCTAAATACCCACTTATGTAATTTCTATTCCAACAATCACGATCATCTATCTTCTGTTTAAAGGGAACAACAAGTTCTTCCAACTGATTTGCTGTAGAAATTTTTGTGAAATCAACATTGTAGCCATTATTCGCAGACTTTTCCGCAGATTGCAGATGATCTGACAGTGAGTTGAATTTAGATTCTAAAAAATTCTTAGCCTTCCTGCAGCAAAACCCGACCTTAATAATGAAGGATCCAATTTCGGAGTAACCAAAATAATGAACATGAGCAACTGTTAATAGTGCAGTCTGTTTTTCTTCCAGGGATAGCATTAATGCCTTGACTTCGTCAGATTCAAACGATGGCCACTGAAATTCTAGTTTGCTATCCAGCGGAATATTAGTAGTTGGGTAACAGTTTACAAATCCCATGATGACGAAAAGAAATACTTAAAGTTATAATATTAAACAAACTGCACATAAAAAAAAACACAGAAATTATCAAAAACTTAAGTCTAACCTGAAAAATCACTCAATGTATGTTCATCCCCGAAAAGCACTGGACATCAAAACAAAGCAAAGATGAACACGGTATCAGACAGCCAATACTTGAAATTATTTTTACCAAAAACTGTCTGTGGTGCGATGTATTTAACATCACTAGACTCTTTGCACTGAAGTTAAACAGAAGGGAAAATATGGCGCATCTGCAATACATAAGCACTTTGCGCACAAAGTAAACAAAAAATGAATTTGAAAATTGATGTTCGCGCGGAACAAGTAAAGGACAATTTATTGTAATGGTCTGCCTCAGTAAGTATGAAATGATTGCAACGCAATAATTTAGTACACTGTATGAAATGCTGTTGCATATATGGAGGCAGTATTATAAAAAATTCACTTGAAGGTCTCGAAGAAATGTTGGAAAAAGTTTTTACTTAACTTGGTTGAAAGCTGCCTGATGAGCTGCAGCATGTTGGTCTGCCGTTGTCGGAGCCGCGGGAAACAGCTGTTGGTGTGGTAGTCCCCCGGGCATGTCTCGTAGATCCGCTATGAGGCCGGACGGTAGACGGCAAGGTGTGAAGTCGTGATGCCCCCGCGATGTACCATGGCGAAGCGACGCTCATCTGGTATCGGGAGCTGCAACAGGCCTCAGTGAGCGGGCGGTGTCGTAGTCGTCGAAGTCATGATGGCGGTAGTTGCACTCGTGTCGGTTATTCCCCGAAGTTCCAAAATTTTCTCGTTGCACAAAGGTCGGCAAATTTATTTCTCCACCGTTTGAAATTAATCAAACGCGAGCCTTACAGTCCCATGTAAGGAACCAGGCCGATACCGGGGCTGAAGTATCGCCTAAGTGCCTTAACTTACCCTCTTATAGACTCACAGTTCTCAGTAATACTTGCTTAAATTTGATTTGATTTAACTTGACCATGTAGCCAGGATGACTCAACTGAATGCCTAGGTCGCCACTAAATTTGTTACCCACAAATTTAGAAAAGGGTTCAAGCAAACTACTGAAGCACACAAGTTCACTGTTGGAAAACTCAAAGTTTTATTTTCAAAGTCAAAAGTTCAAAATAGCATTTACAGTTGAGCAGGCATATCGAACTCTCTTTTCCTAAAGTTACAGATTGTGGAGAGAAAACTAACCGACCGAAACCCCTTTAGCAAAATTAAAAGTTCTCAACAGTCATTGAAGTTATGATTTAACACGACACGATCCAACATGATTGAACTAGCCCGCATGGCGAGTTACAACCACACGAGACGAATGACAGACAGACGCAGGTTCACTCACATAATGCTAGGCAGGAACAGACAGACCGGAACAGACCCCCCGGCAAGAACAGACCGGCTCTTTTATCGAAACCACGAGAACCAGTGACGTCAGCAAATGTATCACATCTTTTTCCTCCGCGTAGCTCAAAGAGTACGAAATTTATTTGACGATCCCGACTATTAAAAATGTTTAAACTTTGATAGTATCTGGACTTATCCACTAGAAGTCCAACGGCAGTCTCTTGAGAAATTTAGAGTAATTAATTTTAATGTTTTAGCTGTTTAAGACTCCGCGTAGTGATACATTCAAATTTGGGTAAAATCCCTAAGTGTTCTAGAACTTTTTACGCGCGTGCACAACAATCTGTGACAATCTATTTTACAAAAACTTAATTACCGGACAAATGCTTAAACTTTTTATGAAAACCCATATATGTATGAACTCGTCTTAATTAGGGCTATCTGCTGATACAAAATTCAAATTGATATCTCTTTTAATAAAAAAGCTTATTATTTTCTCTTAATTAAAATCGCTAATTAGTCTTTACCAAATTACTTAATTTTATTGCCAAAATATCGGGGATAGTGCTGACTACAGCTGGTGATAAAAGTTCGGTTGTAGCTTTACTGGATTTAAAGTTATTACAAATCTTAGAATTTCACTATTCTGATCGCGTGTTTCAAAACTCGAACAAACGGGAATATCTCTTAAACCAAACGTTTCCCGATATGATAATTACACTTTAAAATGATTATTATAATGAATTATAACTATGAGCAAGATTACAGGGAAATTACTTAAAGTTGAAAATTGGACTTCTCGTAATTTCTAAGTCCCGCCAAAGCAAAACTAGAATTTGCCAAAATTCTAAGGTGCTTACAAGTTGCAGCCGAACACAAAGCTTCTATGAATATAATCTCATTCGGCACACATCTCATTAAACCCATCTTCGGGAAATTAGTAAACTGCCTCCGGAAGCACTACCTCAAATTGAAATAATGTTTTATTGAGGTTTGGGAGTTGTTCTATCCTCTGTAACCTGTAAATGCAACGCAAA
This sequence comes from Vandiemenella viatica, assembly GCA_031002005.1. Taxonomy (NCBI): domain Eukaryota; kingdom Metazoa; phylum Arthropoda; class Insecta; order Orthoptera; family Morabidae; genus Vandiemenella; species Vandiemenella viatica. The sequence goes on from CM061920.1 coordinate 163,328,955, forward strand.
ACATAAAAAACAGGAATAAAAGACTTTGGCCTAAAATCAGACATTTATAGATTTTTAAAAATGATTTCAAGCGGTTCAAGAAGCGAGTAGAGAAAAACCGACAAGAGGGCTAAGACATATTTCAAACAAATTTCTACATTTTACATACGTTTAACGACTTCACATATAGATTTTATGAAATAATATGCATTTTGGAACGTGTGTAGTAAATTATTCGCTTTGATCTTGTGAATTCTCACCTGCTAATTAGTTCTTGTTTTGTGCACTTCGACAGATTACGTGCTCGCGCTGCAACTCAATACCAGAGACAATACCAAAGGAGTTACACGTATCGTCATTGCTACGTCACTTCCGCGTGGCAAAGGAGTGGGAGGATTCTCGCACGGCATGGGTGTACCCACAGACGCTTCAGTTTTAACCACTTCAACACACATTCCTCTACGTCTTTGAACTCGCATGATTTTAATCTTTTACTGTTTACAGGCAAACCACTTTCTTCTGAAAACGTATCTTTAAATTTTAAAATTGTAGCCAATATACTTGCGGGAATCCCGAACTTATTAGCTATGTCTAATTTTTTCGTCATAGGATTTTTTTCAACATAATTAATGATGTTTCGTTTTTCTGCAACCGATAAGGAACACCTTTTACGTTTCTGAGCCATTTTAACTTAAATCTTTGACAATAGTGACGAGCAGAATTGTTTACATTACTTTCAATCAAACAACAATGATTGTTTTACGAACAAAAGCGTGTCGAAACATGTCGCGATTGGTGGGAACTTTATATAAAGGTTTTGGGTTGACAAAATTCTTTAATTCGAGGTATGTATACTTTTTCTTGATAGTTAATAATTCGTTATAAAGAGGTTGTTCGCAAAAAATGTTCGCAATGTAAAGGTATATTTTATATTGAATCTTATGGACAATTCAAGGGGATTACGAAGAATTTGTTAAATCGAGGAATTCGTTATATTGAGGTACGTTATATTAAGGTTGCACTGTATTTTCATGCCATTCACCTCACATATTCTACTCAACTTTCCTCCTTCCATAAAATTCCTTGCTCATCATACCCCACCCTGATTCAACACTTTCAACAAATTCTTACTGCTTGCAGGCAGTTACAACAGAAATTTGCGCAAAAACATCTGCACAAGCTATCCAATTTATTGGAATGCTATTTGATTTAGGTCCGCATCTTCCTTACCAACAATCCTCTTGTATGCAGCACACACCACCTCCTCCTCTGTTCGCCAAAGCTCCATGTCTTGCCCACATTTTTAATATTCTCTGCCCAGCTCCTCTATCACCCACCCCTCAAGCCACTTCCCCACAATTATCAGTGGTCAACCTCTCATTCACTTCTCTGTCTGAACCACAACTTTCTATCCTATCCAAGAGATTTTATTTCTCACCTACTCCTAAGTTTGACCACGCTGCTCTGGTCTTGATCTCACTAGCATTCTGCTACACATTCCACTCACATTATCACTTTGTTACCGCAGTGCAGTGGCGTACCTAGGGTGGGGCAGGTAGGGCACGTGCCCTGGGCGCGGCTGAAAGGGGGGGCGCAAATATTGGCAAATTATTCAACTTAAAAATCAAAATAAACCAACAGCATAATACATATTCAAATATTCTCGCGCGTGGCTGGTGAGCTTTCGTGAAACAGCGACAGGGAGTAAGTAAACTGCGAATCGTGTAAGTTTTTAGTAACCTGTACACGATCGGAAGGTACATTGCGTGCTCTGTGGAGATGTCCTTCAATGGGCCAATAGTAGCAGCCCCCGCCCAGCGCCTAATCTGGCAAGTTTTGTTCTAGAGATATAAGACAAGCCATATTTTCTCCATTGGCTAATTTGCTGATATGATTGGCGTGGCCTGATGTGCATTTTATTTGTATTGAATTTGTTGCAAGCAATCGTCAAGCTACTCGATATAATAAGTTAAATTACCGTCAATGACAGCGCTTTGAACAAAAATATTTGATATTTTTACGGTAAATACCAACATTCATTAATTTATTGAAATTCTGTTTTCCACAGTAGGTAATATGCGTGATATAAATATTTGTAAGTGACATGATGTCGAATCGAACTGTGTTTATTTACGGTGAAATTCATTTGAATACCGTAATAATTATTAACGTAAGTACATAACACGCGAAAACCTAAACATGGTTGGTAGGTACAGTAAAACAAACTTTTATATGGTTTACCGACCGATGCAGGTACCTGCGCCGGGGTACGTTCAGAGGCTTTGTGTGGTTGCTTAGTATTTTTAAGACGCTTTCATCAGCTTAGTAAACACATAGTTATATACAAGTGAAGCTAGGTAACTATGAAATTAACTTTGAGGCAAATCTGCCAACTCAATTTTCACCCACTTCTAAATATTTTATTAGGCTGAAAATTTGGAATCTTTGAGTCTGGCGACAATACAGTGTTATGAACTTGGATTCGGAAACTTTAGAAACCTGATGTGGAATTTTAGTCCTTCGGGTAAACTATTGGACATAGAAAAAAAAAGTTAAGAATCCTGGGCAACTGCTAAAAAAGCGAAAAACAGTACAGTACTTACAGCCCTAACCCAAGCTTTATGCAGTTTACTGTCATGGTGAGTGGGACACAACACAACCTATTTTTCATTTTAAAAACAACCTATATTTATCTTTATTTATTCCAGGTTATTTAACAACCCTTATTCACTTCGCAATAATACCAAGACAATATAAGTCCGATGTAGTTCCTAGAGGAATATGAGTAGTGAATAATAAACAATATATTTTGAAAGCAAAAGAACTGAGTTATTTATAGTTATAACCAGTCGCGCGATACCCGGTGCACGGCACTGCCTAGTTCTCCGGTTACTACCCCACTGGGTGGAAAAGTGACTCGCTCATAGCTAATCTATGCCCACTGGAAGGCACATGAATTTCTCACTGCCCATTAATATGCGAAGAATCATAGTTAGTGTTTCACCCAGTGGGAAGAAACTTAAAGAAATTTTGCAGCAAATAGAGGGATTATTGACGCTGAACTTTAGACCTAGATCGAGGCAGAAAAACAAAAGTGGCGTAACGTATTAAAGAGAACCCTCCACTCCATCAAATTTCTTACCACTTAAAATCTTGTATTCCGAGGTCACAGAGAGCTAAATTTATCACGAACTAAAAGGGAAATTATCCTCTGTGGAGACTTCAACATAATTTTTGCTGCAGAATGTAACCAGACAGATTATCTTCTAGGAATGCTTAGATCATTCAATCTCTATCAAACTGTAAATTTCCCAACTAGAATACAAAAAGATAGTAGTACCATTATTGATAACATTTTTGTAGAACACAATAAATTAGAAATAAATGGAACAATTCCAATGGAAAATGGTTTGTCAGACCATAATGCTCAAATAATTACTTTGGATATTGTGGGAAATGAAAATAACAAAAAGAAAGGATTTGTCAGAGTTAGGCCATTAAAGAACAATTCAATAAAAACATTAAATGATGAACTTAACTTCTCAATGAGGACTGGAGCACTGTTTATAAATTAAAAGGGGTAAATAATAAATTCAATTACTTTCACCAAAGGTTTTTGGAAATTTACGAAAGGTGTCTCCCTACAAAACTAGCTCCAATTGGTCAAAAACGAGTAAACAAAAATTGGGTTACAGTTGGTATCAAAACATCTTGCAGACATAAAAGGGAATTTTATGTAAAAGTTAGGAATACTGATAATATGCTTCTCAGACAACATTACAAAATTACTGTAGAATTTTAACCAAAGTAGTAAAAGAAGCTAAACGTTTGGGCATAAACGATGAGATTAGTAGTTCAGATAATAAGATAAAAAGTGTTTGGAACATTATTAAAAGAGAAACAACTGTATCATCCCTTGAACATAAACCTATATCTATAAGCATTAATGATAAACTTGTAAATGACCCCTCGTCTGTAGGAAGTGCTTTCAATAAATACTTCTTAACAGTTGCTGAAAAAATAAAAGGAAAATGTATTGGGAATATGGATGCTATAGCAATACTTAAATCCTTGTCATCAAAAGCAGCACCTATGTCTCTATTCCCCACCAGTAAAAATGAAATTGAAAAAATTATTAAATCCCTCAAAAATAAAAATTCATTTGGTTATGATGAGGTTTCAACCCATGTAATGAAACAATGTAACACCAGCATTAGTAGAGTTATTAGTCACATTTGTAATAGTTCTTTTGAAGAAAGTATCTTCCCTGACTCACTCAAGAAGTCAATAATCAAACCGCTTTATAAAAAGGGTGATACCTCAAAGATTGAGAATTACAGACCAATATCACTTCTACCAGCATTTTCAAAAATCTTTGAAAAAGCAATGTACAGAAGGGTGTATGCACATCTACAAAAGAATGACCTACTCAGTAAAGTACAGTTTGGTTTTAGACAAGGCGTTTCAACAGATTCAGCAATTTTTGCTTTTGTAAACAACATACTGGAATCAATGCATAAAAAACTAAATTCCCTAGGTATATTCTGTGATCTTGCTAAGGCTTTTGACTGTGTTGATCATGATATTCTACTAGGTAAATTAGATCACTATGGAGTTAGTGGTAAGCCAGGACTTTGGTTTAAATCATACCTGGAAAATAGAAAGCAATGTGTATCACTGAAAGATGCTAATACAGGAGATGTTATAAACTCAAAATGGGGTACAGTTAAATGTGGTGTGCCTCAGGGTTCAATTCTTGGCCCTGTGCTGTTCTTAATCTATATAAATGATCTTCCACATATACTAGGTGATTATTATTATTTCGTATCAGAAACATACAGTTACACAATTACAGTCATCAAATTATAATCGACCAGAACTTGGCCACTTCCAGTGCATTTTCTGAGGCCTCATACAGTTCAGCTGCCGAACAGGATGCTGGACACAGTCGACACTGGAGCATGTGCTGGACAGTCTGGTCCTCACCGCAGTCGCACTTGATATCACTGATCTCAGTATAGCCCCATTTTGCTAAATTCACTTTGGATCTGCCCACTCCTGATCTCAGCCTATTCAAAGATTTCCATGACAACCATCCCTTGTCATAACCAGGTGGCAAAGATTCAGACACTCTTCCCCAGCCATGCGGAAGGGGAGCCTTAGCTTCCCATAGTTGTAACCTGGCTTCTTCAGTTGTTGTTGTAAGTTCCTGAGATATTCTTAGGAAACTTTTCCTGGACTTAAGTCTTTGCCTGTGAGGGATATACCCATATAGTGGATGAGATTTTTCATGATTCACTTTCCTCCTTTCCTTGTTCACTGCTATTTCCCTTCGAACAGAAGGTGGTGCTATTCCTGCGAGACGGTGGAGCCATTCGACTGGAGTTGGTTTTAAGCAGCCTGTTATGATTCTGCACGTGTCATTAAGTGCAATGTCTACTTGTTTGGCATGGGTTGAACTGTGCCATACGGGACAGGCGTATTCTGCAGCCGAATAACATAGTGCTAAGGCAGAAGTTCTAATTGTTTCAGGTTGGCTGCCCCACTGCGATCCAGCCAGTTTTCTTATGAGATTGTTCCTACTGTAACTTTCAGCTTGGAGTTCATGCAATGTTTCCTGAATGTAAGTGATCTGTCAAGGGTCACTCCTAGATATTTTGGAGTATCACAGTGTTCTAGTTCGACCCCCGACCATGTTACCTTTAACCTACGATTTGCTTCTTTATTCCTTAGATGAAAAGCACATACTTGTGTCTTCGTAGGATTTGGTTTAAGCTGGTTCGTGCTATAATACCTTGACAAATCTTCCAGAGCGTTGGTAAGGGTGCTCTCCACTGATTCAAAGTCTTTGCTCTGTGATACCAGAGCAAGATCATCAGCATACACGAAACTCCTGCATTTACGTGGTATAGGCTGATCATTGGTATATATGTTAAACAATAATGGGGCTAGCACACTTCCTTGGGGTAGACCATTCTTCTGTGGCCTCCAACGGCTACGCTGACCTTGGAAGTCAACGAAGAATCTGCGGTTCTGCAGAAGAGTAGCAATGAACTTACTAAGAATAAAATTCCTGGTCAGATTGTAGAACTTGACTAGTAGCAGCTGATGGTTGACGGTGTCATACGCTGCTGACAAATCAACAAATACCACCCCTGTTACCTTACGAGCTTCAAATCCATCTTCTATAAACTGCGTGAGGTTTAGTAGTTGTCCTGTGCAATTTTTACCCGGGCGGAATCCAGCTTGTTCAGGAATAAGCAAAGGATCAACTACAGGCAACAGCCGGTTTAAGATCATTCTTTCAAGCAGTTTGTAGAGGTGACATAAAAGTGCAACAGGTCTAAAATTCTTTGGACTGTTTCCTTCTTTGCCAGGTTTAAGCAAGGCGATCACTCGGCTCTTCCGCCATATCTTTGGAATTTGACATTTACTCATACAGTTGTTAAAGAGCTGAAGCATCCACTTCTTTGTTGTTAGACCAAAGTGCTTAATTTGTTCTGTCCTAATGTCATCCAGGCCTGCTGATTTTCCATTTTTGCAATTTCTTATAGCCTTATCCAATTCTTCCATGCTGAATGGTATTGTGAGGTCATTATTCTCCTCTTGGCCTTCTTTCCGCAGTATGGGCATTTTGGATTTGTAATTAGCTTTGCCATTTAATAGCAGTTGGTGTGCTATTTGGTTGGCGGTAACATTATAATGAGTTTTGGTCTTAGTTGGATCATTGTTTAGATGCTTCAGTAGTCTCCATGCTTTATGGCTGTCTCTTGCGAAATCTAAGTCTTCAACAGTTTTAATCCACTGATTCCGCTTTGTCTCTTTAATAATGGAAATGAGTTTGTTTCCTGCTTCCACTGTTGCTTCACCAAAAGGATCTTCTGTAAATAAATTGTTGTATTCTTTAAGTAGAGCAGCTTGTTCTGATGTGAGACCGGGGATGTAAGATGTCCGACAACCATGAGGGATAGACATTCTGGAACATCTCTTTACAGCCGTGGTGAAGATGTCATAGCATTCTGGTGTTGGTTCTATTGAAAGAACTTCGGAATCCAATAGTTCTGAGAATTCAGACCAATTTGCCTTTTTGAAGTTGTATCTTCTACAGAAAGGTACTTCCTGTGGTCTAACTGCAGCATATATTTGACACATTATTGGTCTGTGCTGTGAGTTGGGTATTGGGGAACAGACAGATTTAATGCACTGGTGGCTAATACTGCTACTACTGAATATGAGGTCAGGGTTGAAACCACGCCTCCACCGACCACTGTTGAATGATGCAGAAACATTACTACCCAAGCCCTTTTCAGGGCCACAATTAACAATCATCTCTGTTAACATAGAAGGCATGTCACCAGCCAAGGAAGAACTGCTACAAGACCTATGCAGTCAATATCAGTGCCATATACTGTGCATACTAGGTGATAATGAACACATAGTGCTCTTTGCAGATGATACTAGCATATCGTTGAAAGATCCATCAGCACAAAACCTCGAAAACATAGCAAATGATGCCATAAAGAAAATTAATAGGTGGTTTAATGCCAACAAACTAATACTTAATGTAGAAAAGACACAGTTACTTCAGTTTGTTACAAAAAATAAAACAAAGGACAGCTATAATGTGATATCAGAAGGGAAAACAATCAATGAAAGCAGTTTCACAAGATTCCTGGGTGTATATATAGATAACAAATTGAACTGGAAACAACATATTCAACAATTCTGCAACATTCTCACTGAGGGTAATATCTAGAATCGCTACTATAGAAACCAGAAAGTTAGTATATTTTGCATATTTTCATTCCCTGCTCACTTATGGCATCTCATTTTGGGGAAACTCGTCACAAGCACAAAGGGTATTTAAATTACAAAAGCGTGCTATAAGAACTATTTGTGGAGCAAACCCATGGACGTCGTGCAGAAATCTGTTTAAAAACCTGGGTGTTCTAACCATCCCAGCACAGTATGTATACTCTGTATTATCATTTGTAGTGGAAAATCCTGAACACTTCAATCTTAATGCTGACATACATAGCCATAATACTAGGAATAAATATAATATTCACAAGGATTACAAATCACTGTCAATTGTACAGAGAGGGTTAACATTTACTGGAGCTTCCTTATTCAATGTCTTACCAACAGAAATTAAATGTTACCTACAAAAACCCAACTACTTTAAGTCCAAACTGAAGGAATTTCTGCTTCAGAACCCATTTTACTCTGTGAAAGAATTTTCTTCTTGGAATTTGGTAACTAAGAATGACTGATAAAATAGTATATATAGTGTATGGAAGGGGAAGGTGACAAAGTTGTCCACAATTACTAAAATGATATATGGTTTTTCTTTCTGTTGAAACTTTTGACAATTTAAGTAATTATTGTGTTTACAAAATTCCACTCATATATAGTAACTAACATGGGATAGCATGCATTCAAAAACTGCTGTGAAAAATTATCATACTAACAGGTTGTTAACTAATTGACTGCTTATGAGTTGTTGGTAATATAATTGATATTGTTAATAAGTGTGTGTACTGTTCCACATAACTGCAACTAACATGATATAATATGTAGTCGCAAATTACAGTGAAACTTATCATGGTTACTGGTTGTAAGAAAATAACTGATTATTAGATGCTGGTAACAAGTGTATACACTGTTCCACATAATAAGTATTAACTCGGGATTGTATTTGTAGATAACAGGAGATATTGGTTATACAAATGGGTTGTAGCTAACTTGTTGTCAATATATAATAACATTATCAATTATATAGTAATATTGACATTACAAATAAGTGTATGTACTGTTCCACATCCCCGAGATTATTCTCACATGGGATCAAAGTGAACATATCTATCTATCTATCTATCTAACTGAGTACATGCGATAGATCCGTATCCCATAATGTTGGTAATTTTCTTGGATTAAAAAAGCTTCTGGACATATTTGACCCCGTCATGAATAACTTTCTTACTCAAGTTAAAAATCATCCTAGAACCCCATAATACTTTCTACCTCATGTTCAAAATGAGTTCATTCATCTGATGTCGAACACTGTTCGGCAAAGTTTATAGTGAAACATTCACAAATCAAAATACTATGGTCTCATGTTTGACTCTACTCCTGACCATGCACATGGTGAGCAGATGTCACAAGTATTGAGATGTACAAGCTAATTTTCGGAAGAAATCAGTAAGCGTTAGGGATACTTTTCTCGTTTTCACCCAGATTCGAAAGGACGCAGGAAGCAGTGAGTGAAATGCTTAATACAGCTAGAAAAATACGGTATGGATGTACAGGATTGTCGTTCACAATGTTATGACAACGCTGCTGTGATGGCTAGGCACCAAACTGGCGATCACGAAATAAGCGAAAATTAAAATCTGGTGATATTTATGAATTGCGGTAAACTCAATTTGGTTGATGTACTGTACATACAGCCAAGGAGAATACTATAACGTTTTTCAGAAATACTGAAACTATTTATGTGTTCTTTTCTCGTTCCTCTATGAGCTGGGAAAAAACTCAGGAACTCCGTGCCGTGGTGGTAAGCCTTGGATATAAAAGCCTTCCTAGACCAATTTACTAATGGAGGGGAGAAGTTAATGATGCACTCCAGAAAGGTTTCAATCTTTGCCAGGAATGAGATGTAGTGATTGAAAGATGTCAAACGCGAAAAAACGTATGGTTGGATAGAATGCGAAGAACGCTGGTGACTGCTAAAGAAGAATTAGAATGAGTTATGAAGGGATCGCTGGATCGTAGTGTGAAAAGAGCGAAAGGTTCAGTCGTCTGCATGAAACCGACGCCAGATATGTATTTCTCCAAGATATTAAAAACTGGGTATTATAGCACTGACGATTGCGATCAAGAAGAAGTCTAGGAATATTGAGATTTTTATGGCTGTGATGCAAACGGAGAACCGTTATATGAAGAAATATTGAATTTTTGAATGTTAGTAATCACAAGAAATTATGTAAACATAAAAAATCTGAAGAACTTTTTGAATTCATTGTTCAGTACATAGATGAGAGCGTCTTTCAGAATCTGTGCATTTCAGTTCATATTATGCCTACGATTACATAACCATCGCAAGTTGCGGTTGATCTTTCAGTAAGCTAAAACCAAATACTGTCGTATCTGGGGGCTACAATGGGTCAAGAAAGGTTATGCGACATACCATTGCTCAGTGTTGAGCGGGAAGACATCGAAGAAACAGATGTAGAAAAAGTTATCAATCTATTTGCGTTCCAGGATACAAGGAAGGTGCAATTTTAAGTTAAATACTATTAAAGAATTTTAATTTTTTCTAAAACGGGAAGTATTTTTTTTTTAAAGATTTATGATTGTTTTATTTAGTGTATCTGTTTATTTTATATTTAAATAATTTGCGAAAGGGCGCAATTTCAGTGTTTGCCCTAGGCGCCATTTTCGATTGGTACGCCTCTGCCGCAGTGGCCAGTGACAACCAGTGGGGCAAGATTGACTCCAGCCTAAAGCAGTTCAAACCACCTACCCAGCTAGATTCTCCAACCTTCCCAAAAACCATCACTTACTTTCAAAAGTTCCTCACATCTAATCCGTCCTATATATATTTCCTCAATTCTACTTCCAACTCCGACAACCACATCTCCACCAAAATCTAGTCTATGAAAGAATTGTCCAGGAACAAATATCATCATCCTTCCAGCAGATAAGGGCTCCACCACTGTGGTCTTGGACTGCAGTGATTATGGTGCTGAGGCCTTTAGACAGATATCCAACACCAATACCTATTTACCACACTCTACAGATCCCACTTCTTTCATCAGCCTTGAATTTTTTTCCTTCCTTGACCTCATGGATCACTTACAAGGCCTCTCTTAACAATCCTTATCCCTCCTTACCCCTCAAAACCCTTGCTCACCTACCTTATACCTTCTCCCCAAAATCCACAAGACTGACAATCGGGGGTGGTCTATAGTTGTGGTATATGGTTCTCCCACTAAATGGATTTCAGCCTTTGTGGATCAACACCTTCAACCTTTTGTACAGAAACTTCCTTCCTACATCAAAGATAACCCACATTTCTTGGACCATCTGTTAATAGTCCCCATTCCCCTACTTCCAGACTCCTTCCTTGTATACTGATCATCCCTCACCACCATCTTGGCCTCAGTTTCCTTCATCACTCCCCCCCCCCCCCCTCAAAATCACACACAGTCTCCTCAGCACATCCCTAACCAACTTCATCCTCTCTAACAACTACTTATACTCCAATTTCAAAATATATCACCACACACGTGGCACTGCCATGGGTACCTGCATGGCACCATCTTCTGCTAACCTCTTCCTGTAATTGCAATCCCTTACACACCGAATGTTCCTTCCATACAGACTTGCAATCCGTGACAGATGCATCTGTTCTGATTATGAATCAAAAACTATCCTAAGCCCTTGTTCCCCTCTGCTACCTCCCAAGATCACGTGGAAAAACAAATCTCTCATGCTATCAACCACAACTCCTGTTCTACACCTCCTAAAGCTGACCGCGGACCAATATTCATCAGTGAGTTATTTCCTGGCCTGGAATCCATTAACCAGATCATTTGCTTTGGGCATGGCTTTCTATGTTACTTCTCTGAAATGTATGTGCTCCTTCCCAAAATCCTATCCACTGCCCCCCACACTTGCTTTAGCAGACCTCCTAATCTAAACAACATCTTGGTCCACAAGTATTTTCCTTCTGACCCTCTAGAGCTCAACATGGATTATTCCCCTGCAATAGGCCCCACTATTAACATGTAGTATGCATTGAGCCACTACCTATTCTCACCCCATCATAGGACAATCTTTTCCTATAATTGGACACACCATTTGTGATACCACCCACCTTGTAATTTACCAATTTACCTGTCTTCACTGCACCACATCCTATATCAGTCTTACCACTCAACAACTGTCCCACAGGATGAATGGCCATAAGCCATACTGCCAATCCAGACCATCCAGTGTCAATCTATGCCAGCTCACATGATTCCGACACACCTAAGACCTGTTTAACAGTTAGATCTGTCAGAGTTATTCTGGACACCACTACCTCTTTGTAACTGCATAGGTGAGAACTTGGTATCAACGCATCCTAGACACCAGACATATACCTGGACTCAACCTATGCTAAACCTGTCTGTTTCCATATATAATTTTCAACATCTATTAATATATTTTTAGTATATTTTTATTTATTTGTTTCTATTTTTATTTAATTAGTTATTTTCTCTTATAAAAGATTCAAATTATTTATTTTATCCTCTTTTTTAAAAAATCATTTTACCTCAACAGATTATCACAGAGATTATTCTGTTTCACAATGCACTTTCTTCCCCCACCACTCATTTAATCTCCACACTCCCACATGTTTCACCTTTAGTTCATTCGTATGGTGATTCTGGAAGTAATCATATCTTTCCTCCTGCCATATGTCTCACCTCCTACATGACTAAGTTCATTAACCGAAATATTGAGAAATGTATTTTTTACATCTTATTCTGGCCCTCCTGCCTCCATTTGTGCCAAGTGACAGATTATTTTCCTTATCCTACCTTATTTATAATAGTTATTGCTTTTCTCAGAAGAAACAAACTTTGATGCAATTGTTTCCTTTATAATGTTGGGTGCAGAAATTTGATGTGCCAACCCTTAGCTTCTGTCAGTTTTTGCCATATATTTCGCCATGAGAGGATGATATACTCCTGATTTTATAACCAGTTTAGCTGGTGTATCAGTTAATGTATATCCTGTTAGGTCAGTGTGAGCTTTAATTCTAATGAGTTGTACCAATCTGTGAAGGCTGTGAAAGTACTGTAACAATTCCAAGATCTTTTAACCTGGTACATATTTGTACAATGCAATACAACACAATAAATTCATTTGCCATTGATCCCAATATAAGAGACTGGCTCTTGGGATATGGAAGGTTTGTGTTACTATTGTGAGGTTATGGGGAGACACCAGATTGCTTCTTGAATCTGAGAGGATATCAGTATTCCACATACTGTAATGCTGTAATACTTTTATTCCCCCTTTCCATTTCTGCATTATGCACTGTCGCTTCTTTTGTTACCTTGAATATTCCAACAATACCTGCGTGATGTGTATCTACATACCTTCACCCTACTCCCACTTCTGTGTTTGAATCATTCATATACATGTGACGTGCAACTTTATCCAAGTGAAGTTGGTTGACGAGCATTGCTGTATTTTGTTCCAAGTTTTCTATCAATGGTATGTTCAGCATGGTATTTATTTTTGTAGTTGTTCCAGCATAGCTAATTTCAAAGAATTTAAATTTTTTTCTCAGTAGAAATTACCAGTTTCAGTATACTTTGAGTTCAGAGTATGCCACTGATAATGGAGGAATCTATTTCCATTCTTAGTAGTGAAGTGATCAACAATTTCATTCTAATATCAACATATGACTTAACAGCAGTAAAGAGAGAAGATTCATTAAATAAAATATAAAATGGCTGAGTGGAAACACTAAGTGGAGCAACTAGACATTTATATGACTGTGTTTGGATATTGAGAGGTGGACCATGTAAGCTATCTTAGAATTTCGTAGGAAATTTCACATAATGAAGTTTGTTTACAGTATCACGGGCATAGGTGAACCACACGATACTGCAACTTTAGAGTTATTCACATGGCTGATTAAAGCAATGAATCAATATATACAGTTTAACCACATAATAAATCAAGTTTCAATAGTAAGTTCACATTCTAAATCGATCTAAAAAGCTGTAAAAGGATACAGCCTAATATCAGTATATGCAATATTTGGTTATGATATAATTTCATTAAAATTAATATTTTTCTTCACTCTGTGAGTTATTCATGATAATAAACAGTTAAAAGATGGTAAATTTTGGATCAAGGAAACTATCCTAAAGAGTTTGAAGGTGTTAAAAGCCAAAAAGCCGGTATGAAAAACTTAACATGAAAATATACTCTCTAAAATTCGAGAAATCAGATGTTGGAAAGATTTAGAAGGTCAACGTGTAGCAAGAGACATTTTTTTTTTTTTTTTTTTTTTTTTTTTTTTTTTTTTTTTTTTTTATTTAGCACACATTTTTTACAGCCTAGTATCTAGAAACTAAAATAGGCCTTAATTTAACACAACAGTTTTACATTTGATATTTCAACAGATAATTTCACAATGAATTATTTCAGTTTTTGTTATGTATGGCTTTGGCAATATCTGTACAGTCTTTTCTTGTTGGCACGATACATACAATTGTTTCGCTGTTAACATATATTACAACTTTCTAAACTTGCTGCATTTTGTCATAATTGATTGATTATAGTTTTCTAGTTTTGTGTGGTGTCTGCAGTTTCCTGTCCACTTTATGGTTAGAATTTTTAATATTTCACTATGTCACTTCGTACGTCTACCACTACTACTATTACTAAACTATTACTACTATCTACTACTCTACCATCTAAGAAAGCATTTTCCAGCATTGGTATTGGTGCGGTAATCCGAATTCCAAATCTCCCGGAATAGCGCACGTTCTCAGTCTCTCTGGCAGCCAGAGTGACCGAGAAGGCCGCCCATCGGGAGACTGGCCACCTCCAACACTGGTTGTGAGAACTAATTTTCAATGATATATATCTAATTGCAGAAGTAAGAAGTCTTTAATATCCGGCTAGTAGGTTGTTCGTTTCACAGGTGAACTAGATTTGTTTAACATCTACTGCCGGTATTTGTTATTTTCAATATTTGAACAAATTCCTATTTTAAGATTATTGGCTACATAATTTACAACTTTTACTCTTAACTAACTATTAACATTTTTACATATTTTAAGAGATAACAATGTTTTACTTCAGAAGCGGCTCGAGACTGCAACTATTATCTATTATTTGTGTTATTGCAATGTCAGACCACATTTTATGCATCGGACTATAGTTCATGTGAGCACTAGTAAAGAACTTATACATTCACTATAAACTTTTATACGTGTTGCTTCAGCAAGTTCTTGTTTGTAGGTAGAATCTCCAGTGGTGTTGCTGCGAAACGGTCCATTTAAAGTCTTTAATATGGTTTAAGCACTCCTCTCCGCAGATCAGCTGGTTGCGTTTTCAGCACGATATATGACTCGCTGATCGAGCGCTTAGACACGCATTCGCTTGTGGCAGCTCTCGGGTGTTACTCTGTGACGTCATAGTCGGCTTGACTTGGCCTTCCTCTTGCTGTCGCTAAACTTTGCATGAATCTCTCCTTTTGCAGTTTGGATATATTTTGCGTCACTTCGTCTAGTTTGCGCCAAAGTTGCTCATTTTTTAGTATGTCTTCCGTTTTCATGTTTCTTAGTTCATGAAATCCTTCGTTTCTGGCTTCTGCCATTTGTGTGCAATCCCAGACGATGTGTTTGGGTGTACCCTCTTCCCCGCACTCACACAAGCTTGTGTCTTTTAGTCCTCTTTTATGTAGTAGGCTGGGATATGGCCCGTGTCCAGTGATGTAATGAACAAGTCCGGTTGACGGATCCAGGTGACGAAGGTTTAATCTCTCTTGAATTGTTGGCCAAATATTGTAGGTTCTCCTGCCAGTCGTACTACGCGACCACTGTTGTTGCCATTCTTCCATCAAGACTGTTTTTATCTCCCGTGCTTCTGTAACCGGTCTTCCTAAAATTTGTTCTACTTTTTCGGCGTCACCTGGTTCGTAGCCAATAGTGTGCCCCTCTCTTTCTAACTTCTAGGTCAAGTGGCCAAACGCCCAACGCAACCAGCAGAGAGTCGGTCGCTGTTGTGCTATATGCACCACTTAATCTTATCAGTATGCTTCTTTGTACGCTTCTTAGTGCCTGGCGAGGTTTAACTTGTCGTAACTTATGCGCCCAACTGCTAGCAGCATATCCCACAATCGAGGATAATATACTGTCGTGATACCTCCTTATTATGGACGTTGGAAGATGAAATCTTCTTTGCCCAATACTGATCAGTTTGTTCATCACTATTTTGGCACGACTGCACACCTCCGTTATATGGTCAGTAAAATTTAGTCGCTCGTCTAGCGTGACTCCCAGGTATTTACAAGTTCTAACTCTTTTTATGGAGACGTCGTTAACTTTTATTATTGGATTTCGCTTGGGGCGGCCACTGAGAACCATGAATTGAGTCTTGTGAGGTGCAAGGGTTAATTTCACTTTGGAGCACCAGTTTTGTAAATGTCTTAATGCCATTCTGCTTCTAGCCTCTACTTCGTCCCTTGTTCCGCCTTGTATCAGCAGTAGAAGGTCATCCGCGAAGGCAACAAGCCCCAGGAGTCCTTCTTGCCCAATCATGCTTTCTATGGCCATTTCGAATGTTACGTCCCAGAACACTGGTCCACACACCGATCCTTGCGGACAGCCTTTAGTTAATTTTTTCTCTATTTTCACTCGTGGACATCTCAGTTTGGCAAATCGGTTTTTACAGTAGTCGCGGAACGTTCCATAGAGGTTACTAGGAATTCCTATTTCTCGCAGGCGGCTAAAAAGAGCCGGCCACCATAAGTTATCGAATGCTCCAGCAATGTCGACGGCGATAGCTATTACATACTTGCTATTACTACTTTTCACTAGATGCACGGCCTTATTTATGGCATCATCGGTCGACCTACCCGCTCTGAAACCAAACTGATGTACACTCATACCATACTTTTTCCTGTGTTCCTGTAGTTTCCATACTAAAATTTTTTCCTGCACTTTTCCAAGCACATTTAGTAGACAGATCGGCCGATAGGATTTAGGATTTAATGGATCCTTGTCGTTCCCCTTCTTTAGGATCACCACTTCACTCTGCTTCCAGATATTTGGAACCCTGCCTTGCTGAAGGCATTTATTAAACAGTATGCAGAGTGGTGAAGCCAACTGGACAACTAATGCCTGGAGCACTTCAGCAGCGATTCCGTCCGGTCCAGGTGTCTTTTTCCGCGACATGGCGTTAATCGCTTTAATTACTTCGTCTGGTGTCACATCATCCGCTAAAGTAGCTGAGGTAATAAATTTCATTGTGACCTTTACGGAGATTTTCTTGCTCTAAACTTTCACCTACTGCCTCATCGTCGGGTAATAGTACTTTTAACAGTTCCTCAGCTGTTGCGCTCCAATTGGCCGTCATGGTCCCGTCTGCCCTTCTTACGGTTGATAGTGTAGTCGGTGGTCTCAATTTGCTAGCTGCGATCTTGTAGGGGACGCCCCAGGGATCTGACTTTAAATTAGCGTTTACATAAGCCTCCCAACTCTGCTGCTTTGTTTTTATTAGCAGCTCTTTAAAGGCAGTCTTCCTCTCCCTGTATCTATCGAGAAGCAAGCACCTATCGGCAGCAATCATGCACCGTTGGTACTCTTTTCTCGCCTTCCTCATCTCCGATCGTAGTTTTTGCAGTCGGTCGCTCCACGGTATGTCTGTAGTATTCGCTGGTCTTTTGAGGGGAATGGCTATTTTCATTACGCGCTGAATTTCACGCGTGATCCCTCTTGCTATGACATCTACATCATTACCTTCCAATAGATCCACTGGTAGACGGAATTCATCTCTTAGTCTTGCCCAATCTGCACTACGTAAGTTATATTTTTTCCTTGTGTCGTTAATTTCATTGATTTGCAACCTACCTTTGGCCAGATCAAACAGAATCAAGTTGTGGTCACTTGTAGTTTCGTTTTCAACCACCCTCCAGTTTCTGGCTAAGTTTCCTGCCAGCTGGTTGGTCAGCGTTACATCGATATTCGATTTTGCACCGGCTCTATTACTAAACGTTGGAGCATTATTAGGGCAGTTCCTGACTTCCAGGCATAACTCATTTAACAGTTCCTCTACCATTAAGCCTCGTTCATCCGTTGTATCACTGTACCAGAGCGGGGAGTGTGCATTTATATCTGCTGTTATAATTATCCTTTGATCTTGTAACTCAGTGCAAATTTTTCTTATTTTATTTAGATAAGCATCTATAGGGTCCTTATATTGGCAGTACATCGATACCAAAGTAACGCTACACCACCCGGTATCGATCTCTGCACATGCTGTGTGCTCATCACAGTATTGCGATATTTTGGTTACAGTTAGTTCTTTGTTTAGTACAATGATTCCTGCCATAGGTTTAGGTCCACTTACTATGGTTTGTGAGGATACTGGCATGTGTGGTATTTGTCCGCCCTTAGAGTAAGGCTCTTGCACACAGATAACATCCCAGTCATGTTGCGCAGCAAGATTCCTTAGCTCATGCAGGACCATATTTGTCCGTCTTGCATTAATTTGTGCAACTTTGATTGTACCTTTCATCTATGGGTGTTTAGTGTAAACATTACTCTGAGGCCATGGAAGTTTCGCGTCGAAAACTATCCTTCCATGAGTCATCACAAATTGTTTATATATTTGGTCCGGGTCAAAAATCTCATTTCTGTTGTTGAATAATTTTTTAACTAGCGTCAACAACTGGGCTGGATCCGTGGGTAAGTTGCTGGTCTTGAGTTGTATTCTGTCCACTGCTTCAAGTTGAGGAAAGGTGACTGTTTTTCCTGCTGGGTGCAGCATCCTAGTGAGGTGCCTAAGTGCCATTGCCAACACATGCTCTTGTTCTAATCTGCTAATTTTTACCGTGTTCTCAAGGTCTATGTATATTTTTGTGGGATCTAACGCAGCTCTTTTTTCAAACTTTGTTTGCAGTGATATTTTAGGGTGTGTAGATTGCGCTGCCGTCGGGCTTGCATCGACCAAGTTAGGCCCTTTACACCAACCAAGTCCTGCCCTTCTTCCTGGGTAAGGAGGGGTGGTAACAGTTTGTGTGATTGTATCCTTCAGTCTGGTTTTTATTTTTGCGTATTCTTCGGTCTGAACTGCAGTGTCTTTCGCTATGTGTTTCGTCTCTACGTATTCTTCAGTCTGAACTGTAGCATCTTTCGTTGTGTTTTGTGTCTCTGCGACTTCTTCCGTCTGTACTGCTGAGTCTATCATTTTTGGTGCTAAGTCTCGGCCTTGTTTTTTACTTCTAAAGTTTGCCGCTCGTTCTGCATCCCTGCGCTTCCGTGACGGATTTTTATTTTTTCTCTTGTTTGTTATTACTATCCCATGTTTATTATACATAAGGGTTTTTTCAATCCCTTTTGCTGTTTTAACTGAGACAAACATAATTTTTCTTACGCCACATATTAAAATTTAGGAAAGCTCAGTACAAATTAAAGGTTGTTTTTGAAATGTTATATGGTAAAGCCAGACATGTGCAGATAGGAAAATTAATTATTTCGAGCAGTACACATAAATTCAGGAGGAGAAAACATTTTCAGAATATATAATAATTTATCAGGTATTTTTAAGAAAAGTGTCATATTATGGTTGAAATGAAACAAAGTAGCAAAGTTTTTAACATGTAAGTTAAAACATATGTTATAGATAGTCGAGTCTGATGATTACATCAGATAGCAGGATGTTCATTTTCAAAAATTAATTATAAATCAGACGAAACAGCTAGAGACTCCAAAAGCGAGCCATGGGCATTTGAGAACATGCAGAATTTTTTAAAATATGCCTTAAGGTCATCATAAAATTATGAGCGGTGTCGATTACACCAAAGCCCACCTTTAATCTAGAAGAGTAAATAGGTCATGTTTAGTATCAAATGAAGGATAATTCCATTAGAAGCTGAAAAAAACGTTGTCTGAGTCCTGTAGCTGTAAAACTGTAAAAGTTATTAACAAATTTCGGAACTACAGGAAATGACTTTTTACGGCAAACTGTTATAGATACAGAAATTTCTGTAAAGATCAAAATTTCTAGTTACCCCACATTCTAGCTACTATTGAAGTTTCAGAAACTGTAGGAGTAGTGAGAGCTAACATAGGAAGAACTATTTTGCAGATCATAGCATGATGGCACAGTTGTCATGCCATTTGGACTTTCACCACGCAGTGATCTTTGGTGAAAACAAGGGTTCTATATATACAGATAGCGAGTGCTTCCATCGCCTTTTGCCTGGTGACGTGTAACGTGTAGTGCTGCGTAGCGCCTAGTGCTCTAAGCAGGAAGTGTGGTGCAGTTAGTCACATGTGAGGAGGAAGCCATCTTAAAATTTTTGTAGAACTGTGAAAAATTCTCAACTTCAATGTGACTTTTAAATTTTATATAATGGGGTTTGGTCTGGTCTGATCGCTTTTCATAACTTGCAATCTAAAATTTTGGTGAAGATTTCTTATAGCCATCGATTGTTGTGGACTTATATTAATTTTCTGAGAATATAGTGAACTTTGAATTTGAACTTACTAGCAGTGACTTTTTTTACAACATGAACCTTACCTTTCCTAACTTGGAGTTTAATCAAGATAGGTGGCGGCCAATAGAAATTTTAAACAATCGATAATCCAATGGCTTATATGTAACATGGTTGGAGCTAAGGTGATAAACAGTTTTTACAACCCCTGTGTACAGTTTCATCCCTTACAACTAAATGTTCAGACAATTGCACTTTAAGGCATGTCGACTTCTGGGTCATTAGCGCCCTGGCTAAAACATGGAATGACAATGTGTACTGTCTGCATGGCTGACTGTAAAGGGGTTGGCCACACCGACAGCATAATAAAGTATGAAAACTAAAATACCGCCCGTATGGTTGACTGTAAAGCAGTCGGCCATGCAGACAGCCATATAGAGTAAAACACGTAAACCAAGGCTGTAAACTGGCCATAAATAGACAAACTTAAAAATACTGACTGGTTGGCTGTAAAAGTGCCAAACAGCTTAAAAAGCATTAAAACGACAAACTGGTTGACTGTGAATCGGCCAGCCAGATATAAAGTAATAGGTTAAAATCCCTTAAAAAAATAACAGTACCTGGATCGTTGGTTGTAGATAGCCATTTTAAAACCTAGATCTGCCCAAAATTTTCATGGTGAGACCGGCCAAATTGCAAAATTTTAAAATCTTCAACACATTGTTATTGTTTAAAATAAGGGATAGATCGTTGGCTAGGCCAATGTCTGCCCTTCAGTCTTAAAACAACACACAATAAGTTAAAATGTGGTGCACCATCAAATGTACGCCACAAGCATCACAATCTGGTGGGTCCTCCCGATGGAATCCATGTGTCAGAGGACAGTGACCTATATGGAGGCGAGTAAGGAGAAACACATCCCTCCTCGCCTACTGGAAGGAGCTAATCCATGGCTGAATGGTCAGTTTGTCCAGCCAGAGCTTATTATTCTTGACTTCCAGCCACTGCCTCTGCCATATCTCAGACACAATTCTTTTCGCCACTGAGGCAAGGTCTGACATTGGGACTGGAGCAAAGTTGATTCTGATCTTGTCACAGGCTATTTTGGCAGCTTCATCAGCTGCCTCATTCCCCCCGATTCCCACATGGCCCGGTACCCAGCAGAATAATACCTCCTTTCCATAGGATTGAATGGAAAGGAGGGCATCCTGGATGTCCTGGACCAAATGGTCTGCTGGATACATGTTTACTAACGCCTGAATACAGCTGAGGGAATCACAGCATATGATATACTTCATATTGTGACTTACCTTCATATGCTGGAGCGACTTCAGCAGGGTTTGGCACTCGGTGGTGTAAACGCTGCACCTGTTATCCAGCTTGTATGTGTAAGTCGCTCAAGGGAACACAATGGAACAACCTACTCTGTTAACCTGCTTAGACCTATCCATCCATATATACCAGGGTAAAGTCATTATTTAAAACATCACTAAAAATCCTTATAAAAACATTTTTCATTAATAAACAGCTTGTTGTACCGTGACAGTTCTAAAATCATTCTGGGCCTCCTTAAAAGCCACCCAACCCTGGTAATAAAAAGAGGGTAGCTCAAACCCATACTCTTCTAAAATAGCCCTTGTGTGGTAGCTAAATGGTTTGGTTGCTTTTTGGCGATTAGCATATAGCAATTCAAAGTTTGGGTGAATAACCATGTCATACATGGAATTGCCAGGTGTTGTGGCAACGTGCAGGTAGTGTCACAACAAGAGGAGGTGCCGGCAGATGGAAAGCGGCAGCTCACCAGACTGGGTATTGGG
Organism: Vandiemenella viatica; assembly: GCA_031002005.1. Taxonomy (NCBI): domain Eukaryota; kingdom Metazoa; phylum Arthropoda; class Insecta; order Orthoptera; family Morabidae; genus Vandiemenella; species Vandiemenella viatica. The sequence continues at coordinate 163,350,987 of CM061920.1, forward strand.
CTGGTATGGCAGGCATCCATGGCAAACAGAATTCCCGCATGGTGGACACTATCTAAAATGCATAGATAACTGTCCCATGCCAATCCGTATACTACGCAACAATACTCCAACCATGAATGTACAAAGGCTCTATAAAATTGTAGCAGGCAGGAGTGATTAGCACCCAATGACATGCCACATAGACATTTTAAAACATTTCAAGCTTTTGAGGCCATGATTTTCACATCTTTAAGATGTGGCAGCCAAGTTAACCTACTATCTAAACTGAGGCCCAGAAACTGAACAGATTTCGTAAAAGCTAAAATGGTGTTCTTCAAGGTAAGGTGTGGCTCTGGTAAAAGACTTCTACCAAGAGAAAAAGGTACACACTGGGTTTTCTCGGCAGAGAAACAAAAATCGGTGTGCACTGACCATGCATGCAGCCAGTTCAGCGCGAGTTGCAGCTGTCGCTCAGCGCTTCTCAGGCTGGACGATGTACAAAAAATTAAAAAATTATCCACATATATGGAGCACCATATGAGATTCCTTATTATGGCTGAAATTCTATTAATATCAATGATGAAAAGGGCCACACTTAAAACTGAACCTTGAGGAACACCGTTTTCCTGAATAAAAACATCAGACACTTCACTGCCGATTCGGGACTGGGAGCAACGTACAGAAAAAAAATGATTTAAAAAAAAATGGGGAAAGTTTCTCCTAAAACCCCATTCATGTAACTGCTTTAAAATAACATGCTGGCAGGTAGTATCATAGGCCTTTCCGATATAAAAAAAAATACCCACCAGATCATGGCTGTGGATAAATGCGTACTGTATTGCTGCTTGCTTCCAGCAGGATCAGGTTGTCCAAGGTGGAACAGAACTTCCTGAATCCACACTGAAAGTGGGTCAGAAGGTTTTGGGATTCTAGACACCAGACGAGGCAGTGATTTACCATCCTCTCCAGAGTCTTTCCCACACAGCTTGTTAGGGCAATACTACAATAGCTACCTGGCAACAATTTGTCTTTCCCAGGTTTTAAAATAGGAATTAGTGTTGCTTCTTTCCACTAGTTGGGAAGAGTCCTCAGTGGCATAGCTAGCGTGGGTGACACCTGGGGTGGTTATCGATGGTGTCAACCCTTGAAAACTTAAATTTAAAATTAAGAAAAATATAATATCTTGTAAGTGTAAATAATGATATTAATAAAAAATAATTTTTTTTTTTGTAACAGTTTAACGTCCCTTTTTAACAACGTGGTCTTTAGAGATGGGAAAGGATGGGGGCAAGGAATGGGAAGGAATTCGGCCATGGCCTTTTGAAGGAAGCATCCCGGCATTCGCCTGGAGTGATTTGGGGAAACCATGAAAAACCCAAATCTGGATGCCCGGACGGGGATTCGAACCGCCGTCGTCCCGAATGCGAGGCCAGAACGCTATCCGTTACACCACCACGCTCGGTGATATTAATAAAGCATAATTAATTATCATTTATTGTTATTAAAATTATAGTTAGTAAAATTGTAATATTAACATAATTTAAAAGATGCACAAATAAACTAAAAACAATTTCTTTCACAATCTCCTTTTTTTAGCTTTAACAGCTGCAAACTCGTAAATCACATATTCAGAATTATCATTTTGCATTACTTTGTGTTCAATAGTCAATATGGCAAGATTTTAGCCACACGTTGCTCACCGGTGATCGAAAGTGGTTTTAGATTAATTTTAACTCCTCTGAAGATCGGGCCTCACTTGCCCAATACTGTTCCGCACCGTCACGGCACCAACAAGTTTCTCAGTGTTGGTGCTCACTCAATCGAAGTTTGTCCAAATGAGACGGTGTGCCGGCCGACACTCGGCTGGCATTGGATTGGTTTATGTTTTGACAGTGCGGACCAGTGTCGTAATGCTGGATGTGGAGAAGAGCATAGAGAGAGAGTTCGAAAATTTCCCTTCCTTTACGACTAAATGTTGTTTTCATGTTATTATTTGCCTAAAAAAAAGTCTTTTTTTTATCCATGTTCATCAGATGTTCGTAAAATGTAGGAAGAGTCCTAGCATCTTCACATTAAAAAATCAAAGCTTTGCCAGAGTTGAAGATCAGTTTTAAGACCCACAAAAATTGCAGCCGAGATCCGCAGTTATAACCGAACCTCTCCCACCCAAATCTCACACCGTAATCAGATGCAAGACTAATCTAGAAGTACTGAAAAATATGTATTCAAACACACAAAAGTGGATTCATGTCTTTTGATACCAAAAATAGATGGCATAGAAAAAATGTTTATTTTATCATGTTTAAAAACTTATTTTTCATTACACCTATATTCGGACTGGTTACTCAAATGGTTACTGCATGCGAATTGGAAACTGAAGGTCCCGGTTCAAATCCCAGTCTCGATTGTAATTCTTGCAGGCCTTAAAATTGACATTTACCTCTGGCAAAGCTTTTATCTGTTACTGCGAAGGAGGCTTGGTGGTTCGAATTTCACATTAATGTGTAGGTCTTCTTTTCAAGTTAGGTGACTACGATATAGGTGTACCGTGAGTTTCCCAATAAGAAACTCTGTGACTAGAACTTTGAGACAACATGAAATTATTGTTTTTACTATACAAAATCTTTACGACCTATAGTTAAATTAAAATATGTTATAATCTCATACTTAACTAACAAAAAGTACTGAGTGAATCAAAAAGAACCTCAGACAAAACAAACACGGCAAGTGTGAAGTGATTGACATTTCACTGAGATTGCATTGAAACAAGAGAAAAATTTTCATTCTGGTACAGCGTGGTGATGATTTGTTAACAATGCGCTGGGATACTATTTTTGTACACAAAAGATCAACTAGCTAGGTGATTACGTGAGTCAGATAAAAAAGTATTTGAATGTACTTTCGTTCCAAAACTGTGCAAAACAAAGTACAGTACTCAATAATTTAGCAGGGTGTCATACCTACCTGTCATCCCCAACAATGATTCCCTGAAACAATCATTTGAAAACATTAAAGAAGACTAAAGACCGGGTAGGAACACGGGCGAGCTAGGGAAAAGCGTGGACACTATGGGGGAGCCGTCACTCGGCCGAATATTGTTGCGGTGACGGCACTGGCCAGTATTCGCAAAGTGCTGCTCGAACTTTACACTTAGGAACTGATACACAAACTGGCACAAATTAAAATCCCAACACCCAGACGGAGTTGTGATAAATGAATGAAATATGGCCCCAAGTACGCCCGCATGAAGAGAATTAAATGATTAAAAATTGAAAGTTTTATATATAATAATATGAGAAATACGGTGCTATTTACTATGTAAACTGCAAAAAAAAATTTAGCGTATAAGTGGCGAACAGTGTGGTGTAACATGACACTTTGTTGTCCACAAGTTTTTTTTTTTTTTTTGCTAAGTACACCAAGGCAAAGTGTGACAACTCTCTTCACCCAAATGACTAACTGTGAGAAAGGTTGGAGAATTGGTGTGTTTTTAAAGGGTGCATCATATCGTGAAATCTCCTGAGTGATTGGCCGTAGTGCAATGTCAGTATACAGACTTGTTACACAGTAGATGAATACTCTAATACTCCTAGAGCAGGCATGGGTCCATGCAGATGGATAACAGCACATGAAGACCGCCAAATGGTGTGGGTGGCTGTTGCTGGCGGACAGTGGCAGATCCAGGGGGGGGGGGGCCTAGGGGCTGAAGCCCTCCCGAAAAGCATCAAGGTCATCCCCTACGACATGGATTTTCGGGACCTTTTTTTTCCAAACCAAATCCTAACCCCCCCCCCAAACCAAAATCCTGGATCCACCACTGCTGGCAGATAGTTGACTGCAGGGCAGATCCAAGCAGTGGTTACAGATAGTCACACTTCCCCTCTCCCCGGACAATTGTAAACTAATTGCTTGAAGCTGGGTTACACTCTCTGGCATCTGTGCAACGTGTCCCATTAATCTAATTTCATTGCCAGCATCATCTAACCTGGTGTAATGCAAAACGCAAATGGACATGTGAATGGCATACGTTTGTGTTTAGAGAAGAGTCTCGATTCTGTCTGTGGCAAAGTGATAATCGACAACATGTTCGCAGGTGTAGTGGAGAAATGGCTTACCTGCTGTGATTTCAGAATGTCACGCAAGTGCAGCCACTGGTGTCATGTTTTGGCAGCAATTAGTTTCGACAGCATGACTGAGTCGGCTGTTGTTGAAGGCAATGACAGTCCATCACTATGTGGACGGGGTACTGCATCTTATTGTGATACTCTTCATGTTCACCATCCAAATCGCATTTTCCAACAAGGTAATGCCCGTCCTAATACTGCGGCCATTGTCACACAACCCTTGTGAGAAGTTTCGATCACAATTTGGACAAGCACGGCCCCCAGATTTGTCCCCAATAGAGCATGTTTAGGATACCAGGAGTAGACACATTAGATCACATAGTCACCCAGCACAAACCACACATAATGAGACATACACCAAGAAGACATCCGAACACTTGTTGAGTCAATGCCGGCATGGATCCAAGAATGTATTGGTGCTCAAGATGGGCGCATTTCTCACTGACAACTGTATCTAACGGTAAAGGTGGCCATACACGATCACTCCATCAGTCCAAATGGACTGAAGCCACTCCATTATCATGTCATCTGTGGGGAAATTGATGTGGATAACATGGACTGACGCGATTATTTGGATATCCGGTCAGTCTAATATCCATCAGTTTCATCCATCAAGCCGACTGACAGTGTGTGGGGAAAACCACGTGGAGTGACATCATGCCGTCACTCCAGTCGGTCTGTATATGGTGAAACCGTGATCCAAACAGTCCTCATTCTATCGCCGAACACCGAGCAGACAACATCAGTGTCTTGAGTGGACTACACAACATTGTACCAATTCTTTTTTGTTTTGAATCTGTTATAGAAATATTTGTTTTGCTACTAGTTAAATATTATTTTGAATGTAGAATTGAAAATAATGCAGTTTTAAACATTATTAAGTTACAATTAAAACAATATTAATTTTTTTTTTTAAATAATGGTGTGTTATAAGACTTTGTGCTGCAGATCATTGAGAACTATAAAGACTTACCATGCTTTTAGGATCTCTAATCCTGACTGCCATGACAAAATATAAATATATGTGTCACTAAATCAATTGCTAAAAAATAAAGCCATAAAAGCCAACAGAGAAACCATATTAAAAAAATAGATAATTCCTTGCCCTGGATATATCTTCAAACTATCCTAAAATTCTACTATTCATGTATGCGTGATGTGATTTTAATTTCCACCAGTGTAACTATAGGGCGACCATAAGATTTCACTATAAATTTAAAAAGTCGAAAGCTACCCAATTATTTGTTACTGAAAGATTAACATAGGCTGTATTTGAATTACTTCACAACCTTGGTATTTGCGGGACCAAGGGATATTGAGAGGAAAGTTAACAGAAGTGGCTTCATCCAAATAGAAGGAATTCTAGACCCAGATGGGGTCCCATTGGTGTAAACCTAGGATCCAGGTCCCACAATTTGTGACACCCTGGGGGTTACTGTATAGTCAGAGAAGCAACTCTACATTAAGTTCCTTCATAAAAATAAAAGAATAAATAAAATATAAAACCATAATTAAACGTAATTAAAAAAAACAATGGGTTAGGTAATAAAAGAATATGCCTTTGTGATATCTGACTTATTTACATGAAGTACTTAACAAGTGAAGTATTTTACTACCCGCATAAGAAATATGTACCTACAGACATTGTATGCACTGAAGACCGTCTCCACGTGTAAATTTTAGATTTCTAGGGCCGCTCTGTAGCGTATAAATAAAGATGCTGTAAACGGCTCGAATGTTCATTCAGTTTATGATTAAAGCTCAATTTTTGTTCAGGAACAGACGTTCTACATCCCTGTCGATTTAAGGAACCCGTAAGAATTTAGGTACCTATATTCGACAGAGAGGTTACCCATAATAGAAATCTTCTTCTGTAAATTTATTATGGAAAATTCTTAGAGAATCATAGTTTTATTTATTTCGGCGAGATCATATTTGCAGATTCTTGATTTCTCAATCAGTAGAAAGCATAGCAAACTTATATGAACCTAGAGTTAAAGTGCTTACTAATGTTACGATTTCGTTAGCGAGATAAGCAGTTCCGACTGTTTTAAACACATGCCCTACAAAAACTGATTACCAATGACAGACGATACCATCAATGAACACTTGACTTGAAACCTGACAGTATTGCTAGTTTAATGCAGTTTTCTGAATCATTTTATTTGCATAAATTTGAACATGATACAATTTCATGTCGAGTATAGGTGCACTGTCGACAATAGGTAGGTACGCAGAGTGTAAATCAGATAACGTAAATGTACTCAATTTATACATCACGAATCTGTCAGATGATAAATTCAAAAATTACTAGAAAATACTTCAAGGCACTTGCGAATTTTAGCTTGAAAACTAATGCAATGCTAAATAAGCAAAACAATTTTGAAGCCTAGACTACGCATGTCCCGGCATACGTTTGGTTGCTTTTTTTTAATTTCAAAGAAAAATCTAACATTTTTCTTGAAAATTTTTTGAGGATTTACAATTTAGCTGTCTAATTACCATGATTTTAACAATTATATATATATATATATATAATATATCCTTTGATTTTAAAACTTCCTCTCTTTATACAAGAAAACTTACATTATATCCACCGCCACTTCTAACAAACCAAACTAGTGACGGACAGAGACAATGTGACGGATGGCAAGCACGAGTTCCTGTGATTGTTGGAGCTACAGAGCAGTGCTCTCTTTGTTTAGGCGTGCGATGTTGCCAATAATTATACTCTACTGTAATGAAAGAGCAGAGCCCCCTGGATCGTCAACTTAAAAACAAATATTCAAAACATTAAAGGTAGACATGTTTCGACACCAAAGGTTAAAAGAAGTCAATCCAAAAAAAAAAAAATGTATCACACTAATTTGGATTACTATTTTCGAAATGTGGGTGTCACCTCCAAACGGGTGACACCCGGGGCAGGCCGCCCCCACCGCCCCCCCCCCCTCCTAGCTACGCCACTGATTGTCCTCCAGTCCAGATATTGTTAAAAATATCTAGAAGGTAGTCTTTAGCATCTTCACTAAGATGCCTTAGCATCTGGTACTGGATCATATCAGGCATTGGAGCATTGTCATTGGTGCCATTTAATGCTGACTCCAGCTCCCAGGATGAAAACAGGCTATTATGCATTGTATCCAATGCATCGAAGCAGAGCATGCGCCTTTCGGCAGCAGTTCTTCGTTGCTGGGTCCAAATTTGCAGATGAAGTGATGGCAGCGAAATACTCTACCATCAACTGCACTACACTTTGTTCATCTGTAGCTACACATCTGTGATCCAGTAATCCAGATACTGGTGGAAGGGAGTACCTTCCAGATGGGCTCCCATACTTTTGATGATGTATTGGAATGATTAATTGAGCTCAGAAAGTTCTGCCATGACCTTTTCTTGCTCTCCTTAATATCCTTAATAATCCGACACGCGTTAGCTCTCGCAATACGCAATGCTACCAGGTTGTCGGATGTTGCGTACAACCTAAAACGTTGCAACGCCCCTCTGCGACCCTAAATAGCGGAACGACATTCGTCATTCCACCAGGGGATGGGCGTCCTTTGCAGCGATCTGGAACTTTACCTGGTGAATCACTTCCATAAAGTAATTCACCTTCTCCTCAACATTGTTATACTCATTAAGAGTAATGGAGCAGCGGTAGAGTTGCCAATCAGCTTTGCAGAGTTCCATTTGCGTCGGTTATTGCCTCTCCACGTTCACATTCAGCATGCATCCATATAGGGAAGTGGTCACTTCGATGAAGGTCGCGATCCACCTCCCACTGCACAGAGTCTGCAATTGAAGGAGAGCACAATGAAAGATCTATGGTAGAGGACGATCCGGAAGTAGTGTTGTAGTGGGTAATTTGACCTGTGTTCAGGATACAAACTTCCTCTTGTTCCATTAATCTACCAATTACTCGGCTTATGAGGCAATCGATGTTTGAGCCCCACAATGCACTGTGTACATTGAAGTCTCCTAGGAGGAGGACTTGTCGAGTAAGCTGCCACAAGATATTGGGGAGGTCTTCATAATCGATGGGCACAATAGGTGGTACATGAATGGAGCATATGGTCAGTTTGATGAGACTGTGTAGCCTCAATACCACTGCTTATAGGTTAGAGGTGAGAGCAACAGGTTGGGAGTGGACAGTGTTTTGGACAAACACAGCCACTCCTCCCTTCACTTGATCACCCTCGGTATTGTCCTTTCTATAGATGTCATAACCTCTTAGCACTGGATGGTCTAAAGTGTGTCTCTTGAACATAGAGTAAAAGGGGTTTAGACTGTGCTAAGAGCTGTACTTCCTCTTTGTGGGCCTGAAAGCTGTTGATATTCCACTAAAGTATGGGAGCCATCCTTACCTATTTAACCTTACCCGCCCCAGTTCGGGTGGGTCCTCATGTGATAGCTGTTGAGGAATGGAACCAGAATCGTCCACCAGCATTACTATGTCTTTGTATTCCAAAGACACCTCAGATTCAGAAAAGATCTCTGTAACTGGAGGGTTTTTCTTCCAACAAGACCTTCTTTCCCTCTTTTCTGGGCTACTTTGTAGCCTGGGAGGCGAAGAAGTAGGGGATTTTAAAAAAAGGTATTGGGTCCGAGTACTGAAACTTTGGATCCCGGACCTTCCGATCAGTTTGCCTTAAATTGCAAGCCAATGTTGCAGCCATTTAAACTGTAGCAGAATGCGTTGCTGCTACAGTGCTTACAACAACAGGCTTCTCTGCGGTTGCTGGTGGAACTGATGATTCTGCTGTCGAGGTGGTCGGGGTTGCAGACATGTTGCTACCGACATCCGCAGTCTTAGGTGTTATGACATTGGTGGACCTGGCACCACATTTGGATTGACATGAGCACATGGTACTTGTGCCCATGTCTGCAAATTCTTAGCTTCACCAAAAGAAGTCACTCCTTGGTTTCCAACTCCTATATCTTATTTTCATAGTCTGTATGTGACCCAGAACATTTGACACACACTTGTGGGAGGGTGAAACCAGTACCAGGCTTTTGAGCTGCCTTTCTACATTTCATACAGGTGGGATTGCCTTTGCAGGTTGCCGTCATATGACCAAACCGCTGGCGCTTGAAACAGTGCATGGAGTCTGGTACATATGGGTGTACATTTAGATTCAAATAACCTGCTTTAATATCTTTCATCAATGTTGGAGTGTCTAACGTCAGGATGAAGGTGGCAGTCTTTTCCAGACTGCCATTTACCTTTCACGTTATCTGACGAACCGCGACCACATGTTCTGATGACCACTCCTTAAGGAGTTCCTTGGTCTCTAAATCGATTAGCTCCCAGCAGGTGATCATGCCATTACTCGAATTCAGGGTTTTATGGAGTTTGCACTTTACTGCTGAATTCCCCGAGTTTGTCAGACTTAAGGAGTAGGACAGCCTGCTTGTAGGAGGATGTTTCCAACAGCAGTGCCCCATTCCATAGCTTTTTGACAGATTTTAGTTTTCTGCAAATACACTCTAACCCTTTGTGTATATAAAAGGGAGAGACCTTATCAAAAGATCCCTCAACCCTTGACATTATTAAAAATGCGTTATCTATAACATAATCCTTTCTATTACTCTCTGTATTCTCAGGAGGACTTTCCACCATTCCCGGTTTGCCAGTTCTTTGGGTGTTAGTTATCCCCTGCGACCAGCCCATGCCACAGGTAGTAGAAGGAGATTTGAGTTTTTTGGTTATTTTTCTCAGGAGTTTGGAGGAATAGTTGTCGAGCAACATGGAACCCCCGCATCATGTCACCAGGCCTAATGCAACAGGTGTGTGGCAGGTGGCCCTGAGGTTATATGCTAGCGGGTGGTTTGCGTCACCACCCATCCACCTCCTCGGCATATTACTCACCTTGAGTTTGAGGGTTTTTTATAGAGGTTTGTTCCATCCTCGTGATCCGGGCGATGAAGCCAAGATCCCTGCTCTCCTAGACACACAATGTTCCACCATCCTGACACAGAAGAACAGTTTCAGAGAAAATCTTTTGAAGTGGCCAATGGAGAATGTAATGTAGGAAAACTGTAGCATTGCTGCATATCTGAGAAATGAGGAAATTGTTTAAGAATAAGTACCAGCTAAGTTTGAGAAGTGAGAAAAATAGTGTCTGAAAAAGGCTCATCTAGGAAATTTTGCATAGCACTGAGGCATGCTATTAAGGAATTTTTGTGTAAAGGATGTGGCAGTAAGTGACATAGGGTTGTCATTCAAGGAAATGCTTAGTGTCTATAATATGACAAGGAATATGTCTGACTATAGTTCAAATATACTGAGCTATGAATTCTAAAAGATGACAAACCGCTGTGGAAAATATAGGGTTTTATGGTTATTAATTTTGAGAAGATAGTTAAGTTTTTCTGGAGTTAATAGAGAAGCATACGCTGTTACCAGGTGAAGTTATGGATCTCATTGGGGTCATTGTTAAGCAGACGTTAAATGATGTTATAAAGTTTTAGTGAACTTCAGTAATGTAGTGACAAAAAATCATCTTCAGATAGGATGATATTGTTGGGGTTGATGGAAATGTTTCTAATGGGATGATTTTTTGCAGGGCTGAGGTTATGTTTATAGGGTAAGGATTTCAGGAATATTGTATCAGCTTGTTTCCTGAAATCTTTTTTTTACATATTTCACTATCCCTTAATTGCAAGTTCCAAAGAAGGCTTGGCCACAATGGTCAAGAATTTCTTTATTTTCTTTCTGACACTAGCAGTTATTGATTCCCACCAATGAATCAATGCTTTCTGTGTGCAAAGAATTCCATAGTTTCATTCAATTTAATGGTTCTCTTCGTGGTATCATACATTATTCATGTTTATTTGCATCTTTACTTGATATCACACCTCATTTTCCACCTTTCTTGTTGTCCCCAATTTAAATGCCTATGTTCAACGCATCTAACTAACCAGACTTTTCTACCAAAGGAATTAAACCACCTCCCCCCCCCCCCCCCCCCCCCCAAAATCAAGTTTTTCTCTTTCCCTATTACCTGTCTGCAGTGTCAATAATCATTTTTAGTTCTCTTGCTTTACATATACATATTATAAACAGTTAATCACACTGATATTGATGTATTATCTAATATGTATCTAGGTTATTGACTCCATCATGGCTTTATTTCGGGTTGACTTCAGTGGAAGAGGTGAACTAGCTGATAGACAGCAGAAGTTGGCCCAAATGATGTCACGCCTTCAGAAAATTTCAGAGGAGTACAATGTTGCTGTTTTTATCACAAATCAAATGACAGCTGATCCAGGAGCTACACTTACATTTCAGGTTAGTTCTAATATTAGACCTACTAACTCTTGTGGAATAATGGACTGGATTCTTCAGCAACATTATTTTATTATAAAATTAATGTGTTTGAAAATCACATTAAGACTTTATTTAGTCATTCTGTCTCTTTAATTTATGCTAATTATTCATATTTATTCTACAAAGGCAGACCCAAAGAAACCAATAGGAGGGAATATTTTAGCCCATGCTTCAACTACCAGAATATCTCTAAGAAAAGGTAGAGGGGAAACAAGAATTGCAAAGATTTATGACAGGTAGGTAGCTTTACTTGTGATGTAGACATTTTATTTTACTTTTCCTGCAAATGATAATTTAACTGTCATGATTTCTCAGTTGGTGCAAAATTACAAAACATATCTGGAGTAGCCAACACAATATGTAACTGCCATGATTATTTTTGGCATGCTGTTATATATACAATATACACTATTGGTTCCCATTGTCTTGTTACTGAGTTTATCTTATATTTTTAAACGAGCAATTCTTGTATATATATAACTGTGAACGTTTTCGCGGCGGCAGCACTGTAGAAAACACTCTCGGGATTCTAGCCGCGTCAAATAAAAGTCGACTGGCGACGTTTCGAGAGCCGGCACTGCTCCCATTGTCAAGCCCTGCTTAACTAACTAAAACTGCCTAGCGGTAGTCTCTATATAGGGCTACCGGGCGGGAGAGGAGGGGAACTCGCGCGGAGGGCGGGTCTGCTTGGTGACGTCATGTTCCGGTTGTTGTTATGCCCAAATATGGTCCGCTCCCGTGTGTTTCGTAATTGTTTAATAACTGGCCTCCATGTTTGACTTATGTTAAGTCCTTGATCCCGATTTATCACATTGTTATTAACTCTGATTTCAATTGCCTCTTTCACGACACTATCCCAAAAATTATTAGCATGGCAGAGGCGTGTCGTCTTGTCAAAGCACGGCTCATGACAGTTTTCAAGGGCGTGCTCTACTATAGCCGATTTTTCTTTCTGCCCCAACTTAAAGTATCTTATATGCTCTTTGCGCCTTTCATCGATCGTTCTCAAAGTCTGTCCTATATAGGAAGAGCCACACTCACAAGGAATTTTATACACTCCAGGGGCCCAGAGATTTATACAATCTTTCGGGGTTCGTAATAACTGACGGATCTTAGGCGGGGGCCGAAAGATGGAGCGGATGCCTTGCTTGTTGAGCAGCCTGGCTATTTTCGATGTCACCGCTCCGCAGAAGGGCAAAAAGGCACGTGGGGTTTCTCGTTCCCTGTCATCCGTTTTGTTTTTGTTTCTTCTTCCGATAATCGCATGTCGAATTTCTTTGGAACTATAACCATTGGCCCTAAACACGCGCTCTAAGTGTCGCAGCTCTTCTTGTAGATGCTGATTGTCGGATACCGCCTTTGCCCTGTGGACCAACGTATTCAGTACGCCGCGCTTCTGAGATGGGTGATGAAAACTAAGGGCGTTTAGATAACGATCAGTGTGTGTGGGTTTTCTATACACACTGTGCCCCAACCTTCCGTTCGGCTTTCGACGTACCAATACATCCAGAAAAGGAAGTGCGCCTTCTTTTTCGATTTCCATCGTGAACTTGATGTTGGGGTGAACGCCGTTGAGATAGTTCACAAATTCATATAGGGCTGGTATCCCATGAGGCCACACGAGGAATGTGTCGTCAACAAATCTATAAAGACACTTGGGCTTTAAAGGGGCCGCGTCAAGAGCTACATGCTCAAAATGTTCCATGTAAAAATCGGCAATCGCTGGGGATAACGGGGACCCCATGGCCACGCCGTCCGTTTGTTCGTAATATTTTTCTTGGTACACGAAATACGTCGACGTGAGCGTGTGTCTGAATAATTCCACGAGTTTTTGGTCAAAATGTTCACTAAGTAGTTCGATTGTTTCCCTTAACGGCACCCGCGTAAATAACGATGTGACATCCAAACTGACCATGATATCGTCACGCTCTAGTCTCATTGTTTTAACCACTTCCACAAACGCAGCAGAGTTCTTAACGTGGTGTGCACATTTACACATTTGCCGATTTTTACATGGAACATTTTGAGCATGTAGCTCTTGACGCGGCCCCTTTAAAGCCCAAGTGTTTTTATAGATTTGTTGACGACACATTCCTCGTGTGGCCTCATGGGATACCAGCCCTATATGAATTTGTGAACTATCTCAACGGCGTTCACCCCAACATCAAGTTCACGATGGAAATCGAAAAAGAAGGCGCACTTCCTTTTCTGGATGTATTGGTACGTCGAAAGCCGAACGGAAGGTTGGGGCACAGTGTGTATAGAAAACCCACACACACTGATCGTTATCTAAACGCCCTTAGTTTTCATCACCCATCTCAGAAGCGCGGCGTACTGAATACGTTGGTCCACAGGGCAAAGGCGGTATCCGACAATCAGCATCTACAAGAAGAGCTGCGACACTTAGAGCGCGTGTTTAGGGCCAATGGTTATAGTTCCAAAGAAATTCGACATGCGATTATCGGAAGAAGAAACAAAAACAAAACGGATGACAGGGAACGAGAAACCCCACGTGCCTTTTTGCCCTTCTGCGGAGCGGTGACATCAAAAATAGCCAGGCTGCTCAACAAGCAAGGCATCCACTCCATCTTTCGGCCCCCGCCTAAGATCCGTCAGTTATTACGAACCCCGAAAGATTGTATAAATCTCCGGGCCCCTGGAGTGTATAAAATTCCTTGTGAGTGTGGCTCTTCCTATATAGGACAGACTTTGAGAACGATCGATGAAAGGCGCAAAGAGCATATAAGATACTTTAAGTTGGGGCAGAAAGAAAAATCGGCTATAGTAGAGCACGCCCTTGAAAACTGTCATGAGCCGTGCTTTGACAAGACGACACGCCTCTGCCATGCTAATAATTTTTGGGATAGTGTCGTGAAAGAGGCAATTGAAATCAGAGTTAATAACAATGTGATAAATCGGGATCAAGGACTTAACATAAGTCAAACATGGAGGCCAGTTATTAAACAATTATGAAACACACGGGAGCGGACCATATTTGGGCATAACAACAACCGGAACATGACGTCACCAAGCAGACCCGCCCTCCGCGCGAGTTCCCCTCCTCTCCCGCCCGGTAGCCCTATATAGAGACTACCGCTAGGCAGTTTTAGTTAGTTAAGCAGGGCTTGACAATGGGAGCAGTGCCGGCTCTCGAAACGTCGCCAGTCGACTTTTATTTGACGCGGCTAGAATCCCGAGAGTGTTTTCTACTTGTATATATATATTTCGGATCTCGGATATGGCGATGACGATTTGGATGAAATTTGATATTTAGATAAAATTTGATTTTTAAGATTACCTAAATAAATGTCTTCCCTACAAAAAAACGAGTTTACAAAATACGGACCATTTTTCACTCGGTATCTCGAAAACGGCACTAGTGCCATCTCGTAGACAATTCAGGTACCAGAAAGCCTACAAATAATTTCTCTTTGATTTCAAAGAATATTTAAACCAACAGTTCTTGTATTCTGTCTGACCCGTGGAAATATTAGCACTGCAAGTTTAATTGTAAAACATTTAAAAAGGAAGATAATTAAAAGTTTATCATTGGTTTTGTCAGAGGTGATACTTTACAGAAACGTCTTTGAAAATAATATTACTGGTACCAGTTTTAAAGTAATCATCGTTTACTTTTTGACAGTAAAAAGTGGTTGTTACTTTGTCATGAAATACTACCACGTGAGGTACGAGCATAGTTTTATCGGAGTGAATGATTTATAGAACTTGACGAAACATTTCAAAAATAAAGAATAAATGTTCTTAAATCAGTTATAGGTATTGTGCTTTTGTTGACATTTCTTCTGGTCCAAACCATATGTCAATCTAACAACAATCATTAGGAACAAAATAAAACACTGAAAGTACATTTCCACTGTCTAGAAATAGTGGTTTTAATGGATTTTTTTTCTGGTCCAGGCCAGATCTAATCCTAACCTCTTCACTTGAGATATCAGAAAAATAAATTCTTTATTTTCGATTTGTCTCGACGAGTTTCAAACTTGGCTATGGCGAAATTTATCTTCTGGTCCGGGTCGCATTTCAACAAACCATGTCAAAATTTGAGATAGGATATCTCAAGAACTAAGTGAGATATATACAAAAATATTTTTTACTTTCAATTTTTCTCGTCGAGTTACATAAGAATCCATCATCAAGGGTTAACGTAGAATCCCCTGAAATACCACAAATCTCGCATTTTTCTTTGAAAGCAATTTATCTATGAGGTGGCCTCACAATTGAATCTACCGATTCGGATGAAATTTCATATGTAGATAACGTTTTGCTTTTCAAGTTTTTAACACAATTTAAAAAAGAAATAAAGAGGAATTTTTGTATTTGGTCTCTCGAAAATGGCTCTAACCTCTCTATGTAGAAGGTTCAGGTACCAGTAAGCCTAATGATGTTAGTTAATCTTCTCTTTGGTTAACTGTGCACCTCAAATTGCCTAGGAAGCCTTCAAGCCTTTTACTTTAATCAAACTTTACTCGAAATGTTGGATATTGAACAGATATCGAAAGATGCTGAGCGAAGATCGGTCACACAGGTACTCTTACAATAATGTGAAACTGGTTCAAAATAGTTTAATCAGAAGGAATGTGTCTTAGATAAATAGGCTTCCTGATAAAAAGAGTTTAATTTGAAGCCACTAACATAGCAAACTGATAGCATTAATATAAACTTAATAAGAACTTCCTAATTCAGAATTAAACCAATATTGTAATAATATTTCAAAAATAAAAGTTATAGAACTAAAGTACTTATGACAACAGTCATTTTGATATTCAGTTTATATAGTCTAAGAATTTTACTAAACGAGATAGAGCCATTTAAAAGTCTATTTCACCATGTGCTCAACATGGTTTGAGCCGACAATCAAAAACAAATTAAACAATATAATGTCAATCATTTAAATAGATAATCCATATTTAACTAGGATCATAGGCACACAGCACCGAGAAACACATTCTGCCCAGAATTTGAGGCCATAAGTAATTTCTAAGTATAATAATAATTGATAAAATCATATGTTTTTTAGAAGGAGAAAGAAAATTGTAGTTTTTATTTAAATAAAATAGTTAGTAAGATGAAAATATGTTTAAAAGATAGAGAAAAATTCATGTAATCATTAAAGGTAGAAAAACGGGATTTTAATGTTTAACCTCAAGCAGTGGCCTTGACATGCATAAAAAAGCAGAAATGAATAACTCCTAAAGAAGTAAAATTACCAGGAAAGTTGTCATAACTTAAAATACTTTCAATATAACAAAAGTTTCAGCAAACTATGAATAAAATAGTATACTTTGAGAATCTGGGAATTCTGAGATTCACACGAGGGTGGTAGTTTATCATGGGAAAACATCAGCATTCCAAACGTTTTCAGCCAGAAAGTATATGAAGCCGCAATTTTCTTGCCTCTTAGTCAGTTGCCAGACTTTCAAAGATGTAGGTCAAACCTGTGTCACATAACATAATGCAGCGTTGTACTTAGAATAATTTCCAAAATAGTTATGATTATTAATATAATTGTTAATTTAATTGTGATGGAGCTAAGACTCTGGTGACAATTCCCCCATTCATCCATTTAACCTCTGTGAGGCAGTCTCCAGCTGCGCCCACCTCTCATAATGTTCTCCCATTGACGAAGGGTTTATCCCGAAAATTACTTTATTATTTGTGTTTGTGTCTTTTCTGTGTGTTCGCGCCCCACATCCACCATCTAAAGGTAAATGGAAATGGTGGCTCATTTCCCTATCCTAATTTGATTCCTTTCCACTACTTAGCATCTTGATTTCATTGTTACTATATATATATTTAAAAAATTCTTTTATAATTGGAATGTGAAATTCTCCCCCTTTACTATTATGATTTACAAATTCTAATTCTTTCCCCTTCCATGCACTGTTCCTAATTATTGATCAATATCCCTCCAAGTTCCATCACCAACATATGCCCTGTACATTCCCAGCACTCTCTTCACCCTCTTCCTTTCCTCCAATGACTCCCAATCCAGCTCCCTTATCATATCAGTTACTGACTGGATACTTCGATAATTTCCACAAACAAATCTAGCTGTTCTTCTTTGCACACCTTCAAACTCCTCTATTTGATAAGCAAAATGTGGGTCCCAAACTACACAACTATATTCAACTAATGGTCTGACCAAAGTCTTGTAACACAACTCCATAACTCCTCTGGTACATCCTCTCATCACCCTCTCCAGTAAATGAAGGATTTTGTAACCTTTTCCTACCACCTGCCCAATGTGCTCTGTTCAGTTGAGTTTGTTATCAAATGTTATGCCAAGATATTTATGCTTCAAGTTCTCAACAAGCAATTCTGACCCCACCTTATAATCATAATTAACCTTTTGTTGTTTTATCTGTGTACCTAATAAGCTGACTTTTCTTAGTATTTACCTTCATTCCATGCTGACCAACCCATTTAGATATTCTATCCAGGTCACCTACAACTGTTCACAACCTTCACTTGTTTTGATCCTGTTGCATACCATTATATCATCTGCAAAATACCAAGACTCTGACCGTAACCCATCAACACAGTCATTCATTAGAATTATGAACAGCAATGGTCCCAATACACTACCCTGTGGCTCTCCCATATTTACTTCCACCTCTTTTGATAATGTATTTCCTACTCTAAAAGTTTGCTTTCTGGCCTTTAAGAATTTCTCTATCCAACAAGTAACTTTTTCATCCAATCCAATAGATTTCAGTTTATTTAAAACCATTTTATGGCTCACACTGTCAAATGCCTTAGAAAGATCTAGCACCACCCTATCAACTTGGCCTCCCTTGTCCAATTCATCTGAAATATCTTGCATATAGCCCACAATCTGGGATTCACATGAATATCCTTGCCTAAAGCCATGTTGTAAATCTAAAAATCAGTTTCTTTCCTCACAGACAATTCTGATATAGTTGCACATCATTTTGCCTATCACTGATGTCAAACTAATTGGCCTATAATTTTCAACCCTATTTGTAACCCCTACTTTATGATGCAGTATTACTAATGCTCTTTTCCAATCCTATGGTAAGCAGCAAGACTCCAATCTCATTTTAAATAAAATTTCAAGGTAAGGTACAATATCGTATCCCACAATCTTTAATAAATCTGTAGCAATATTATCTACACTAGCCCCTTTACATTTTTTTTTAGCTTTCTGAGTTCCTTCATAATTTCCAGAGAGTTTATTTCAAATTTTGTGGTTTCCTCATTTATACTTTAAGGGAGACTCTCCTCTGATTCATTCCCTCCCATCATGATTGTCCCTAGTTGTATCACTAAAACAGTCACTCAATATCTCTGCAATTTTAAAATCCTCAGTAACTTAAACTCCATTTGTATCTACAATAGTCATAATATCTTCCCTTACCCTCAATTTTCTAATAAAACCATAGAAGTTTCTAGATGCATCGTTCATTGGTCCTCCTGCACCAATAATATTCTTCATAAACCCATCCTTTTGTTTCTCTCTTTGCTCTTATTAATTCCTTGTTTAGTTGTTTTAAGTATACGCTACTGTCATTCTGTCTCTTAACTCTGTTGTGTGCCTCTTTAACCTTCTCACTTCCCTATTGTAGTATGTAGGTTCTGTACTTATCTTTATTTTCTGCTTTGGAGTAAACATTTCCTCACCCTTTTTTATTATCTCCTTAAACTCTTCCCATTTTGCCTTCACTGTACTTGTGCAATCCTTCCAATTGCTGAACCTTTCCCTGAAATATCTCTTCAATTCTGTGCCATTTTGTAATTTTACCTTTTTTCCCTTCTATTGTGGCCACTGCTTCACTGAATCCCCTAACATCCATCAGTACCATACATTTATTGCTTATTTCTTCAGTTACTTGACACCCTACAAGAGATTCATCATGTTTCATAGAAAGATATCCAACATGTTTGGTCTCCTCGTATTTTGCTCTACCACTTGTTTAAAAACTCCTTCCCTTATTAAGGTATTTGCAAAAATCTGTTCCCTTGATGATGTTCAATGATAGAAACATTTGCTTAGACTGAGTGACCTAGAAAATATTCAAAATGTAGAACGGTTCTTATAAGTTTGCTCTAAATGGGGTTGCAATTTCAGTTACAGGAGTAAATGCTTTATATTAGTGTATGTTTGACTTGAAGACAACCTGCAATCTTCTAAAGTGTTTTGAAGTCTCATTTAGTGTTAAGCTATTGCTGCAAAAATGCGTGATCTCATTAAAAGAATATATATTGTTTATTTTTTATTTCTGTGTGGAACCTTTCATCCATTATCTGTTTCAGTAGTAGGAAAACAGATTGGCAACCGAATCACAGTTTATGAACCTTTTCAAACTTCAATAGGTATCAGATTAATGAAAATTTCCAATCATGGTTAGAGCTAGTAACAAGAACTGTGCATGAACCCCAGTGTACACTTAATCACTGCAAATGTTATAACCAAAACCATAAAAATGCTGTTTTGAATAGTATATGAAAAATATATCAATATTACTAATTGATTTATGAAATTAATATTAATTGAAATCAGTGTCAGATTTAAATAGTACCACCATATAAACCAGTGTAAAAATGGAGTAGAAAATTTATTACTGCAGCTCAGAATACATAAATACATAATTTTTCCTAATGGGTAGAAATACTGGGATGTTGGGTAATGTGAGTGGCTAGAAATTAGATCCAACGGCTTGAAGAAAATGAGCTGAGCCTTACCCATTGAGCCACCAGACTACTCTAAGATAACAGATAGTCATCTGTACCTATATGAAAACTTTTACCCTTACCTGGCAGCAATTGGTAAAGACAGAGATATGAGTAACAATGACTATTTCTCTTTCAGGCCTAGAATAGGCGTGGTGATACATATACTGCGCAAACCCAGAAACTAGTTAATAAATCATGTGGCACATTAAATAAAAGCCTGGCAGAAGGGAGGCAGACCCAACAGACTGTAAAACAGTGGGGTGTCCTTTCACTATAATATATTGTGGTCAATGTCCAGAACTGAACCTCATCTATCAATTGATCTTTGATGACTAAGATCTGTAGGAGTTTCACTAAGGACGATAGAGAAGTGATAGTGGGAGGTGCACACTACAGTATTGATAGAAACATAAGTTATAATATAGAGAGTGACCTGAGGAAAGTAGTGAACGAGGTGCAGCATACCAGAGTTGAGCTCATACAGGTCCTAAGTCGCTATGTCTTACCACCATTGAGGTCAGGTAAATGTGGGAATGGAAGTGCTACTTAGAAAAAGGCATTAGTTCTGTTTTGGTAGGTGGGATTTCACTAGGCATGGCCTACACCTAAATAGAAGGGGCAAGCTTAAAAGTGTATGTGAAGTTCCTTCCACCAAGCACTATGTCAATGTTACAACCTATGGACCAGGGAGCAATAACAAACTTCAAAGCTTATTTCCATCTCCACACTTATAGCCAACTATTTCCTGAAACTGACAGGGAAGGAAGACAGTCTATGTGAGAGTGGTCAAAGTCATACAACATCATAAAGGCTATTCACAACATAGACGAGTCTTGGAATGAAGTTAAAAAGAGTTGTATGAATGGGGTGTGGCGTAATATTTGGCCAGATGTAGTGGAAGCACCTAGAAGTATTGTCCAAATGTACAGACAGTGCTTGAAGAAATTGCTGCAATGATTGAGGGGTCTGAACTTGAAGATGTCGCAGTAGAAGATCTTCAAGAACTTGTAGCAACTCACGACGAACCTCTCTGCAATGAAGATCTGATCGAGTTACAGAATAACGATGAGGAAGAACAAGTAGAAGAGAGGGTTATATCTTCAAGCAGAATACAAAATGCTCTTTCAAAAATTTATTCAGGTTTGGACATATTGGAGAGCATAGATAGCGATGATGGCTGTGTTTTGACCGTGTCTCAAACAAACATCGTTGGGTGGTATGAACGTATTTTACAAGAACTCTACCCAAAAGACAAGAGATGTATTAAAACATGTATTAATGCATAAAGTGTTCTTAGAATTAAAGTGATTGATTCAAATGATTTGTATTTTTTTGCATTAACTTTTGACTATGTTTAATCATAAACCCCGATATACGCGAATTTCACTTAACGCATTTTTTTGCGGAACATACCCCTCGCGTAAAGCGGGGTATTACTGTACAGGTTAAGTTAATAGTTAATAGCTTGGTTGCTGATTTTAAAGACACTATGCATCTTCAATGTTCGATTTCAGTGGTATGAACTTCATCAGTATTGGTCAGAACTTTAAGTAATCTGTACATATTCCCCAAGTGCAGAGTAACTCAACAATAGTGAAGAATTCATCTCTATAACACAGCCAAATAATGAAGGTCTTGAGGGATGCTTTTAGGTGACTGAGTTTGTAATTTGATCTGCTAAGCAAATTTAGTTTGAAAGCTGATGACAATCTAATAAACTCTTAGTTATTCATTAGTTATAAATTATTTCCATACAACACCATCTTAATTAACAAATTTCTCCATTTATGATTAATGTATCTGAGATATTTGAAATAGTTTTATTTATTAAAACATCAATCTTGTAAATTTTTATCTTAAATACTGAAGCAAGTTTATACCATATTTTAGTTTTCATTTATTTAATGTGAAGTAGTATAGAAATATAGATATGTTCCTGTAGAATGTAACAATGTTTTGTTACTACTGTATGTTCATGGCTCCAATTATATTAGTCACTTATATCCTTTCTAAACTCAATTTCAACAAACAAAACTTGCATCAGAAACAAAATCTGCATGTATTTACAGTATTATTTCTTTGAGTTTTCGTCTGGAAAACTGTTAATTCAGGTTTGGGATTTTATAGTGTTTTACATTTGATTATTGTAGATAGACAGAAGTTTTGATACACAGACGGAAAAAAAAATCCCAACACCAAGAAAAAATTATTGTAGAGTAATGAAATTTGGACAATGCATTTGTCAAGTTAACATGTTTAATTGATTAAATTTTTAAGATCACAGGTTAATTTAAGCTCAAGAAAATGCATTTCAAATGTGAAATACTGTTAAATTAATAGCCGGTGTAACCTCCAGAATTTTGAATGCAAGCCTGCAAACGTGAATGCATTGTGTCATACAGGTTTCGAATGTCACTTTGTGGTATGGAGTTCCATGCTTGTTGTACTTGTGCTGTCAATACTGGGACGGTCAGTGCTGGCTGTGGATGATGCTGGAGTTGTCGTCCAATGATATCCCATACGTGTTCAATTGGAGACAGATCTGGTGATCTCGCAGGCCAAGGTAACATGTCGACACTCTGTAGAGCACGTTGCGAGACAACAGCGGTATGAGGGCGAGCGTTATCCTGTTGAAAAACTCCCCCTTGAATGCTGTTCATGAATGGCAGCACTACAGGTTGAATTACCAGACTGACGTACAAATTTGCAGTCAGTGTGTTGGTATAACCACAAGAGTGCTCCTGCTGTCATAGGAAATTGCTCCCCAGACCATGACTCCAGGTGTAGGTCCAGTGTGTCTAGGCCGCAGACAGTTTGCGACTCCAGTGGTGTCAAGCCAGAGCTCATTGGAGGACGGAGTGGAGATCTGTTGTGTTTTCTGATGAAAGCAGGTTCTGCCTTGGTGCCAGTGATGGCCGAGTGTTGGTCAGAAGGAGGCCAGGGGAACGCCTGCAACCAAACTGTCTGCGGCCTAGACACACTGGACCTACACCTGGAGTCATGGTCTGGGGAGCAATTTCCTATGACAGCAGGAGCACTCTTGTGGTTATACCAAACACACTGACTGCAAATTTGTACGTCAGTCTGGTAATTCAACCTGTAGTGCTGCCATTCATGAACAGCATTCAAGGGGGAGTTTTTCAACAGGATAACGCTCGCCCTCATACCGCTGTTGTCTCGCAACGTGCTCTACAGAGTGTCGACATGTTACCTTGGCCTGCGAGATCACCAGATCTGTCTCCAATTGAACACGTATGGGATATCATTGGACGACAACTCCAGCATGATCCACAGCCAGCACTGACCGTCCCAGTATTGACAGCACAAGTACAACAAGCATGGAACTCCATACCACAAAGTGACATTCGAAACCTGTATGACACAATGCATTCACGTTTGCAGGCTTGCATTCAAAATTCTGGAGGTTACACCGGCTATTAATTTAACAGTATTTCACATTTGAAATGCATTTTCTTGAGCTTAAATTAACCTGTGATCTTGAAAATTTAATCAATTAAACATGTTAACTTGACAAATGCATTGTCCAAATTTCATTACTCTACAATAATTTTTTCTTGGTGTTGGGATTTTTTTTTCCGTCTGTGTATTTTGTAGATACATGAATACCAAGTGTCTTTCAGTAGCATTAATAAATGTAATATATGCTGAACAATAATAGAATTTTTACCATAGTTATTACTAGTTTTGCAAAAAAATATTTCAGCCCAGATCTTCCAGAAAATGAGGCAACATTTGCGATAACAGCAGGAGGAATTGCAGATGCTAAAGATTAATTATATTAAGTAATGCTGTTATTTTATTGCTGAATTTTAGTATTAATACTAATAAATATAAATAACTGTTAATAATGCTCCACTAACATTATAGTACAATAGTTGTTAATAACTGTATAAAGACTCCATCATAATTTATAATGATATAATATACTGTTTTATCTTCCTGAATAGTAGCATAAGCTATACAGTTTAAAATGAATGTAAGTGCTGAAATAAATATCATCAGACAACATAGTTTTATTTTATGCTTTTATGTGCTAAATATAAGACAAAAAGAATGGCCAAATAGCCCATAAAAATTTTTATAGCAAGAAATATAAATAATTAAAAATATTATTACTAAAATTGGACACTTCTGGATACAATATACCTGATAAAATGATAGCTCACTTTGCGAAGATATACTGCTAATAATTTTACTAACTTGTACCATACTGAAAAAGATTCCATATTATTGATGAACGAATTACTGTTTGAATATACGGTTTTTAATTTTTCTTATGAACTGTTTGATACCATAGAAAATACCTAATTACTTAGTTGCTTCCACTTCAAAGATAGAACAAAAGCCCATCCCGACCTCAGTTTTATAACTATCCTGCAGGATAGTAGTGTGGTGCAAGCTACAGAAATCTGGGACTATCCATCCATCACAGGCCGCTGGTGGGAGGAGCCAAAGAGAGAGCATGACGTCAATGGCCAGTGATGCGGTTGTGAGAGAGAGCGTATTCTCTGAGTTTTCCCATTGATGTCAGCACTTGACACAACTCCGGTTATTTCCTACACTGGCGTGTATCATCTGGATTTTGCCACAAGTGTGTGTCTCAATACGATTTCTGACATGGCCTGGATTTATCCCCCTGGCATCACCAGTCAAAAATATTTCAGCACCATAGTGAGCCCCCAATTAAAAAGCTAAAATATTATTCTTTTTTTTTTTAAAGAAGTGTTTGACCACAGTATAAATGATAAATGCCAGACACTAGCCAGCTCACCCTCAGTTCTAGACCAACGTTCTTCTAGTATAGTTTGCTGAAAAAAAAATGGATAGTAAAGTGATACTGTTAACAACATGTTACAAGTAAAATAGCTGTGATACCAAATGGCTCACTGAAGGTCCGGCACCAAATTTGAATTTAATCTGATAGATGTACTTGAATAAATAGGGTACAATAAACTCATGCTTACACATGAAGAATGGTAAGTACTGAGATAGCTGGTAAACATACAGGGTCTATACCAAAAGTAGTAGGACTGATTTTTTAAAAGTTTTTTTTTTTTTTTTTTTTTTTTTTTTTTTTTTTTTTATTTTTATTTTATTATTGAAGATATGTTTACAATTCCTTAATCCTCTTCGAAATAGCACCCTTTGGCAGCTACAGACTTAGAATTATGCTACTGCCATTGGCCATACATCTTCTGGAAGTCAGATTTGGGGAAGCTGTTGAGAGCCCTCGTCAATGCTGCTTGAACATCCTGAATTAAATCAAACCGCTGTCCCTCCAGAAGGCGTACAGCCAATGGCAGCAACGTAATTCTAAGTGTGTAGCTGCCCAAGGGTGCTATTTCGAAGAGGATTTGGAATTGTAAACATATCTTCAATAATTTTTTTTAAAAAAAATCAGTCCTACTACTTTTGGTATAGAACTTGTAATTTGTGAGATTTTCCTACAGTGAGAATCTGCAAACAACTATCTCACTTGGCAGCAATTGCATCTCTTCTCGAACAATGGCTGGAGTGAAAACTATATGGTTTTACAACAACTCTGTTCCTTTTCCTGCCTATGGTGTGTTTCTCGTTGAACCAACATGGGACAGTCCTAGAGTTAGCAAGTTAGCAAGTACTGCAATGAGTTTCTGAACATATTATCACTAAAAGTTCCTACTTGACAATTCTCGTTGTTCGCTGCTAGGGCTAATAGAAATGTATTTTGATAATGTACATGTGAATACAGCACAAGTTCAACTCTAGTCTGTGAACGTTTAAAGCTAGAAATTAAGGCATATAAAAACTGTTAGCCTTTGACTATGTTAAGGGAACTAATGTGTGTGGTAATATGTAAATAAAATCATTTTATATTTTTTTTAAATTATTTTTTATTTCATCCAACATAATTAAATAATAGGATAGTATATAATTTTTAACCCATTTATATTATCCACCAATCAGTGATTAAAAACACGTGTTCAATAGCACACATAGTGTTACAAAATATGTCCAATACAAAGTATTATCAAATTATTTTTCCTGGGATTCTGATGTAGTGGAGTTCCTAAATCTATCTATATAGCTATAAATGAGAAAACGAGAAAGTTAGGATGTGTGTTTGGATGTACTTCTGGAAGCAATAACGCCTTAATAAATCAACATATTTAAATGAAATTTGGCATGAAGTCAGTTAATTGCATGCGAAGTGACATAGGATAGTTCTTTTAGAAATTGCCATTAATATCAATTCGGAAACAACAAAGAGTTTCCTACTTCATAGATAGCCGTGCCACGTTTACGCTTTGCTTTTTACGTAAATCGCAAACACTACTTTTCAGAATTAAAAGCAAAAACTTTCTTACATATGCAAGTTTGTGTTTAGTATAAAAGCCATAAAACCAACGCAATTGATAAATAATAGTTTGGAAGCAGGAAATATAAATCTGTACTTAACCTTAAATTAAAAAAAGAAGGTAGGTACTGTTGTCAAGTTCGCAAGGAAATGTTTTCATTTGTGTGCATAAAATAGTATGACATATCAAATAATACACCATAATTTAAAAAAAAAAAAAGTAAAATGCTATGAGTATACCAGCACGAAAGTCGGTTCACTAAAAGTGCAAAATGTCGTAATTAGTTCTATCTCGGTTTAGTTTATTTCCTGTTTCTTTTTTGTTACTATACAGTCTGGGAGTAGTTTACGTCACGATACATCACGTCACACCGTGGCGTAGTGCTTATTAAAGTTTCTTAAATAACTGATAACTAAATTCCTCTTGCCTTTTGCTGTGACAAGAAGGTTTTGTTTTCATTCTGAATTTCAATCTAACCACAATCTCCGTTAATATTGTCGCTACAAAATCAAAGCCTCAATCACAGGCGCATTGATACAATAATTTTATCTTAAGTTATTGATGTGTATTGCGATGTATACTTGAACCTACAGTCTCTGTATTACAAATTATTTTGCCGAAATTTAATACTTAACTAACCCTTTTTATTTTTTGTTAAGAATTTTTGTACAAATAATAGAGACTATGATTCACGAAACTGCTTTTTATTTACTGTTCAATATTCTGCAAATAGGCTACCTATCGAATGCTACACTTAAAACGAATATATTCAATGGGCTAATGTAGAAATTTATTGTTTCATGAAGTAACAGTGGAAGTCGTTTACAACTCAATACACAATTTATACGGAGCATATGAAAGCTGCTTACTTATTACTAATAATAACTAAGTTCCTTCTGCCTTATGCAGTAAAAAAAATCAATTTGGTCCAGGCATCATTTCAACCAAACCACATCTCTGTTAATATTGCCGCTACAAAGTCAAACTATAGGAACACACCGCAACATATTGAATGCAATTATACACCTTACTAAATCACGAGCAGTAACAGTCACTTTATCGAGATGTTAACTTGACCAGCAATATTAACGAAAGTTGTCTTAGAGTTGTAGAGAATTATGGAATTTCCGTTGTAAACTGTAAGTTACAAGTATTTTAGTATAATTTTTTTAATTACGTTACTCCAATAACTGTCATGATACTAATGACATACTTCATGTGGATGAATGTAGTTTCAGATGAATTCAGTATTTAATTTACACATTGCCAATTTGGGTTCATTTAGTATCGCAATCTGAAATAATAAGTCAAGTTTATTTCGCCATTCATAACATCACTAACATGCTATAGGCCCTATAGTGAATGTATTAATGCGCAACTGATGGAAGCTTTGATTTTCTAGCGGTAATATTAGCTGAGTTTGTGACTTGGTTGAAATGTAGCCTGGGCCGGAATGAAACATTATTAGTCATTTCAAGAGTGCTATTTTAGTGATGTCATGTGTTGCTTTGTTCCGATATTGTATCAAAAGATATATAATTAGCTTGGATGATTTAGCAGAACACGTGGCGTTGACCGATTTTTGAAATTTATAAATGTTTTACTCAGTGGAGTGGCAGACAAGCGGAGTAGTAATTTGCTGGCAGACATTCAATTCTGTTGGCAGGTTGAGAAACCAATTATGAAGAACGAATCAATTACTATTTTAACACTGAAATTTATATTTTAGCGCAGAATTAACGGCTCCAAACCAATGAACTATAGTAAACTGGTCTACAGGCAATTCAACTGTTTCCACAGATAGAGAAACCATTACCACAATACCACTGATCATTATGGATAAAAGGATCAATTACTACTATACATACTAACAGAGTTAAGAGACAGCAGGGTAGTAGGGAATATTTAAAACAACTAAACAAGGACTTAATAACAGCAAAGAAAATGGCTAAAGACGGTTTTATGAAGAGTATTGTCAGTGCAGGGGGACCATTGACTGATGCATCTAGAAATTTCTATGGCTATATCAGGAAACTGAGGGGAAGGGAGGATGTAGAGACACTTATAGATAAGGATGGAGAAGAAGTTACTGACGATTTGAAAAAGGCAGAGATTTTAAGTAACTGGTTCAGTGAAAGCATTAGGGACAATGAATCAGAAACAGGAGGGTCTAATTCGGAGAACGAGCTTAACAACACAATTAGAAATGACGATAGTAAAAAATTTGATATCCATCCTGAGGAAATCATGAAGGAAATAAGAAAGCTGAAAAAACATAGAGGGACTGGTGAAGATAATATTACTACAGATATCTTAAAGACAGCTGGATGTGACATTGTACCTTATCTTGAAATATTATTTAAATTGAGTCTAGACACTTGCTGCTTACCACAGGACTGGAAAAGTGCAATAATAGTACTGGTACATAAGGGAGGGGTGAGAAATAGAGTTGAGAATTACAGGCCAATCAGTTTGACATCAGTGGTAGGTAAATTAATGGAAAGATTGATATGCAACCACATCAGAAATACATGGTCTATACCAAAAGTAGTAGGACTGATTTTTTTTAAAAAAAATTATTGAAGATATCTTTACAATTCCTTAATCCTCTTCGAAATAGCACCCTTAGGCAGCTACATGCCAAAAATTATGCTGCTGCCATTGGCCATACGCCATCTGGAGTCAGTTTCGGGGACGCTGTTGAGAGCCCTCATCGATGCTGCTTCAACATCCTGGATTGAGTCAAACCGCTGTTCCTTCAGCTGCCTTTTCATCCGTGGGAATAAAAAAAAAAAGTCAGTTGGAGCCAGATTGGGACTGTAGGCGGGGTGCAGCAACGTGGCAACGCTGAATCGGGCCAACAGTTGCCTTCTTAATCCTCCTGTCCAATGAAGGTTCGCATGAGCAAATCAAAGATCAAGACAATGCTGATCGTGTTTTTTTTACCGTCGCGGGGTGATTCATAAGGAGTTCGTTTCACCTGGGGATACTGTCAATTCGAACTTTTATGTGCAAGTGCCAACTCGCCTGCGAGACCGAGTGAATCGTGTCCGACCAGTCATCTCCGCCAACTGGACTCTGCATCATGACAATGCGCCGTGCTAAGGCGCGCCGTCATGAGACAACTGTTGGCCCGATTCGACATTGCCGCGTTGCTGCACCCCGCCTACAGTCCTGATTTGGCTCCATCTGACTTTTCTTACTCACATGGATGAAAAATCAGCTGAAGGAACAGCGGTTTGACTCAATCCAGGACGTTGAAGCAGCATCGACGAGGGCTCTCAACAGTGTCCCCGAAACTGACTTCCAGAAGGCGTATGGCCAATGGCAGCAGCGTAATTTTTGGCGTTTGGTGCTATTTCGATGAGGATTAAGGAATTGTAAAGATATCTTCAATAATTTTTTTTTTTCAAAAATCAGTCCTACTACTTTTGGTATATACCATGTATATGTGAGGAACGTAATTGGTTTTCAAGCAGGCAACATGGTTTCAGGCAAGGATATTCATGCGAATCTCAGTTGGTGCATATATATATGCAAGATATTTCAGATGAAATGGACAAGGAAGGCCAAATTGATAGTGTAGCACTAGATCTGTCTAAGGCGTTTGACAGAGTAAGCCATAAAATGGTAGTAAATAAGGTAAAAACCATTGGAGTGGATAAGAAAGTCATTTGCTGGGTAGAAGAATTTTTAAAAGGTAGAAAACAGAAAGTTAGGGTAGGAAATGTAGTATCAAAAGAAGTGGAAGTAAAAATGTGTGTGCCACAGGGTAGCGTATTGGGACCATTGCTATTCATTATTCTAATGAATAATTGTGTTGATTGTTTACTATCTGAAATTAGATTGTTTGCAGATGACATAATGCTGTATAAAAGAATCAAAACGATAGAGGATTGTAAACAGTTGCAGGGTGATCTGGACAGGATATCTAATTGGGTTGGTAAACATGGAATGAAGATAAATGCAAAGAAGAGTCAGCTTATTAGATACACAAATAAAAAACAAAAGGTTAATTATGAATATAAGGTGGGGAAAGAATTGCTTGCTGAAGACTTGAAATGTAAATATCTTGGAATTACTTTTGATAACAAACTTAACTGGGCAGGACACATAGGACAGGTGGTAGGAAAAGGTTTCAAAGTTCTGCACTTGTTGGAGAGAGTTATGAGGGGATGTACGAGAGAAGTCAAGGAATTGGGTTACAAAACTTTGGTCAGACCATTGCTCGAATATGGTAGTGTAGTATGGGACCCTCATTTTACGTATCAAATACAGGAGTTGGAGAGGGTGCAAAGAAGGGCTGCTAGATTTGTTTCTGGAAATTATCGCAGAATGCAATCAGTGACGGATATGATAAAGGAGCTGGAATGGGATTCATTGCAAGACAGGAGGAGGATGAGGAGGGTCATGGGAGTGTACAGGGCATATACTGGTGATGAGGCATGGAAAGATATTGCAATAGGTATGAAAAGTAGTGCATGGAAGGGAAAAGATGTCCATGACCACAAGCTGGCACTCGATTTCAGGCACAAGGGTGTGGGAAGATTCTCTTTTTTAGGTAAGGGTGTCAGGGATTGGAATGAGTTACCAAGAGAAAAGATGAATAATTTACCGAAAACTTTGAAGGAATTTAAAGATAAAATTTGTAGAGGACAAATGTAGGTGGGTGCAGGATAGGGGGAAGATGGGTGTGTAGGGAAATTGCCACTGGAGCCTGTGCTCCATTGCAATTAAATTAAATTAAATTAAAAAACTACTATAATATCTAAATTTCTGTTGATGGAACCAATATATCCTCATAACAAAATCAATATTCAAAGAGTTAAGTTCTCTTTTTCAAAAAGATTTTTTTTCAGATATTCAATGCAAATCAAAATATTCATTTTTAGTACTGCAATTTTTTTTTAACGGAAATGTACGTTCTAGGGCCACTTATGTATTTATTTGCTGTTGGATGTTAGTATTTTTTGTTGTTGATATTTAGTCGATTCCATCAATGTATTGCTATTATTTTGACGTTTTGAGCTTCCATTAGTTAAAACTATATTCATTTTTATTTGCAAGATGAAATTAGAAATTTGAAGAGATGCTGGGTAACGAAATTCAAATATTTCAAAGAAATCTAAGAAAACTAGGGCTATGAAAATAGCCAAAACCTAGGAGACAAATTCCCAGTATTGTATATACGGATATATTAAACTAGGGTTACCAGACGTCCCCGTTTGCCGGGGACAGTCCCCGTATTTAGTTCTCTGTCCCCGGACAGATTTCGTCCCCGCAATGTCCCCAGATTTTTGCTGTTGCCCCAAAAATTTATTTTAATCAGTGGAGAGTTTTTTAAAAGCCCTGATTTGGTAAGGCATTCGTTTGAAGAAAGAAATACGAAATGCAATTCTTTTCTTGTACGTGCCTAGGAATAAAAGAAAATAACAATGATGCTGCGTCTTCGACACAACATCTTTGGAAAATTATGTCTCCTTGCTGTGTGCTATAAGTCTGTCTGTAATCCTCTTTGGAATTGGTAGATAGTTCAGTACTCACCATATGTACTTTAGCGCTACAACTAGCTATTGTTATATTTCATTCCGTAGCTCCAAAAGGTGTTAATATTCGCGTTACCTCTTTATGTTAAGCTCTATTTTATTGGTGTCCGCTTCATAAATGATAAATTTCTCTATAGGTATTTTGGCAGTTTTAGCTCCTTCTGTTTTGGAGCCAAGCTATATTCTAATTGCTGCGGTTGGCAACACTAGATTTCCCGGCGTTGTGAACTGTTACACTGTATCTGTTGTGAACTTTGCTTGTTGTTGTGGTGTAGCCCGAGTTTGCACAAGTTTTTTGTTGCTATGGTTTTAGTGTTTTAACGATGTCTTCATCTAAGAAAAGAAAATGTGTGGTTAGTGATGGAAGGCTGAGGGACTTTCCATTTATTAGGTGAGGAAAATATGAGAGCACCACGTTTTGTTCGTTATGTGAAGTATTATTAGCGGTTAGCAGTGGTGGGACAGAACATATGGATACTAAACGACACAAAAATGTCGTTCTTCACTTCTTCGCGTCAGTAACAACAAGAGAGTCAGTTTTTCAAGACGATCATGCCAGATAAAAATTATATGAACATTGCACTTGGAGAAGTAATATTAGCTTTTCACACTACAGTTTCAAATCAATGGACTGCACATATGGATTAATAAAGGATTTCAACGAGCCCAAGCTCACGGGTTCTAGAACAAAAGTTGAGTCTATTATAAAATTTGTGATAGCTCCATAGTCAATTGCAGAAACATTAGGACAAATGCCGAAAGCGTCCCCGGATTTTGATGAAAAAGTTCTGAAGCGTCCCCGGATTCGGAGAAAAAATTCTGGTAACCCTATATTAAACTGAAAATACTCCTAACAAACAGAATGTTTTTATTGTTTTAAAAATTGAGTGAAGTAGTTGTGGCACATTAATAAATTTTTGTTATTTTATTGCAACATTTATTACTACTATTAATAATAAAAATAGCTCTAAAATAAATTTTATGGTCGTATTGACCTGGTGACAAGGCTTGTTTACGTCTCCGCAATCAGCCCCTTTCGTAGCCTCTTAACGTAACCCAGTAATCCTACCGGACATAGAGGACTCACAGTTCAACACGGAATCAGAACTAAGTAAGCATTCTGGCGTAATTCACATCACACAACATCCTATTCCAGAGGTGAAGGTCGAGCTAAGGACCTTTGAAAATCCTCGCCGAGACAGGGATTCAGCTGGGGACTTTTACATCTCCAGTTGGACGCCCTAACCACTGAGCAACCAGACCTCTCAAGAAAATCTTATATTACAACACTCTTCAACGCGGACGAAGTCGCGGGTAACTGCTAGTATATCTATAAATGAGAAAGTTTGGATGTACTTCTGGAATCAATCACGCCTTAATAACTAACATATTTAAATTAAATTTGGCATGAAGTCAGTTAATTGCGTGCGAAGTGACATAGGATAGATTTTATCCCGAAAAACGATAGTTCTTTTAGAAATTGCCATTAATATCAATTTGCAAACAAAAAAGAGTTTTACTTCGTAGATAGCCGTGCCACGTTTACTCTTTGCTTTTTACGTAAATCGCAAACACTACTTTTCAGAAATAAAAGCAAAAACCTTCTTACATATGCAAGTTTGTGTTTAGTTTAAAAGCGCTAAAACCGACACACTTGACAAATAATAGTTTGGAAGCAGGAAATATAAATCTGCACTTAACCTTAATTTTTTTAAAAGAAGGTAGGTACTGATATCAATTTCGCAAAGAGATGTTTTCATTTGCATAAGTAAAATATTATGACATATCAAATATTACACCATAATTTCGTTCGTAATATATGCGTTATAATAAATATAAAAAATCAAAGATCGAAGAAGAGAGGAGGAGGGGAAAAAAATGTAAAATGGAGAATACCAGCACGAAAGTCGGTTTACTAAAAGTGCAAAACGGTCGTGCCTCAAATATCATATTTATAAAAATGTAAAGGATTCCATTCTATCTCCATTTTAATTATTTCCTATTTCTTTTTTGTTACTGTACAGTCTCTGTAATATTACAAATTATTAATACTTAAGTAACACTTTTTATATTTTGTTCAGAATTTTTGTACAAATAATACTGCTTTTTACTTACTGTTCAATATTCTGCAAATATCTATCGAATCCTACACTTAAAACGAATGTGATCAACGGGCTAATGTAGAAACTTATTGTTTCATGAAGTTTACAACACAATACACCTCATTTGCACGGAGCATATGAAAGCTGTTTACTTATATTACTAACAATAACTAAATTCCTCCTGCCTTATGCTATAACAAAAATCAATCTGGTCCAGGCATCATTTCAATAAAACCATTATCTCTGTTAATATTGCCACTACAAAGTCAAACTATACGAACACACCTCAACACATTAAATGTAATTATAGGCCTACACCTTACTAACTCACGAGCAGTAAAGTCACTTTATCGAGATGTTAACTTGACCAGCAATATTAACTAAAATTGTCTTAGAGTTGTAGAGAATTATGGACTTTCCGTTGTACACTGTAAGTTACAAGCATTTTAGTATATTTTTTTTTTAAGAGGTCATAGTGAGAAATTAATATCTGACTCAGATTTATGTGAGACTAGCTGAAACTTTATAGATTTAGTAAAATTAATATCCTGATTTGGTCATATATTGTGACTTCACCTAAAAGAAGTAACAGGCAAGACGATTAATGACCATTAACTCCAAAAAATATTCAAAATGAGCTTATACAATTAATGGAAAGTCACTTGTCAACATGTTGACAAAATAGTAAACAATAAATATTACTCAATTATTTTTGATTGTACTCGTGATGTTTCTCGTGTTGAGCAACTGGCAGTTACTATGAGATTTTTAATATAAATATAGCTGACGTTGAAGAACATTTTATTGGCTTCTTAGCTGTCGGGAAAAAACACACACACACACACACACAGCTGAGAGTTTCATTAATTATATAATCACAGAGCTAAAACTGCTGGATATAACATTGCAAAACAGTAGAGGCTAAGGACATAATGAAGTCAATATGCGTGGATAAAACAG
Organism: Vandiemenella viatica; assembly: GCA_031002005.1. Classification (NCBI taxonomy): domain Eukaryota; kingdom Metazoa; phylum Arthropoda; class Insecta; order Orthoptera; family Morabidae; genus Vandiemenella; species Vandiemenella viatica. The sequence continues at coordinate 163,386,099 of CM061920.1, forward strand.
TGGTATCAAGAAACGTATACTTGAAATCAATCCACTTGCTAATTTTTTTCCCCGCCTGTGGGAGTCAAAGCTGGAATCTCATCATATGAGATATAGCATCGTCTGGTATTCAAGCAAATACATATATAGCCTACTGGCTTACTACAAATGCTGTACACTCGGCGGCTCGAGTTATAGATGCACTGTTTTAAAAGCACATTTAAAATTCTTTTCGGTTAAATCACTTTTTGAAACTAGATCGGAATACAAGGTAAAATTGGTGAAGGCCTTTAAATTCTAACCATGAAATATAATATGTGATTCTTTGAGGGATTTAGCACAAAACACAACAGATTGTCAGTTGGTTAGTGAATGCCATTCTATAGAAAAGGAAATAACTACCTACGAATTTGTAGTTGTTCTTGTCGAATAGTATGACATTCTTACTAAGATAAATGTTATTAGAAAAATGTTGCAGAGCGAATAATGCACCTAGATGCCGCTATACAACACTTAGATGCATTTACACATTGGCTTGATAATTATCGGGAAAATGGTTTCAAATTATATTTGGTAATAACAAGAGAAACAGCTGATGAAAATGAACGCTTAAGGAAATTAAAATTTGTAAATCGGAAAAGTAAATGGAGGAGGAATTTAACACTCCAATTATAAATTAAAATTAAAAATAAAATAATATAGAAGGGGTAATTGGATGGCTGGGGGAATTGCCATCGGAAAGTTAGCTCCATCACAATTAAAAATTATTAATAATAAAGTTGGCAAAGGTCATAATTGGGAGAATCGGTCGTAGAAAGAACGAAATCTGATTATGTGGATTGCATTTTTAAAATAAACTATTTCATGTTATTGTTGAAAATGTGTGCGCAAGCTGCCAACGTAGATTTTAGGGTTTAATTCTAGATGGGGATACCGCTGCCTCGCGACTGTTAACGTGTCATCGTGACGTCACGTTCACGTACAGTCAATTTTTGTGGCTATTGTGCTATCGCTACGCTCGGTCACAATAATTTAAAGCTGTACAATATCAACATAAACTGATATCCCGAAGGTGGATCAGATGCAGGCGGCCGCTGGTAAGCGGCCGCAGATGTCCGATAACACAAACAGATGTTCAATGTTTCAGGTGAAGCTCGCATTTCATCATCATCCGGCAGTGAACCCACGAAGATTAGCAATATTGGTTGTGTTATCGGACATCTGCGGCCGCTTACCAGCGGCCGCCTGCATCTGATCCACCTTCGGGATATCAGTTTATGTTGATATTGTACAACTTTAAATTATTGTGACCGAGCGTAGCGAGGGCACAATAGCCACAAAAATTTACTGTACGTGAACGTGACGTCACGATGACGACACGTTAACAGTCGCGAGGCAGCGGTATCCCCATCTAGAATTAAACCGATTTTAGGCACTTATACGCGATGGGAACATATTTGGTTTTAATTTAATTTAATTGCAATGGAGCACAGGCTCCGGTGGCAATATCACTACACACCCCATCTTCCCCCTATCCTGCACCCACCTACATTTTCCCTCTGCAAATTTTATCTTTAAATTCCTTCAAAGTTTTCGGTAAATTATTCATCATTTCTCTTGGTAACTCATTCCAATCCCTGACACCCTTACCTAAAAAAGAGAATCTTCCCACACCCTTGTGCCTGAAATCGAGTGCCAGCTTGTGGTCATGGTCATCTTTTCCCTTCCATGCACTACTTTTCATACCTATTGCAATATCTTTCCATGCCTCATCACCAGTATATGCCCTGTACACTCCCATGACCCTCCTCATCCTCCTCCTGTCTTGCAATGAATCCCATTCCAGCTCCTTTATCATATCCGTCACTGATTGCATTCTGCGATAATTTCCAGAAACAAATCTAGCAGCCGTTCTTTCTACATCTACATCTACACTCTGCAAATCACAAATACTGTGGGTGGCAGAGGGTGCTAAGCACCAATCCTAATTCTGCGCATTCCAATCCCGAACAGATCGAGGAAAGAAGGAATACATAAATGAATCAGTACGGCATCTTATTTCTCTAATCTTATCCCTCCTGTCATTGCGACCTAAATAGGTTGGCGGAAGAAGTATTTCGTTGCACTCGTAACTTAAAGATTTTCGCATATTCTCCTGCAAATTCAAACGAAAACGACGTCGTCTGTCCGCCAAACAATCCCAGCCCAACCCACGAATTAGCTCTGTGACACTTAAGTAAGGACTGTAACTAGCAGTCACGAATCGAGCGGCTCTTCTCTGTACTTTCTCTAATGTGTCAATCAATCCCTTGCGATAGGGATCCCAAATTCCACAACAGTATTCCAAATGCGGATGCACTAGTGTTTTGTACGCTATTTCCTTTGTATGAGCATTACAACTTCTCAAAATACGTCCTATGAATCGTAGTTTGGAATTAGCTTTTCCTACAACGGAAGTTATGTGCAAGTCCCATTTCATGTTGTTTTGTACTGTTACGCCTAGATACTTCAGGGAATCTACAGTGTCAACAACTTAATTGTTAACTTTGTACTCCAGAGCAAGCGGGGTCTTTTTATTACTTATGTGCATTGCCTTGCACTTTTTACAGTTAAGTGTAAGCTGCCATTCACGGCACCATTCCGAAATAACATCCAGATCGCGCTGAATTTCTAAGCAATCGTCGGAGCACCTCACTTCCCTATAAATAAGTGCATCATCAGCAAAACATCGCATCCTGCAATTAACGTTGTCACCGAGATCGTTTATAAAAATTAAGAAAAGAAGTGGTCCTATTACACTTCTTTGAGGAACGCCTGAAGTAACATCTAGTTTAGAAGAGGCTTCCCCGTCTACAACGACATACTGTGACCGACGAGTTAGAAAATCGCGTATCCATTCGGAAATCTGATCAGATATACCGTACGCTCGGATCTTCGCTAAGAGTCGGTTGTGTGGTACAGAGTCAAAAGCTTTCTGAAAATCCAAGAAAATAGCATCAACTTGTGATCCCGCATCAATAACTTTCATTACATCATGCGAAAATAGAGCCCGTTGCGTTTCACATGATCGGTTCTTCCGAAATCCGTGTTGGTATGCTGTAAGTAGCTCGTTTTCATCTAGAAACTTCATAACGTTAGAGCATATGACATGCTCCAAAATTCTACTGCAAACAGATGTTAGCGATATCGGACGATAATTCCTAGGATCTCTCCGATCTCCTTTCTTGAAAACGGGAATCACCTGCGCAATTTTCCAGTCAGAAGGTACTTTTCTTTCCTCTAAAGATTTACGAAATATATCTGACAGAAATGGTTCTATTTCTTCCGCGTATTCCTAAAATACTCTTACTGGTACACCATCGGGACCCGGCGCTTTCCCCCACTTCAGGAGCTTTAATTGCTTTATGATACCTACACTATCAATTTGTACTGGATCCATTTCAAATTGAACACGCCGTGGAAAAACGGGAATGTTTTCCATGTTTTCGTCAGTGAAGGAATTTTTAAATTCGGCGTTAAATACGGTAGCCTTGTCGCGGCTGTCATCAACTTCCCGACCGTCTTTTAGTAGAGCTGGCATATTGTTGTCACAACCACCTATTTTTTTTACATACGACCAAAATTTCTTTGGATTTTCAATGAGGCTCTTGGATAGTGAGTTGCATCGAAAGTCATTGAAGGCTTCGCGCATCGCATTCTTGACCTGTCCTCTTGTCTCAGCTAGTTTTTCTAAATCACTCCTATACATCGTCCTTCTTGAGCGTGCATGAATCTTCCTTTGCTTTTTAAGTAACCTTTTGACTTCACGCGTATACCACGGGGGATCGTTCCCGTCCCTGATTGTCCTTTTCGGTATATGTAAGTCCATACCTTCCCTGACTATATTTATGAATCGAAGCCACATTTCTTCAACCGAGCCTCTTCCTTCTACAAAGGTAATGTATTTATCCCTCAAAAACGTCCTTAAACTCTCCTTTGGGGCCTTTTCGAACCTGTAAACGATCCTTTCTTTTTTCTTTTTGCGCTCGACTGTTAATTTTACTGTAGCAATTACAGCTTTATGATCATTTATTCCCGTGGTGGTAGAAATGTCCGTAAATAATTCAGGCCTATTTGTAACGAGAGTATCTAAAATGTTTTCGTTTTCGTTGTCGCACCGCGTTGGTTCAGTGACGAGCTGCTCAAGATTAAGATCTGAGAAAAGGTCGAGAATAATCTCACAGGATATTTTATCCCTGCCACCAGTAACGTGGGCGTAATTACTCCAGTCAATATACGGCAAGTTGAAGTCGCCTCCTAGTATTATTCCATGATCCGGAAATTGACGAGCTTATATTACTTACGTTATTTCTTGAGGCCTCAGCAACACCTACATCTGCATCTGGTGGACGATAGAAAGACCCTATTACAAGTTTTGTCCTAGCTACTATTAGTCAAATCCATAGGATTTCACAGACCGTATCAATATTTATTTCGTTACACGACAGGTGTTTACGAACAGCTATACAATACAATACAATACATTCATTTTACATTGATCCCAATATAAGAGACTGGCTCTGTGGGATGTGGAAAGTTGTCAATTTACAGATAAACAGTTGCATATCAATATAATAAGTACACCACTAGATGTACAGTCATAGCATACATGGTACATTAAACACTTCCATTACAAAATAATACATACACCAGAAGATGTACAGTCATAGGATATATGGTAAATTAAAAAAATTACACCACCTCCATTAGAATGTAACCTATTCCTTACGGAAAACATTCATGCTATGGTTAAAAATTTCTGCTGAACCTATATCCGGTTTTAACCAGTACCTAATACTATATCAGCTTCTGTGCTACTAATAACGCTTTCAAGCTCAGGCTGCTTATTACAAACACTTCTACAGTTTATAACGAGTACTTTTAACGGTCGAGATTGATTTTCGCTACTCCTAACATATGGTGCCGAATTTAATTGGGCTGCCCGTGACTATAATCCCAGTTTCGGGTCTTCCTCTCTCAGCCTAAAAAATCCCCCAATGCACTCCACACGGCTCCTGCCACCGTGTAGCCGATTCACGTGTGTAGTGCACACCTGATCTATCCAAGGGAACCCTACACGATTCGACCCCAGGGCGAAGATCAAGGAATCTGCAGCCATGATTATCGCAGAAACGACGCAGTCTCTGGTTTAGACCCTCGACTCGGCTCTGAACCAGAGGTCCACAGTCAGTTCTATCGACAATACTGCAGATGGTTAGCTCAGCCGAAATCTTGCGGTCATCAACCACAGAGCTCACCGTATGAGCAAGCCGCCGGAAGGAAGAGAGGATACCCTCCGACCCAAGGCGGCAAGCATCATTGGTGCCGACATGAGCTACAATCCGCAGCTGGCTACACCTCGTCTGCTCAATGGCATCCGGGATGGCCTGTTCCACATCATGGATCAGACCGCCCGGAATGCACAAAGAATGGACACTGGACTTCATCCCAGACCTGTTCGCCATGTCCCTAAGGGGCTCAATGAAACGCCTAACGTTGGAGCTACCTATCACCAGAATCCCCTTCTGTGATCGCCCAGACCTAGCGGGCGGGGGGGCTGGCAACTCGCTGATTGACGATTGTGGATCTGAATCAGATCCAGACAACACATCAAACCTATTGGACAGTGGTACAGGCTTGCCCTCCTGGGATTCAGACCTGTACTCCTGTCCTCCGCATGCGGCGTCGACGTCCGGAAACCACGCGCCAGACACCATCAGGTGACTGCCGCACAGGCCCCGAAGTCTCAGCCTGGACTGCAGGTACGATATTTGGCAGGGGAGAACCTGTGACAACACCTGCTTCGTCAGGGTCACCCCTTCCACATCTGCTGCAGTCACCTATGGCAGCTTCCAGCCTCGTAACTTTAGTTAGCAAAGCTGCAAGCTGAGCGCGAAGATCAGCCACCTCAACCCGCGTCTGCACACAGCAGTCACAGTCCCTACACATATTACTTATAAAGCAAAAACTACGGAGATGATAAAAGTAGAACTAACTGAGTAATCCAAATTAACTGTTCACACTTTACTACCAACCGCTACACGACCTAAGAGAACCTCCCGAGGAATTGAATTTAGACCAGACGACTGCACTTAGTAGTTAATAGGACGTACTGATGTACGGTGTTAGCCAACCAATGTACTAAACAAAAAATAAATAAGCTCTATATACTTCCCAATAGAAAAAGCAAATAAATGCGATGACGATTGGAGCACGCTGTTATAATTCAATTAACGCAAATAAATCAAACGCTACCACAACACTTTAAATTATGTAAACAGATGGCGACACTCGTCACGACGGTTGGTGGGGACCAACTAGCTACTGCTCAGCGACGATGGAGGATATTCAAAGATAAAATCTACCTACAACACTTTAAAATAAAATACTCAGAAAAGGCGGCACTTGACTCGACGGTTGCTGAACTCAACTAGCACCTCCTCTGCGACGACAGAAGATATTCAAAGATAAAATCTACCTACAACACTTTAAAACAAAATACTCAGAAAAGGCGGCACTTGACTCGACGTTTGCTGGAACTCAACTATCCCCTCCTCTGCGACGACAGAAGATATTCAAAGATAAAATCTACCTTCAACACTTTAAAATAAAGTACACAGAAAATGCGGCACTTGACGGTTGCTGGAACTCAACTATCCCCTTCTCTGCAACGACAGAAGATATTCAAAGATAAAATCTACCTACTACACTTTAAAACAAAATACTCAGAAAAGGCGGCACTTGACTCGACGTTTGCTGGAACTCAACTATCCCCTCCTCTGCGACGACAGAAGATATTCAAAAATAAAATCTACCTTCAACACTTTAAAATAAAATACACAGAAAATGCGGCACTTGACTCGACGGTTGCTGGAACTCAACTATCCCCTCCTCTGCGACGACAGAAGATATTCAAAGATAAAATCTACCTACAACACTTTAAAATAAAATACACAGAAAATGCGGCACTTGACTCGACGGTTGCTGGAACTCTCCACCCTCTCCAACTCCTGTATTTGATACGTAAAATGAGGGTCCCATACTACACTACCATATTCGAGCAATGGTCTGACCATTGCTCGAGTTTCATGTATGACATAACAAGATTAAAGGAAACTAGTGATTGTGAACTTTTGAAGCAATGCAGTGACTTGCAAGTACCTTTAACAGCAGGAGTAACATCTGATATTGATGTACAAGGATTCTATGAAGAACTGATTATGTTTATTCGTGTATAAGAAGCAAACTATGGTATTATCTCGGTAATGAGACATATAGCGCAAAAAACATTAACTGAAGTGTATCCACTATTGAAGTAGTCCTGATAATTATTGCCACCACCTGAGACAGTAGCGTTCGAAGAAAGTTTTTAGTGGTTAAAATTCATTAAAACATATTTGAGAAATAGATGACAAAAGATCGGCTTTCAGCCCATCCTATTCTTTGAATTGAAAATGATGTAGCTAAGTATTGCAATCCCGCGGGATCCGTGCGGGATTGGCGCAAACAGTTTTTTAACGGATATATTTAAAAATAGTTACTTAAAACGTTAATAAATTAAATAATAATTAAATTAATAAATAAATTTTAATGTTAAATTATAAAAATTAACAATATTTTAATTGACAAAATGACATTAAAAATTGTAGCATGTCTTAAGTACATTTCGAGGTTTTACATTTTTGTTTTTTAACCTAAACCAATTTTTAAATAAATAACTAAAAAAAGGAAAATATTCAGTGTTAGGTCATACTACCTATGTGCCTTACAACACATCACATAAGTTTACAAACACAATTTGCTTAGTGGCCAAGTTACCGGAGTTTTTTTTTTTTTTTTTTTTTTTTTTTTTTTTTTTTTTTTTTTTTTTTTAATTCTAAATAAACGTTCCATAACACCAAGAGCACTGCACAAGCAAGAGACTTGGCCCTTTTTTTTACAAAAATTGTTTTTGTGGTATTTATTATTATATCTCCTGATTCCTTGATTGATCTTATAGTTGATTCAATGTTATTAAAAGAAACTACTCACCAACACAAACTGTCAAGTGTTTCAGTTTTACTTATGTGGCGTAACGACGTTTTTAGAGTGGAAATTATTACTTTTTGGTAAGAAAGGAGACTTTCTCGTCGAATGATTACAGTGAAATTTTCATAGGTTGTATCTCCGGATTTCATTGTAAAAACACGAAATTTCACACGTGAGGGAGACGGCGGAGGCTGCCATCGAAGTATTGTGTTCCTACAACACAATTCGTCGATACACCCGTGAAAACGTCATTATAACTTTTTTTTCCCTTTAGTCGAAATAATAACAAGGAAAAGAGGGGTTAATCGATAGCCTGAGCGGCACATGTAAGCAGGCGGCTTTTGTCAGAGAAACGCATTGAGGCAGCGGCCAAAACAACAATAAGTCAAAGGATATACAATTGCCTTTTGATAGCTGCTAAATAAATAGGTATGCGATCGTTAAAATTACGATAACATTAGTTTCATATCAACGAATAATCAAGGTTTCAGCAGAAAATAAGGAAATTGTCACAATAACTTTATCTCCAAATCAGAAAATGGGAATAATGAAACCGTGAATAAAAAGCTGTAACTGTGTAGTTCAGATAACGTTTCGACACATAAAAAATAATTATACTCGTATAGATAGAAAATAATACTATTTACGCAACATAACACAGACTACAAAAATGTGTACTCGAAAATGAATACGTAAAAGTGTATCTATTTACGAATGACAAAAACAAACGTTTATTCACACGATTCAAATGTCAACTGGAAGGGTACACGCAAACAGTGCAAAACATCCGATAGAGATCGAGTGGGGCAGCGAGTCACGCAGACTGACATACGTTTCCGCCGGATTTTGCGGATTGCGGATCCGCTTAATTTTTTGCGGGATCCGCCAGAGTGTCTAATAATGCGGGATTCCGCTTTGCTGGATTGCAACCCCTAGATGAAGCTCATTCGTTAGATGTTTGGGTTTTAATTAAATATTTTAGTCTTAGGAAATCCGCAAATATTTTTAAATTCCTGTTTATATCTTTCAACGCATTTTTGTACCTCAATTTATCCTTAATAATTTGTCATCTTTATATTTGTTAACTTTTAATAACTCTTCTAAGATTTTAAAACTCAAAATTTATTTATTTGTCGAATCCATTCGGGAAAGATCAGGAGTCGGGTGGGTGGAAAAACGTTCCCACTCGAGGTAGATGGCTCATTAGCGGAGGTAGGCTGTGGATATCCCTCGGACAGTGGAGAGTATCTACGAGAACACAGCTGATACAAGGATCCGGTTTATTAGACTCCGTCTCACAATACATAATGACAGATAGCGGAGTGATGTTGCCTCGATGGTGAGGCACGAAGAGAGCCTCCTGTGCTTTTTTTTTTTTTTTTTCTTTATTTGTAATTTCACTTCCCCCGTGGGGGCTGGGCTGGCAGCGGGTTACGCCCGCTCTTCAGCCTACATTTTTATTACATGGTTTGTATATCTTACAGCTAATTATCTTACTTTCTCTTTGTTTACATTAATTTGTCTTATTTTTACACAACATTTTGCATTTGCTGAAAAGGTATGTTTTACAATCTGTAGAAATTTTATGATATTTTACATTATTACATTGTTACATATTTCGGTGCTTCTTGTATATAATATTTACATGCTTGTTGCCTTTATGCAATGAGAAGTTTGCCAGTTATATTGCTATTGGTTCCGTGCTGTTGAAATCATTTGTATTTGGATTGGTTGATTAGGTTTGATGGGATGGATAGATGTCAGGTCGGATGTGTTGTTGGGGTATTGGGAGGCGGGCCTCGTGTGCTGTGCGCTGCCCTTTAAGTAGCCCCTTGTAGTTGTGACTGCAATCACTGTGGCACTTGCATCCTGCTCGCTGCGTCTGTGGCTCCATCTAGTAGCTAGCTAGCCCCATACTTCAGATCCGACATATTTATGACTTTTGCATTTCTCGTATCGTTTGCACAGAGGATAAGGGCCTCACAAAGATCTGCAGCCCCGAACCTCGCAATGGCTAAGGCCGCCGCTGCTGGAATCATCCTTTAACATAAATAACTGCATCATCTTCATTGGTTATTGCATGTAGAATAGAGAACATCTTGCTAAAAGTTACACCATTAGTGTCCCTAGGTATTCTATGGTAATTATTTATCAGCTATCTAATTGCTGGTTTATTACATCAAATGATGGTAAGAATACAGAAGTACAACGTGTAACTATAATGTCATCTGACCGCACTATGAGTAGAGCAACGTTCTTGAAAGTAAACATGCCATCCTTCCTCTTGAATCCTTGTGAGTCCAGGAAGATGGTCGTCGTGGTAATGGGTGGAAGTTCATAAAATTATTAAAAGGTAAGAAAGCGGGGAGAGAAACCACATAAACCGTTACAAGTGACTTCGCACTTCTACAATCTCAAGCAGTGTTAATTTCTCTTCTTCATCTACTTGCATATGAGGCGTCAATCATGCGAGTTTACTGATGGTAAATTTACTCATTTGATGATTTTGATTGGCTTGTGCATTTGAATTTATATCGTTCCTTACTCGAATCAGTACTAGTTCTTGATTTACATTGCAAGTATCCCAAAAACCCAAAATCATATTCAGTTCTATACAAACATCAAAGTAACAATTTTCAAAATCACGTTAGCCCCAACCTGTATTTTTCATCACACTAGTTTGTTGAGGATCTGCAGAAATAAGCGTATTAATAGCACTTTTCATACAATTTAATTTGTAGCCCGAGATTCATATGATGAATCTTTCTTCAATATGCAAGTAACTTTCGCACGGCAGTGTATATGTATCTCGGTTCTGAATAGGTATCCCAATCTCAATGCTATCAAGTGTGGATAGCGTATGCGGCTAACAGCTCAAAAACTGTTTGCCACTTCATACTCCACACTGGAAGTTACATCAAGCACCTCATCCATTTTTTTTAAACGTTATAGCCTAACAAATGTAGGAAAAGCCGTTCGCTCATGTTAATAATTTCACTGTTGGTTCAGGACTGACAACTGTGACAATTTGACGCTTCTTGTTATAATGAGTTCCCATTCTCTATATTTAGTCTCAGAGTAATAATCTCTCCTCTAAAATCCACTAGCTTACCATTCTAGTGATGTCGCTGAGAGATTTGACTGTGATGGATAGATGGATGAAATTCACAGGTACTTCTACAATCTCGTACCCTGGCTGTACTGTTGAGTAAAACTCATGTAGTGTATGCCCCAGATTACTGTTGACATAATTTCCAGTACATATGCTGCACTCACTGTGAATTGCATTAACTTTGAATATTTGCACAGTGTAGTCTGAGATACGAAATATAGGTTTCAACTCTCAGTTCGAAAATCCGAGTAGTGATCCAACTGACTTTGATTCAACAAAGTCTATTGGCTCACGTGTTTGTATCTCACACTTGAGTGAATTGTTATTTGCTCTAATACATAGCTTCTCGTTGTTAGTGTACCGAGCAAAATAATTTGGCAAGTTGTCAGTATTGTAAGATCCTGCGACTATATCAATTTCCTTACTGTTTGAGTAATTAAAATTACAATTTGATTTGTCTATATTCGGAATCGAATTGTGGTTTTGAAAGCCAAACAAGCTGATTGTGTACTTACCTTCACTCAAGATGCTTCACTGAAAGAAGAGAAACGTGTTCAGGAAATAAACAACAAATTCAATTGCATTGTCATGATAATTATTCATAAAAATTGATTCTATCGCAATTGAGGAAATGGGCCACAATATCCAGATTTTAAAACAAGAACATTTTTATATTTTTATTTGGGCTTTACACCTTGTCGAGACAGAGATCATTAGATGTAGGAATGATTTGGCATTATGGCGATTTCAACTAGCATCCTCCAGAATTATAAGCCTGAACTTAAAGCGCAGCCATGTATCTCACTTTTGAGTTTAAGTTATTAATCATGAAAATAACCTTCCTTCATTTGTATTGTCACACTGCATAAAAATACATTTGCGAGAAGCTGGACCTGTAGCTCGCACAGATGGACGTTGCGAACGATAGAACAATGGTAACTGCCCGGTTGCTTTCCGGAATGTGACCTTGAGCCGAGTGGCCCTCAGTGAAGGAATACAGCGTGCCGCCAGCGTGACGCGGTGAGGATTCGCTGTGTGGTGGATGCGTGGCCAACCCGCAGGAAGAGATGTGCAGCGACTAACGCCGGTGCGGTGTGTTACAAGTCATTATCCGAGTGGACATAGGTCTCCGACGGTAAGTAGAAAATGGAATCATCGCATCTGACGACTGCGGGCAGCAGACTCGGCGCCTTCTGCTAAACGGTAACCCCGCCGATATGGTGTACTCTGCAAATCAGTGTCGCATTGATCAACCAGAGAAAATCTCATTGCCCCACTGAGATTAATCAATGGACATATAGAAAACCCAGAGAACTGAAGTAAAATGAAACCATTGTTGGATTTCAACATATTTGTTTGTGTCATACTATTGTTAATAACATTTGATAGAAAATAATTTTGTAATAAACGTCTATTAATGTCAAACATAGTATAAGATTGTTGGTGGTTTAATTAATATGATAAATAATCAGTCCACCATAAAGTTCACTTTAAAGTTGTTTTTATTCTCAAAGTAAACACGACGTCAACGATACTGTTTACATGAATACACACAATCCAGCGATTGTATACAACACTTATTTCACAGACAATACAGTTCTTGGCCGTCGTAAAATTGAGTCGGTGAAAAACTACTGCTCTGTCTTCGTTGATAGCTTTATATAAACTCCACCGAAATTTCTAGAACACTTCAAAAGATTCCGACAGATATTTCTCGAACATTAACAATACTTAAACAATTGAAACATATTAAAAAACAATCAGAATTGATCCATAATCATTAACCATCACTACAAAATGGTCAGAAATGGAAATTAAAAATACTTAAACACAAAATTATTCACAGAAATCATTTTAAACTGTAGTAAATTGTCCTTTAGACATCGTAACTTGCCTTAATACTTTGAATTACAAACATTTAAGCAATTCTCTTAAGCAATATTCTTAAACATATAAAATGGCCTTCAAATAATTTCGTTTCATAAAACAAAGTCTATATACACTGATTTACAGGAAATTGCAAAACAAACCTACCAGATCATATTCAACCAAAATCTAGCCTACTAGAAGTGCTTTATAAAATACAATTCCATTTAATTTTTGGTTTGAGGACTGTTACAGTAGGTACAATGGTGTTATTAATGTGCAAAGCAACATCCTGATTCCTTATATTAGCCGTTTGAATCATCAATAATATTTTTGTTAATAATTTATGCAAACAAAAATTAATTTAATTCTGAACAAGAGGGAGCACAGCTTGCTCATCTGAAATACGTAATGGTTGCTCTCTCTTCTGCTTTTTTGTATTTACTATTCAACACATTGTATTAACAGTTAGAACCATAATATTTAATTTGAAATAGTACCTAGAGTTTAAAAGTTTTGAGTAGACCGCAACTAAATATATTAGTGCTACATTGCAAAAAAAAACGAGTCACTTGGTACGAAATTTTTAATAATTATACAGAGAAACTACAACGTAGCTGTAGAATGACAAATGATCCGACTGTCGATGACATTGCAATTTTCAGCAAATTAAATTCTGTATTTACTATCTTATTCTGTAACAATATTTGATAGAGAAATACACATTTGCCTCACCTCACCATCTAGTAATATCCTATAATTAATAAGTGAGAGCTCAAAATAATAAGTAATATTCAATACTCATAACTTTATTCGAAGTTTGATTCAGTAAACGAGGTGCAGGGCGTTCTACTGATAGCTCACCGGTGGTTTTGTGGCAGCGGAATTCGCTGACGCTAATCAGCAATTACCGAACGCATCTCTGACCGGAATCAAAGGTCGGTGCGATCCGTTGGCTCTCTTGGCTGGGAAATCGAATAGCGTTCACAGCGGCCATCGCACAGCTCCTCCCGCTGCCTAACATTAATGCTTGTCATCTTCCTGTCGCTTACCCTGATTGACTGGGAAATTACAACGCTCTTAAGGCGAAGTGGACACGCTCCTCCTCGACCATATCAGCTAGAATCGTCTGTAATTTGTGGCCAATAAATGGGAGGTAACAGTTTGCGGTCTAGGACAGGTAAAGTAAATCGCAGATGTGCCAGAAAATTTTCCTTAGTAACAACTACAACAGTTGATACTGTAGGGTGCGGATGAAGACATTCCCAAAACGACAGAAGGCGTCACGATAAATTATTGCTGCAGGTTGGTGGAACCTAAAAGAACCCTTCACCACGCGCCTTAGTCATTCGGGCTCATTGACAAGTAGTGCCAGAACTGGGGAGATGAACCTAACAGTGAAGAAAATGAAGACAACGTGTTGGGCAGCTTGGGTGAACCGGGGCGGCGAGATAGTCAACTTCGGAGCGGAGGACGCAATCCGACAGCGCAGCACAACGTCTGGTAACTGGGTGGCAGATCCTTCCGTGCGCAGTTCGTTGGAGACACCGTCGATGCAGGGTCACAGTTAGTCGTGAGGGAAGCAGTTCGACGTGGAGGCGGCGCCCGCGTGGCAGCAGCGGTTACTCGCTGATTCAACTGCGGTGACGGCAGGCGCGCTGACCGGTGCGGCTCCAACAGCGCCATTGTCATCAACCGGTGGCTTCTAGCAGCAAACAGAGGTTAGTTGCTTCCAATCTGGCAAAAATAGAAGTTGATTTGCAAACAGCAATTGAATAGTTGAATCGGAAAATCACGGCTCTCGCGACATGTAATGCACGAAGTAGCGATTCTGATGGAAATAATATAACTTTTACTATTGCTTTTTTCGCGCAGAATCTATCATTTAGTGGATCTGGATCTGAAGATAATAATGAGTTCCTATCAAACTTCAATGATTGTTTAGTGGGCTTGGATATACCGACCGAATATAAAATGAAATTGAGTAGGGGCAGACTTTCTGCTGATGTCTACAAATTTGTTATGTTCGACAAAAATTGTAACTAAGGGTTATCCGTTAGTTAGTTAGAAGGTTTGAGAGGAAAAATACAGCTCGATAATATCGGGAAAAATTAAGAATGTTGAACCAAGAACATTTTGCTGACAGCATAAAGGCAATTAACAATCAAAACTAGGAATTAACAAAGGAAGAATTTCAGAACATTGCTTTGAGACACAAGGCAGACTAACGCGGAATTGATAGTTTTATTAACGGACGTGAGTGAGTATGTGGTGCTGAAAGATCCAAAAACATTAACTGACGCAATAAAGTATGTTTAATTCTTTGAGCAGACAAAAGGAAAAGGTAAGGCAGAATAAGGCACGTTTTTAGTTTTAAGAAATCAATTGTTTGCTACAAATGTGTAAAAAGTGGGCACATGAGAAAAAATTGCTGGTCAGATGCAGAAGATAGTTGCAATTCTAAAGGAATTCGTGGTAGCAGTGGAAATACACATCACCCCAGTGGCACTGGAACTAATGGTACTATATGGTACAATAGGGGTCAATGGGCTGCTGGAAGCAGGAAGTTTTATGGAAATAGGGGACGGGGGTCCAACCTAATCAATGTAATGGCAGCAGGGATGGGCCTGGCCGTGCGCAGTATAGCGGCGTCCATGGTGCCCATATTGAAGACAGTGAACACAAAGATTCACGGAATGTTAGTGGCTCAGGATAGTTTAAACTAGAGGTAGGCCGTTCACTACTACTCCTTCTCTTTGGTCACGGAGAGGAATATGAAATGGGTAATATATGTCCTCCCAATATGGCTACCAGTCCAAGATGTGAAAGCTGCCTTAACTGAAGCTTGCTTCACCATGGAAGTAGTAACACAACTAGAGACACCTGCGTATCTGGAAAGACACTTGGAGAAAAGACCTATGCCATTGTTCATGATAACTATGAAGGAAACAGCTGAGAATAGAGCATAAGCAGAACTAGAGCATCTTCTGCACATGCAGGTGTAAGTCGAGAAGAAAAGGACCAAACGCGGACCGCCTAAACGCTTTAGGGTGCGTTTATGTTGGAGGTGCGATAAACGATGAGAGCGACGAGAATTGAAACATTGCCGACAATGGATGCGTTTATACTGGAGCAGCGCGAAGAGTAACGCTTAGTAGCAGAGCAACGATGAGAGCGACACTAATCGCTGCGTGCATTTTCTTCACTATTGTCGCGGATGGCTGTCGACCGTTTGATCGGTGAAATTTTTAGTAGACCCCTTTTGTGGGACTGTAAATACAAAAATCAACATAACAGATTCGTTCTAGACAAATTGTAGGATGAAATGATCGCTAAATATAATACAACACATAATTATAAACGCTTTTAATTACTACGATGTCCGTAATTGAAACTCATTTTAATGTGTTTACATTATAAGCTTAAGATTAAAGTAAAAAAAGACAGCCAAAGAGTACTGGTACATAATTTGCTGGAAAAAATATTTTTCTAGCAAAAGTAATCTTATATATATATAAAAATAGACGTGTTTTTTCCTATATTTCACTTTTCAGCCACCACTACCTTGCACAGATCACTGATGTTTGTTGGTGGAAGTAGCATGGAGTTTCCTGTCGTGCACAACGTTCGCCGAATACCGATAGCTGTGGGGATGTGGGAGATATAATGATTAAAGTTGGTCAGTGCAGGGCGTTTTCATATTTCGACTAAAAATTCGTATCTCCGTATACTTCTCTTTCCTGCCACAACTACATAACATAGACCTTTGGTATTTGTGTGTGGTAGTAGAATCGTCCTTCCTGTCGTGCACTATGGTTGTTAGATGTCGGTAGCTATGGGGGTGTGGGAGATATGGGGGTCGAAAGTGGTCGACCTGTGGCAATTTAATACTTCTGCCAAAGACAAAAGTGTCATGGTGTATCACTTTTCAGCGAAAACTATAGATCACAGATAACTGGCGTTTGTGTGTAGTAGTAGCACAGAGTCACCTTTCGATCACAACAGCGGCCGAATTTCAGAAACTGTGGTACTGTGGTAGATATGGTGGTTGTAAGTGGCCGACCAAGGATATTTTCGTATTTCGACTGTCTCCGCATATGTCACTTTTCTGCCACAACTACATAGCATAGAACATTGGTGTTTGTGTTTGGTAGTAGAATCGTATCTCATGTAGTGCACTATGGTTGTTAGATGTCGGTAGCTATGGGGGTATGGGAGATATGGGGGTTGAAAGTGATCGACCTGTGGCAATTTCATACTTCTGCCAAAGACAAAAGTGTCATGGTGTATCACTTTTCAGCGAAAACTATAGATCACAGATAACTGGCGTTTGTGTGTAGTAGTAGCACAGAGTATCCTTTCGATCACAACAGCGGCCGAATTTCAGAAACTGTGTTACTGTGGTAGATATGGTGGTTGTAAGTGGCCAACCAAGGATATTTTCGAATTTCGACTGTGTCCGCATATGTCACTTTTCTGCCACAACTACATAGCATAGAACATTGGTGTTTGTGTATGGTAGTAGAATTGTATCTCATTTAGTGCACTATGGTTGTTAGATGTCGGTAGCTATGGGGGTGTGAGAGATATGGGGGTTGAAAGTGATCGACCTGTGGCAATTTCATACTTCTGCCAAAGACAAAAGTGTCATGGTGTATCACTTTTCAGCGAAAACTATAGATCACAGATAACTGGTGTTTGTGTGTAGTAGTAGCACAGAGTCACCTTTCGATCACAACAGCGGCCGATTTTCAGAATACTGTGGTACTGTGGTAGATATGGTGTTTGTAAGTGGCCGACCAAGGATATTTTCGTATTTCGACTTTCTCCGCATATGTCTCTTTTCTGCCACAACCTACATAGCATAGAGCATTGGTGTTTGTGTTTGGTAGTAGAATCGTATCTCATGTAGTGCACTATGGTTGTTAGATGTCGGTAGCTATGGGGGGGTGGGAGATATGGGGGTTGAAAGTGATCGACCTGTGGCAATTTCATACTTCTGCCAAAGACAAAAGTGTCATGGTGTATCACTTTTCAGCGAAAACTACAGATCACAGATAACTGGCGTTTGTGTGTAGTAGTAGCACAGAGTCACCTTTCGATCACAACAGCGGCCGAATTTCAGAAACTGTGGTACTGTGGTAGATATGGTGGTTGTAAGTGGCCGACCAAGGATATTTTCGTATTTCGACTTTCTCCGCATATGTCTCTTTTCTGCCACAACTACATAGCATAGAGCATTGGTGTTTGTGTTTGGTAGTAGAATCGTATCTCATGTAGTGCACTATGGTTGTTAGATGTCGGTAGCTATGGGGGTGTGGGAGATATGGGGGTTGAAAGTGATCGACCTGTGGCAATTTAATACTTCTGCCAAAGACAAAAGTGTCATGGTGTATCACTTTTCAGCGAAAACTATAGATCACAGATAACTGGCGTTTGTGTGTAGTAGTAGCACAGAGTCACCTTTCGATCACAACAGCGGCCGAATTTCAGAAACTGTGGTACTGTGGTAGATATGGTGGTTGTAAGTGGCCGACCAAGGATATTTTCGTATTTCGATTGTCTCCGCATATGTCACTTTTCTGCCACAACTACATAGCATAGAACATTGGTGTTTGTGTTTGGTAGTAGAATCGTATCTCATGTAGTGCACTATGGTTGTTAGATGTCGGTAGCTATGCGGGTGTGGGACATATGGGGGTTGAAAGTGATCGACCTGTGGCAATTTCATACTTCTGCCAAAGACAAAAGTGTCATGGTGTATCACTTTTCAGCGAAAACTATAGATCACAGATAACTGGCGTTTGTGTGTAGTAGTAGCACAGAGTCACCTTTCGATCACAACAGCGGCCGATTTTCAGAAACTGTGGTACTGTGGTAGATATGGTGGTTGTAAGTGGCCGACCAAGGATATTTTCGAATTTCGACTGTCTCCGCATATGTCACTTTTCTGCCACAACTACATAGCATAGAACATTGGTGTTTGTGTATGGTAGTAGAATTCGTATCTCATGTAGTGCACTATGGTTGTTAGATGTCGGTAGCTATGGGGGTGTGAGAGATATGGGGGTTGAAAGTGATCGACCTGTGGCAATTTCATACTTCTGCCAAAGACAAAAGTGTCATGGTGTATCACTTTTCAGCGAAAACTATAGATCACAGATAACTGGCGTTTGTGTGTAGTAGTAGCACAGAGTCACCTTTCGATCACAACAGCGGCCGAATTTCAGAAACTGTGGTACTGTGGTAGATATGGTGGTTGTAAGTGGCCGACCAAGGATATTTTCGTATTTCGACTTTCTCCGCATATGTCTCTTTTCTGCCACAACTACATAGCATAGAGCATTGGTGTTTGTGTTTGGTAGTAGAATCGTATCTCATGTAGTGCACTATGGTTGTTAGATGTCGGTAGCTATGGGGGTGTGGGAGATATGGGGGTTGAAAGTGATCGACCTGTGGCAATTTAATACTTCTGCCAAAGACAAAAGTGTCATGGTGTATCACTTTTCAGCGAAAACTATAGATCACAGATAACTGGCGTTTGTGTGTAGTAGTAGCACAGAGTCACCTTTCGATCACAACAGCGGCCGAATTTCAGAAACTGTGGTACTGTGGTAGATATGGTGGTTGTAAGTGGCCGACCAAGGATATTTTCGTATTTCGACTGTCTCCGCATATGTCACTTTTCTGCCACAACTACATAGCATAGAACATTGGTGTTTGTGTTTGGTAGTAGAATCGTATCTCATGTAGTGCACTATGGTTGTTAGATGTCGGTAGCTATGGGGTGTGGGACATATGGGGGTTTAAAGTGATCGACCTGTGGCAATTTCATACTTCTGCCAAAGACAAAAGTGTCATGGTGTATCACTTTTCAGCGAAAACTATAGATCACAGATAACTGGCGTTTGTGTGTAGTAGTAGCACAGAGTCACCTTTCGATCACAACAGCGGCCGAATTTCAGAAACTGTGTTACTGTGGTAGATATGGTGGTTGTAAGTGGCCGACCAAGGATATTTTCGAATTTCGACTGTCTCCGCATATGTCACTTTTCTGCCACAACTACATAGCATAGAACATTGGTGTTTGTGTATGGTAGTAGAATTGTATCTCATGTAGTGCACTATGGTTGTTAGAAGTCGGTAGTTATGGGGGTGTGGGAGAAATGGGGGATAAAATGGTCGACGTGCGGCAATTTCATATTTCTGCCAAAGACGCATGTGTCACGTTGTATCACTTTTTAAGTGTAAACTATCAATCGCAAATTACCGGCGTTTTTGTGTGGTAGTAACACAGAGTCACCCATCGATCACAACGTTGGCCGAAATTCAGTAACTGTGGGAGTGTGTGAGATATGGTGTTCGAAATTGGTCGATCATGAATATTTTCGTATTTCATCCAAAGACTTGTGTGTATCCGTAAATTTTTCTTTGCTGCCGGAACTACATAGCGCAGAAGACTGGTATTTGTGTGTGGTAATAGTATCGAGTCTCCCATCGTGCACTATGGTGGTTAGATGTCTACAGCAGTCAATATGAATACTTTACAATCACGAACGAAGTTGTGGGTACCAGCTATTATATTATAAATGTGGAAGTAAGTTTCTGTCTTTTTGTTACGTTTTGACGACTAAATGGCTATATCAATATTGATGGAATTTAACAATGAAATAGTGTAGGAAGGACACAGGACATTTTTTCGGCATGAATAACAGTTTTAGTCACGAAATTTCAAGAACTTATCGAATGATGTAAGACAGACAGATTCGTGTGTTAGTCTGTAATGTTACGTTGGTTGCTCAGTCACGCAATCTGTTAGTGTTTGATTATTAATAAATTTCGATAAGAAACAAAACTTATTATTTAGTATAGAAGTCAATTTGCTCTGCGCTGTACTATTCATTTGTGTCTGTATAAAAGTTTCTGGCACCAATTTGTCTTCCTTTTTGACATGCCTTACGGACGTAAACCTGGTCTAAGGTGCAGGTCTAGAAGACAATGTGCTGCTATTAGATTATATGATTCAGATGCTCATGTTGAATAAAGAAGAAAAAACCAAGCTGAAATAAAGCTGCCATCAGTTAACCCACCCCCCCCCCCCCTCCACACACACACACACACATCCCGCACCTTCGCTTACTTTTCTGTTTTTAAATATGTTGTAAATTGATTCTCTTCATGAGACAGATTAGATGATAGGATGATATAATGATGGCTTTCCATCATATTATGTCGACTCGGTGTTGTTTGGGACAAATCTTTCGTTACTAACAGTTTTCTATATCCAATTCTGGAATTGAAACTCCAAGTCCACGCGTACGAAGTCGCGGGTAACAGCTAGTTTAAATTATAAATATCAAAGTAAATGTATAATATGTAGAAATTCGTATTAATTTATTTCGAATTGTAACAAAAGTCAATTTTATATACCGTAAGATGCGGGTATTTTCTGCAGCTTGTTTTGTCTTCAAATATTTCTTGGTGTCAAATTCTTATGATTTGAAATGCTAGTTTCTTTAAGTTGGTGTTGAGTACCTTCTCTGTCAATAATAACATTATGTAGCAAACAAATTATCAGCTACGTCTACAGAAGTTTCTATTGTTGTGACTAAAATTCTCGATTTAGAATAAATTATGCCAAAGAAACATTTGACGGTTCTTCATGTTCTTGACAACCTACCATTGAAATATCTACCTGCATCTAAATATTGTCCATAAGGCTATAATAAATTATTTAAAAATGGGCAAACTCTGTCACCTATAAAAACATGAGATATAGTGACTTCAGAATTTGGCACAGGGATTTTGGATATTCAATCTTCCATCTATTAAAGATATATACAGAGCAGCAGATCTAACTATTCCACAGTCGCTCTGATTACCATAACCTCCATCTTCAAGTTTTTAGTATTGACCTATCCTTGCAGAGCAATAGAAAAAAATTCTTGTATTTATAGAACATCTAGCCAGAGTGTGCAGGACAAGTAACTCTGGCGTGTTTTCCATCGATAGCGCCCATGCAAATCGGAAAATTACAAATATTGTAATAATCTGCAGCTTTTTTTTTTTACGATATCGTGTTCCTTTGGAATTGTCATATGTAGTGGTTAAAATATTTTCTATAATTATTTATCTTAAAATTTCTAAAACTGTTGCAATGCATCTCCCAAACGAAAGGAATAAGCTAGATTTCTACATGTCTGGCCGATTGAGAATAATTGCCTGCAATATAAAACACGATTCTACGCTACTATCGAAGCTCCAATATAAACACTACACGAAGAAAGAAATTGAGCGCCGCTCTTGTCGCCGCGTTTATCATCGCTCTCATCGTTTATCGTAGCTCCAACATAAACGCACCCTTAGATGCCAGGCGAACGGTCACGTCAGCAGGCATTGTTGGATGCTGTAGCCGGAGTCAAGTGTGGAAGAGGTCACACATCCAAAAAGTGCACTGTGGTCGGAGGAGTGGGGCAACCAACGTGCACCAATTGCCGCTGAGCACGTGGCTTCCTACAGAGGGTGCTCCATCTACAAGGAGGCTAGAAAGAGACAATCAGCGCAAAAATTACTCAAAAAGTCTAAGCCACCGCACAAGCATCCCAAGAAAAACTCAGCAGAGAAGAAACCAGCGTCGTAAAAAACCGTGACATACCCACAGTATGCAACGACTGTCTTCCAAGAAGCAACCACAGAGGTCAAGAACAGCACAAATCAGGACGTAAGACACCCTGGAACAACAATGGCAGACCAACATGGCGAAATGCGTGAGGTTCTGGTCCAACTAGCAGCGGTAGTACAAAGGTTGGCTGCTACTGTCCAACAACTGCCAATCATCATCAAAACGGGAATAACAACGACCAAAGCAGTACCAATAAACGAAGATGGCCATTAGAACACTCGAAAGCCTCCGAATATGCGCCTATAACGCAAACGGCCTATTTAGACAGACAGATTTCGAGGACTTCATTCGCTTGGAGAGCATAGACATATGCCTTGTGATCGAAACCCATCTTAAGCCGGGGATGAGAGTGATTGTGCCCAACTACGTGTCATACCGGCGCGATAGACTGATTGCAGGCGGCGGGGTCTCCATCTGCTTCAGGAGGAGCATTAAACACCATGTAACCACATCTAGTCAGCATGGAGGCTATTGCAATCGTGGTCCCAATAGCAATAGGACCAATCACAATAATAGCAGCTTACCGCCCACCTAGGACAGTGCTGGACACTGCCAATATGACAGCTATAAGCAGTATACCAAGGAGCCTCATACTAGGTGGTGACATGAACGCGAAACATTGCCAGTGGCATAGCACAGCTGCAAACGCCAGCAGCATGGTTTTGCAGCGCGGAAGTCCAAAAACTTGGCTTAGCACTGTGGGGACCAGAAAAGCCTACTCACTTTCCAGCTGTGGAATGATACCGAGCAGACGTTGTGACATTATAATTAACTTCCCCAATCATTTATATTATTATTATTATGAATATTTTTATGAGCATTTATTCTGTATTAAAGTTTATTACTTAATTTGTATTTAATGTAGGGTTTCCACAGCTTTGTAGAATGTTTAGTAATCATTAGCTTATTGTTTTTCTACTAATATATATCTTTGACGCTAACGAGCCATCTGTCCGGCCGCAGTTGTTAATTTGGGCGTTTTTTTTTTTTATGAAGGTGCACGGTCGAGAGAGGGAGTCAGCGTGTGGTGTCCATAGCAGACGGCTGGCTGTAAGCTGGCAGTGTGGTCTCTGTACACAAACCAAAGCAGCTTGTATGGAAATGTAATAGTGGTTATATTAGTAACAAATTATAAGCAACAATTCTTTTATTTATGTAGTATAAACATAATCCAATTTCCGAACTGACGGTTTAAAAGGGTAAAAAGAGGATAGTGAGAGCCAACCACAAGATTAAACCAGTGATTCCACAAGAATTACCCGTATCAACTCGCAACGTCCTCGATACCTTCATTACAAAGAATATACTAAATGCAGCTCCAACGCTACAATCAGTAGCCCAAATCTCTTCATACCATAACCCAGTCATTGCACACTGGGAAGTGGAAGGAGAAACTGAAGATGACAATGGCCGAGATACAAACGAGCTTCAACAAATAATTCTAGAACTACTGTAGATTGGCACAGAAGATGTCAACGCCGCAGTTGACGAATGGACCAGAGCAACGCTCATGGCAGCACAAGACGCGGCTCCTCAGAAGAAGAAGGGTAGCGCTCGTCAACTCCATCAAGAGCTGCTGGTGCTAATCGGGGAGAAAAACCAGGTGCGTGAAAGCTGGCAAAGCACGAGAGATTGAACCTTTAAGACCCTCTTCTACACTTTCGAGCGCCGTATAAAAGCCAGACTCGAAGCGCGTGGGAGGGAAAAGTGGGACGATCAAGTGGCCCAACTTGAAAGACGGGACGGCCTGGGAACAAACCAGGAAATTCATCCGCTATGGAAAAAGCGTCCCAACGCTCCATGGACCGCATGACCTTGTGTTTACTATCGAGAACCTTCGCGGATATCTGCGAAAACAAGTTCCAGCCAGTCGCAGAGCCGCATGATCACGAACACATCAACGACGGCCGCCGGCTCAGTAGCTTCATAGCAACCATAAACGATGAAAAGCAGGAAATCGAAAAGGTCGATTAAACAGAGATAACGGATATTCTAAAAAAAGACGCAGTGGAAGACAGCACCAGGCCGCGACGGAATCAATAACAACATTTTAAAGCGTCACCCAGCGGCAGCAATCGAAGGACTGACACAGATTTTCAATACCATCCTCAGACGGCGAAGATACCCTGCAGCCTGGAAAGAAGCGGAAATCGAGGCCCTTCCTAAACCCGGGAATGATCCCACATTTTCGCAGAACTACCGCCCGATATCCCTCCTACCGGCGGTGTCCAAGATCTTCGAGAAGATACTGCTCAGCCACCTGATGACTTAAGTCCACCAGCTTCATGTTATCCCCAATGAGCAATTCGGGTTCCGATCCGGATTCTAAACTACCCAACAATTAATACGCGTAGTTGAAGAAGTGACAGACGCGTACAACCGCCGACCATACTGAGAAATGGTGTTGTTGGATGTGGCCAAGGTATTCGACACTGTGTGGCACAAAAGGCTGCTGCTGAAGATGATAACATACATGGAACTGGTCAGACGCTACCTGAGCAACAGAGGGTTCAGACTAAGAAGTCCAGGTCAAGCAGATGACGCATCCTCGCAGGGGTACCACAAGGTCCTGTCCTGGGCCCTGTGGTTTCCTGCATCTTTACGTCAGACATCCCAAGACCAATCTCCATATTCACAACACTATACGCGGGTGACACTGGGTATTTTACCTCTTCCGGGAGCCAGTTAGTCACAGCAATTCGTTTCCAAGCTGCACTGGAGCTGCTGGAAGAATGGGTGAAAATCAACGCGGATAAATCACAAACCATCGTTTTCCACCGGCGACCAAGAACCCTAAACATGAACCTCTTCGGTCAAATAGCACTTCAGAAACAGTAGTTTACTACCTGGGTCTAAGCCTAGATGAAAATTTCACAGTGAGGCAGCACGTGGAGGAAGTGAAATCGAGAACAGAAAAAGGCTCGGAGCACTGTACCCTATTCTCAACGAAAACCCGAAACTAACAGCACGCTGCGGAGTCCAAGTGTACCCAGCTTTGATCAGGCCAGTAATGGAGTATGCATGCCCAGCTTGGGGATATGCTGTGGCAACTCACATCGAGAAATTACAGGAATTGCAAAACCGAGCGCTCATCGAGCACTGCACCTTCCCTTTCGGTTCCCCGCATATGACCTCCATATATTAGCTATCACACCGAAGTTGCGAGAGAGATTCAGGACGATAGCCAAAAAATGTTATAAAAATAAAATAATAATAAAAAACTGAAAACTCAGCCTCTGCAACTATACAAAATATCGGCCAATACCAGGCAAGTAACCTTCGACATCGAAGGTCGAAATCACTCCTAGAAATATAATAACAACATAAATAGCATGCAAAGTATAATTCTGTAGTATAGAAAAGAGGCAATAGTAATGACAGATCATCCAACAAGTAAAAGTAGGGGGCAGATGTTGTCAACAAGAGCAACAGGTACCCCTTACCTGTAAAGGCCAACGCTTTCGGCGTTGCTCGCAATAGCTCCCGTGATGATAGAGGAGAGCAAATGCGGTCACGGCATTTTGCCCATTTTTTGTTAAAATGTACCCGTAGCTGCAGTAGATGGTACGGATGGCGTGTTAAAATTTAAGTTGACCGTAAAAGCACAAGTAAAAGGGGTAATGTATAACATTTTGTTAGACACTAGTGCTGAAGTGCAGCATATGTGGCGTGGGTAAAATGTACCCACCAGACTGCAAAATCATGCGGGTGGACAACCGAGAAATCCAAGTGTTGGGATACATGATACTAATGTCGCTATTGGTCCAAAAGCTCTCTGTGTGATCTTCTATGTGGTTCCAAAGCTGGGAGGGCAATACGACGAAATTCTTTGATTAAATTTTATGCATTAACATGGGGCAGCCATAGACTTACCATAGCGCACAGTTAGTTTCGAAGATCACGACGGTGAGCCCGTTTTTTTTTTTTTTTTTTTTTTTGCGTTACAAGGCTTACCATATGCTCACGAACTAAGACAAACATGTCATAGTTCACTACATGGGCACATAAGTCAGTTGCGAAGTTCCTTGCCACCCATACAGTTTCAAAACCATCGGAGATAACTATTCATGTTCCCATAGCCAATAAAATCAATGCTACCACAGATTCAGTCATTCTTGTTGAACCATTACCTGAGGATGACTGGTTCTATACCAGATGTGTGAATGGAAAAAGAAGCATTTACAAGAATTTAAAGTTAAAATTTGTAATGGGTAAATGTTGGTGGATGCAGAAGAGGGGGAAGATTGGTGTTTAGGGAAATTGTCACCGGAGCATGCTCTCCATTGCATTTTAATTAATTTAATTTAATCTAAAGTTAATTGATGTAGTCAAACACATGGCAGTGGTAGTTTAAATTATGGTATAGCTGATGTACAGATACCTGCTCATTTTAAATTAGCAGAAACAGACATGGTAAGAAATCTTGACTGCAGCCATGGTATTGTAAGTGTATATGATAATTTTGAAAGCCCAGCAGACCCTAAGGATGTTCTGGTCAATTCTGCAGAACCACCTATTAGCATTAAGACTAAGTTACAATATCTGCCTGTGGGAGAGCAAGTCTGATTTGAACAGTTGTTATTGAAGAATAAAAAGTTGTTTATTTCCGATCAAGCCTTATCCACTACTGATATTCTAGAGCATAGAATTTTAACTGGGGATGTCCTTCCCATATACAAAAAACCATACCGAATGCTATATAGCCAGAGGCAATTCATAAATTACTTTGTGGAACAGCAGTTGAAGGACGGAATAATTCAACAATCGAACTCTCTGTGGATATCACCAGTTATTTTGGCGCCGAAAAGCTCAAACAATGGAGAAACGAAGTTTCAGTTCTATTTAGATTACCGCGCATTGAACAAAATAACTATTCTGGACGTCTATCCCATAAAAAATACATCAGAAACTGTTGTCTATATTAGTGATTGCGAAACTGTTTACGACCAGATATTCCATAAACGGTACTTAGTGTCCCTGAAGGACACTATGAATACCGCAAACTTCCTTTTGGCCTGAGAAATGCACCGTCAAGTTTCCAAAGGTTAATGGACGGAATTCTCCGAGGACTAAAGCTCCACTCGGTACTAGTTCACCGTGATGATGTAATAATATTCTCTAAGAATTTGGATGAGCACATTGTACACTTAGAAAATGTTTTTGAAAGACTCCACAAAGCTAATTTCACGTTGTCCTTTGAAAAATGGTATTTTGCTTTATCAAAGATTGAATATCTGTCTCACCTAGTCTCCAAATACGATGTGAAACCACATCCCCTATTAGTTTTGGCAGTCAAAGAATTCTCCTCTCCATAAAATGTAAAAGAGTTTCAATCCTTCCTTGGCCTAGCCAACTATTACAGGAAATTCGTTCAAAATTACGACAAATAGCCAAACATTTAAACCATTCCACTTAAAAAAGACACCCCATTCGTTTGGTTTGATGAATATGAGTGTGCCATGCTGAAACTCAAAGAAATTTTAGCTTCAAAGCCCTTGTTAATTTACGCAATAACCTCCAAAAAATTTATATTGTCCACTGAAGCCTCAAACTTTGCTCCGGACGGGTTCCATTGACGAATAGTGGACGACCAGGAACGTCCCATTTGTTTTGCATCAAGGCAGTTAACAAAGGCAGAAATAAATTTATTCGGCGACAGACAAAGAACTTTCTTCAGTGATCTGGTGAAGAAAGTACTTCTGTTGCTACAATAATGGTTGTAGTTTCCAAATTGTGGCTGGCCATGGTGCACTCAGGTGGTTGCTATCGCTCAAAGACCCCTATAGTAGGCTAACAAGGTGGACTCCACCCTTTTCAGAATATCAATTTCATGTAATCCACAAACCTGGGAAGAAACACACTAACACTGACGATTAAGCCGAAAAATCAGTGTAATCAAAAACCAGGAATCGCCACCTTTGTATGAACAACCAGTAGAACAATCAAAAGATGAAGAGTGCCAAAAATGGTGAAATAACAAACAATTTATCATGAAAGAAAATGCTTTTTACCGAAATACCAAGCAGAGTTGTCGCATAGTAGTGCCTGCCTCCATAAGAAGCCCAATCACGGAATTATTTCATAAATCTATTTTGTCTGGGCATAGCAGTGTTGTAAAACAATATTGGTCGCCATCTTGGAGAAATGATATCAGAAATTTTCGTTAGAAATTGCTCGTTTTTAACAAAAGAATGCCAGAAAGCAAATGTAGAGATAACTGCAATCACTCCCAGAAACCAGGGCTCTTTTTGAATGTAGCCAAGTGGATATAGTCAGCCCCTTTCTGCAAAGTGATATAGGCCGTAGGTACATCCTCACAATTATTCATGCGTTCTGACGCTATTTGGTTATGTTTCTATTACCGGACCAAACAGCTAAAACTGTGGTTAGCGCCTTTGTGACGAATTGGATCCTACGATTTGGTGTACCAATTTCTCTGTTGACGGACAAAGCAAGTAACTTGCTATCAGAACTATTTACCTAGAACCTAGGCATAGAACCGCAGCAATTCACGTGATGGGTAAGGGAGATGTGAACAAGTACATAAAACTATAGATAAATCAAGCTCAGAGTAACAGTTCGAGAATTCCAAAATTCATTGTATCAGCACATAACAGCAAAGTCATACCTTCACATAACACCTTTGAAATATTATATGGCAGAGAAATGGTATCACCCTTTACAGTCTTGGAACTCTAAAAATACATTAATAATTTGGACATCCAAAGTCTCGCACATCGGTTAAAAAGAATTTGGAAGGAGGTCCAGCAAAATAATGTGAAAGTGTTCGAACAACAATCATCAGAGTACAATAAAAAGGTAAAGCCCCAAGAAATACCAGTTGATAGTATAGTTATGCTTAACAAACTATATAGGAAATCGCGAAAATCATCCAAATTCAAAACAATCTGGTCAGGACCACACCTCAAACTTCGCCTGTGAACTTGAAATTGCAATTACGTGGTGGAGAAGTGATAGTTCATAAAAATCATGTGAAGCCATATTATGGACACATCATTGCAAAATCCACCACTTCAGTAGTCACTGCACAACCAGCAACAGATGCTGAACACTGAAACATTCAAATTAAAGACAGGCACCGAATCCACCAGTTCAAATAACCGCTATAATCTTCATAGTCATCCTACAACTCAAGCAGACAAGGGACCTCCTAACAATCACATATATAACTCAGAAAAGAGAAAAAAAGCCTATAATATCGTAGGAATAATATTCCAGTAAAAATCTTGAATTCTAACAGATATGTGATTTGCTGTCACAGACTTCAAAGTAGAGTGCCTAAGTGAAACCCTTTAATTGTAAAGTTCCAATTTTTATCGAGTTAACTTATTCTGTCAAATTTGTACGTTACCATTTGGTATTATATACATATTAGGTTAAGTATAAGAACAATGGGTGGCGTGATATTGTTTTCTACAGGCACAGGAAGGAACAGGCTGAGCCGATTTCCTTTGGGCATGTGTGGGCTTAACGCTGACTCGCTAAATGTGACTCACGGCGCTGCCGGTAGGCCTGCCCAAGCTGGCTTCATAACTTTGGGACTCTATATTAAGTATTGTAGCATAGAATAATTGCTTAATTTCCAAGGGACATTAAGGGATAGTAAGAGCACATTTTCATGATACTTATAAGTGCATGATACTAGTAGGAGTAATATTGAACCTTTATGATTAATTAGAATGTTTGTTCGAGTGTAGTTCAACTTTTGACAATTGGTATGTATTAACTGGGGATACTATAGTCTTAGCTTAAGCAAATAACTTGGTTGAAAATGTTTTCCTTTGTTCAAAGTGTAGTTCTTCTTGCCTTACTTAGAATCTTTCCCCTAGTACAGGCACTGACAATCATCCCATTACATAATGGCACTATCTTTGAAAAAGGATCCAGTATTGTTAGTACCAACCTGATCTGGACTCTCATATTGGATTATAATATGACCATGTTGCAAGCCCAGAATCGACAACTGCAAATGTCTTTTGAGCTGCTGATGGAAACTCTTGGCTCCAATCTGACCTTTGAAAATGAATTAGTGCATACTATCTCTCATTCCCTCATGGTAGCTTACAGCACTATGCGTCGCGAGTACAATGAGTTAATGGACAGGCTTCCGAGAATAACTGATAGAGAAAAGAGACTGCTATTGGATGTAGGAGGCAAGATTTTAAAAACCCTTTTTGGGACATGAGTACAGATGTTTGGTCCAACAACCGGGCTGAAGCGTATGCAGTCCTGGGCCAAAGCCCTTTATCTGCCACATCACACCACTACGCCCCTGCCGCGGAATGAGGTTCTTCCAAATCACCTGCCACCACAGCAGGGGTGGTAGGCAAAGCGCGTTTTGCCACCCATTAAGTGTGCCCACTGGGAGCAGTGCGGATGCAGCGCCCGTCACGAACCGCGCCGAAGACACTTCCAAAACCTGGCCGTATAGCATAAGCCTCTCTGTATTACCTACGTGCAGCACCCGGCCACACCTGTCCCCGCAGGGGCAAGGCGGAGGCCGCAGCGACCGAGCGCCGCGCAGGGGTGCCCCATCGCACGTCCCACCGCGTCAACCGACTGTGCAAAGCGTCATTGAATAATGTGGCTTCCTGCACTAGGGCGAGCTCCTAGTGCGCTTTCTCTCGCACCCAACCGACACGCAAAGCATCACTGTATGAGCACGGGTTCCCACAGAACACCACTGTAGCAAACGATCCCGCTACAGAGACCCTAAGGTCCCAACAGCAGTCACAGGGTGTTGCTGCCGCACCCGGGAAAAACCTACCAGTCCACACCTATATAGATGACCTATTATGACAGCAAAAAGGCGACATCAAGCGAAAGCGATCTAAAGAAATTACACACCCAAATCACCACATTAGAGTGCATTAACAATAATTTGCAAATTAGCGCTGCGCACCAAATACTTCTAGTAAACAATTTGGAAACTGCTATTGGGAATTAGTCCCTAGCCATACAAAGACTAGGGAAAGACATAAGGAAAATTGCAGAAATGTAATGTAAGCTGTTCTGAATGACCACCTACAGGGGGTTGACAAACTTTCTATAACCCTTTCAGGCCCTGCACGCACAATTGTGCGTGTTGGATTTTTCGCGCTTTATTTCTTAGTGATTCACGCTAGGAAGTTCAGGCCAGCACTGCACAGTCGTGGTGGGACTGTGGCACACGTTGCCATATGTTTTAGTTCCATGTTTCATCACTGGATGGCACCAGCAGCAGGTAAACTTTCAGTTCAGCTACAATGGCGGCAAGGAAGCGCGCGTACGAAGGTTTGTCTTTATTGTTGTAATATAAATTGGATTTAAATCGTTTTAATGAGATAGATCTATTTACAATAGATCATTTTAAGTAAATATCTCATAAATTGTTAGTTCTTTTAAAAATTATTTAAGATATAATCTGAAATATTAGCACATGCACAATTGTGCATGTTGGGTCTATAGACACGTTTTTATGATAGGGGCATGTTGACAAAGTGTTGATATCCCCATCTGTTTTGAAATATGTAGCTATCATTTCTGAAAGCCAGATGATGTTATATGATTCTGTGATGTTGTTATGTAATTCCTTTGAAAATATCTCACATTCTGTTATTTGTCATAACCGAAAATTAAAAATTAATTCCTGGTGCAATTTCAGCACCTCTGAGTGATTCTGCGATCGCTGATTTGCTCAACTCGTCAGATATAGAGGATTTGAGCAGTGATGATGATACCCTCAACTCCACTTGGCTCCCAGTTCCAAAGAGGAATGTTGAAAACTTGTGGGAAAGTTCGTCTACGACGTCCTCATCAGGTGAAGATTTTGAAGAAGACGTCTCTTCAAAATACAATGAATATGGCATGCGACAATACCAAAATAAATGCCTAGAGAATATAAACGATGACCAGCAACATAAACAACAATCAGTAGAACAACAGGAACAAGATGAACATATTCTGGCTACAGCTGCATCAGCAAATGGTGAAAAATCTGGTCGTAGACATTTTTTGGAGAAAGAGACCTTTTCCATCTCAAAAGTCACCACCTTCTGAAGATCAGGTAGAGTAGTACATCTTGTTACTTATTTAGATTAAAACAGAGATTTGTGTATAATTTATTCCAAGAAGAGTTTGATTTTGTTTGTTTCAGGATGTTGCTGAAGTTTCAACACCAGCAACTTACTTCCTAAATTACTTCAATGAGCAATTCTTAGAAGAAGCTGCAGCATGTACAAACATGTACTACATGTCTAAAACAGGACAACAGCTTGCAACAACCTCACAGGAAATCAGAAAGTTGTTTGGTGTGCACATTATAATGGGATGTGTAAAATACCCTCCAGCAAGAATGTATTGGCAACGTGTTTTTCGCCTTCCATTTGTGGCTAATGCTCTTTCAAGAAATCGTTTTTTCACATTGCGAATGGCTCTTCATGTTGTTGATATAAATAGTATTTCAGAAGAACAAAAGGAAAACAGACTATGGAAAGTTCAACCTGCTATTGAAGCTGTGAGAGCCATGTGCCTCAAACTGCCAAGAAACTGCGGACAGAGATTTTCTATTGACGAGCAGATGATACCATTTTGTAGTCGTTGCTCCCTAAAACAATATGTCCCAAACAAGCCCAGACCAACAGGACTTAAAAATTTCGTTCTAGCCACAAGCAGTGGATTAGTTCTGGATTTCGAAATTTATCAAGGCAAGTCAACTCCTTTGCCACGAACAGATTTGGGTCTTGGGCCAGGAATTGTTCTGCGTTTATCAGAAACTCTTCCACAGGGAGCACACATTTATTTTGATCGTTTTTTTTCACAACATTGGCTCTCCTGGATACGCTGAAATCAAAAGGACTGGAGGCGACAGGCACAATAATGAAGAACAGAGCAAGGGACGTACATTTATCAGAAGAGAAGGCACTGAAACGTGGTGACATGGAAGAGTTTTGTCGAGATGACGACAAAATTGTTGTAGTGCAGTGGAAGGACTCCAAAGCTGTTACTCTCGCTTCAACTGCAACAGGATGTTATCCTGTCGAAACTGTTCGCAGATGGAGTAAAACAGAGCGGGAATATATCACGGTTTGATGCCCATCAGTTGTACGCAAGTACAATCAATCAATGGGAGGAGTTGATTTGTGTGATCAGCAGATGGAGGCATATCGTACAAACATGAAAACTAAGAAATGGACACTGCAGGTTATTTTACATCTGATGGACATGACCTGTGTGAATTCATGGCTTCAGTACAGGCATGACAGTAAAGCTAATGAAGTTACACGAAAATACATACTCGATCTTCTTGAATTCCGGATGGCAGTGGGGGAATACCTCGTCTCATCACCAAGTGGAATGCCACACAGGGAAGATCATGACGAGAAAGAAGAAGACGAACATATAGTTGAAACAAAAAGGTATAAACCATCATGTTCACCATGCACATTCAAGAGGCTGGACAAATTTGAACACTGGCCTGTTGTTGATGACTTAAAATCTGCAAGATGTTGCCGCAGAAGTGATTGTAAACGGCATACAAGAACAAGATGTGATAAATGTGATGTGTACTTGTGTTTGTCAAAAGATGCTAACTGTTTTCGCTTGTATCACATAAAGAAATGAGGATGAAGACATGTAAAGGAGAAATGGCGCATATCATAAAAAAAATTGTAGTAAATGCCCAAACCGCACAATTGTGTGGGCCCAAAATTTTGGAAAATTTTTGAAAATAAATTTATTTTGATTTTTGTAATGAATTACTGTGCATTTTTTATATCCTAAACGCACCAATTTAAAATAATTTCATATAAACTACAACCTTGGGTCTGAAAGGGATAAAACAAATTCATGATGACCATCTTTCATGGCACCTATTACTAGCATAAGAATGGAACTAGTGAAACTTAGAATTGCACTTCCCCAGGCAGCGAACAATAAACTTAGTTTTAATCAACCCTAATCTCTATTTGAAATACCTACAAGTAATTCAGAAATGCCCAAATGGAAATGTTCACATGATCTTCCTGTATTTACATGAGTACTTGCCTGATTATTACCAAATTGTTGATGTTTGTATGTCCACATAAACCAAACCTTAGGATTCTTATTAAGTTACCCCTGGCATAATCACCTTTTATCTTAGAATGGTATTCTCTTCATGTTTTTACTATATTATGGAATGAAACAAATCATTATATCTGCTGGCAGGTCCATAGCACCTTGTTAATCAGTCAGGGCCACAGATTTTATGCCTTACTGCACATTGACAATCTTAGTAGATGCAAAATTGCAACTATACTAACATGCCCTCCATTCCCATAACTGGGGCATGCCATGCTGTGAAACAAGCATATTTTTCTCAGACACTTTTCTCGATACTTGACAATGGGAGATTTTAAGTATGAGCAAAGCACATTTTGTAAGGATGAAAACTGCCTGGATTTATACTATGACTCATCCCATTGCGGTAACAATAACCTATCCAACTGACTCACTAAACTTTAGTACTAATAAGATAATCTTTTCAGGGTCAGCAAATTTACAGAATGCAAGTCATTGTAAAGTCGAAAGCAAAGACTTCACTCTTCTCACTATACCAGAAGCAGATCAGCATGTTAAACTAACCTGCCTACCACATACCTGCTTTTAGCCCCTTACTACACGGTTTTTTTATTATGTGGGGGAAATTATTTTTGATTTAAAGGTTTGTGCCATATTTGGGACAGCATGCAATAATAACTAACATCTTGTGACACCAGTTTTGAGATGGATGATGCAACATTTGGAAAATATACAAAAAAGATATATACATATATTAGCAGAACTGAGTATATTTATATGAAGTAACTTCTATTCATTACAGTACTCGTTTATCAGAAATAATACTCATTTATTTTACATTTAGTCTATTCGTTATGAAACTTGATATAGCAGTTTCTCTCCTCGTTCAAGCACAATGTTGCACTGCTCTTCAGACATGCTACATAGAATATTCCTTTGCATTCTAAATACTTGCAATGACCATAGTTTCCCAGCCAGATAGTGTGTGATCTATCCTATCCTGTCATACCTGACGCTGCGGAAGATCTGCCACAGGCTCTCTCTTCTTCTTACTGTACAGCTGTTTTTTAATTTCATTGCTTGGCCTACCACGGTTCTTGAATAATGGATTCCTTGTTTTACAGAGGGCATCTGCTAGGGGAATGTAGTCCGTATTTCTTCTTCTCCATAGCAGCCAGCTGTTCACTCAAGCCAGATTGCCTATTGTGCCATACCTGTCACAAACCTATTTTTCAATATTATATTTAGTCTAATGGAGAAATATATAAAATTACCTCCTTATAATTGTCCACAGATACAAATCAAATGTTTACTGTATCAAATACAACTGTTTGTATGACCAAACTTGGATGTAAACTGCTCACAGCACAAAGCAAAGATTCATACTACATAATTCCTTACTCTCTCTTCAGATGGCATATACTATTAGCACAACTCTTCATGAATGTGTGCCATTTCTGCCCCAACATGCAGTTTCGAAATATATGCTCAAATATGAGTTTCACAAATACTAAAGTGGAATGTGCGATAACTAGCCCAGAATGCGATAAGGGGTTAGAGATAATATTTATCAGTCAAAAACTCCATATCCTGAGCCAAATGGACCCAACACTACTCTTGAACGAGAATATTTACAATCAAATGATGCTATTTAATACAACCAGGTGCTTGTGCAAATGGAGACACATGCAACCAGTAGACATTGTACGATTGTTGCAACCACTAGTGTAACCAGAATTTAAGAATTGGTGTAATTAGTTATGTTTTGTTTTTCTTCAACCGTCGACATTCGACAAGTGACGCAATATAGTTTGCACAATGCTGTCTGTACCTACCGCCACTCAGATAGTGGTTTCATTGCCAAAATCACATGAGGATACAGACATCCTGAAGACAATTGTAACCAATACCTAATTCACTATGTATATCCCTATTTTAGTAGTTTGTTTTATAGTATCACTTTTAATTGTGTTCTAATTCACTCGTTTGTTTACCAGGTCTGGTCAACCTACCAAACTGGCATTAGTATTTAAGGGTTTCCTTATGTTGAAATGATTTTGTAAGTCGGACAGGTGACGTCCACATTCCTGTGATATTAGCTAATTGTCGGCATCTTGTAAGGGATGACTAGCTGGAGGAGGAAGAGTGCGAGAGCTCAAAACAGTAAGTGATGTTAAATATTAATAATTTTATTCAAAGTTTGCTTCAGTAAGTGAGGTGCAGGGCGGTCTAATGATCTCTCAGTGGTTGTTTTGTGGCAGCGGAATTCGCTGAAGCGAAGCGGCAATTTCTGAACGCAACTCTGACATGAATTGGAAGTTACGAGGAAGGTTGGCACGATCCCTTGGCTCTCTTGGCTAGGAAATCAAATAGCGTTCACGTCGGCTCTCGCACGGTTACTCCAGCTGCCTAAGTTAACTTTTATCATCTGCCTGTCACTTACCTTGATTGATGGGGAAAGTGGACACGTGTCTCAACCATATCAGCTGAAATCGTCTGTAATTTGTGGCCAATAAATGGAAGTCAAAAGTTAGCAGTGCTGTTTTCATTCGAGTCTATTTCCCCACATTCCATCCAGTTCTGCGACTGGAAAAGTAAATTGCAGTGGTGCCAGAAAAGTTTCCTTAGTAACAACAGCAACAAGCAATGCTGTACTAAGCAGCTGCATATATCCCAAGAACGACAGAAGACGTCGTGATAACTATTTGCTGCAGATTTGTGGAAAATAAAGGATCCAGGATCCCTTCCCCAAGTGTTTAAGTCATTCGGCCTCCTTGACAAGTAAACCCATTGATTTTCAGTTTGAACTTAATATCAGCATTTACAATGATAATAAATTCCGATAGCTTTCTTTTTCCGCCTTTCATCAACCTTTTATTATTTCCGCTATCTGCCACTTGCATACACAACGACTTACAATGAATTTCAGCAGTGTAGTATATACATAAGGGTAATTCAAATATAGGTTTAGTATATCAGCAGAGTTTACGATAAGGTTTAAATGCAACCTAGAACTGGGTGACAACTGATAGTTTTCTCTTTTTTTTACTGGTAAGGCACATGGAATTACATTAAGCATTATTTTATAACAATTCCATTATGTTAACCAGTTGCACAGAAATTTCTTGCCAGAACGCTCCATTCAGTCAATTATTTTTGAAGGTAGTAACATAATGAAGTACCAGAAAAGCATTTAACTAAAGTCTTGTCTGACATGGGGACCATAAGAGATGTTTGTCAAGAGACAGTGGGTGGTAAGGTGTCCATCCAGTAACTTTCCAACAGGGATTTGAATCCCCGCAATATCAAATATTTTTATCTTCAGAAATTGTTGAGCATGAATTTTTTCTTCAACTTCATTTACATACTATTACAATATTTAAAGCAAATCACATTGCATACATTACAGTGTCAAATATCCAGAATATTTTTTTTTAGTGAAGTCTTCAGGGGTGTTGCAAAATTTTCTAGTGGTACAACCGTAAAGAGTTCATTAGTATCTTAAGCCCTGAAAGTCTCCATTCTCACATTATTATTATTTTTTCACTCTTTTTTAATTGTTAGTTTATTGTTTTGGTGCATTTTCAACTGAAATAGTTATTACATATTACTTTATTTCATTTTGGTCATTTTTAATACCTGTAAATCATCAAGAAGTATTTTAAATGAAATATGTAACATAAAAAATATAATTTGTTTCTTTTTTCTGCAATCGATAAGTTTAATTCCATGTAATGGTGATGTGTAAATGGTTGAAAATAAAATAATGTAAATGAAAACATGTAATGAAAAAATGGAGCTAAATGAGAAAATGAAAGGACAAGTGACAAACACTTTTAAAAGTTGCAAAATGCTTTTGTCAGATTAAATATTATTTCATGCAAGAAAAGTATATAAATGAATTCGAAGACAGAAAAATTCACGCTCAACAATTTCTATAGATAAAACTATTTGATAGTGTGGGGATTTGAACCTGGGTCAGAAAATTATGGGACAGACACCTTACCGCCAAAACTATGCTGACACCTGTCAACATGTGTCAATAATTCTGGCAGATTTGAAGAAAAGATGAAGCCAAAGATGTATATGGTGTGTGCCCTTCAACCTATATGCACGAGATTGAAATCCGTTCCAAATATGTCTGATGGTCTACTTTGTGAGCTTTAAAAACATTTGTACTTGCTTTGGATTAAGCTTGAATAAGAAAACAAAGTTATGATGATAGTTTGAGTAGGTAATAAATCATTATTATTTAAAACACATTTAACATATCAACATTGAATGCTATGTACTTACATTAAAATGAACTTCACAAAATATAAACAACTAGTTGAAAATAATTTCTCTCTTCCAATTGCATTACACTACTTTTTTCTTATTTTCACATCTCGCATTATATGAAAATACACTTTATCATGTGCATTTCTTATCGTATTTTTGCACATAGGTACAATACAGTATTTATAAAACGGTTCTCTAACTCCTTCCATGTCGAAATGACTTATAAAAGATAAAACTATTGAGATAAAACAGTATACAATATACAAGATGTCAATGTAGTTGCAGATGATGCTGTTAATGGCAGCGCACCAAAATGGCAGTATTTAAACCACTCAAATTTCATCGGAGCTTTAAAATATTTATTTTAATGTTAAATTTTAATATTTTCATCAATGCTATATTTTTTTAGGGTTATGCAACCATGTAAGTAATCAATTAAAATATAAAAATAATACTTGCATATACCCTATTATTATATCTTTTGTGTCTTTTTGCTTTAATTTATTTCTAGGAATGTTTTTCTGTATCAGCTGGGAAAAATAAAAACTAATAACTCTAGTTATATATCTTGATTTTAATTCTATTCCCAGCAATTTTTTCTTGAATTAGTTGGTTAGAAATAAAAAAAAATCACTTTTATTCTATGTAAAACCTGGTTATTTTATATAAACACAAAAATAATATAATTATATAATTTACAAGAAGGGAAGTAACGGTTTGTTGTTATAGAATACCAGCCCTCAATACAATCTAGAGATGGGTAGGTCCGGATGGATGCAGTTCCGCGGACCCGTATCACTTGCGCTAGGGATGGATGTATATCCGCGCCCTTGTCGGATCTGTATCCAGCCGGACCTGTAACAGCGCCACAGTTCTCGCGTGGACAGAGGTTGAACCACGGCCGGACCTGCAACGCATAGCTGGAACGCAATTTTTCATTACAGTTCTGATTTGAAATCTATGTTCTGAATGTCATTTACTGTACGATTGGATTACAGTTCTGTTTAATGATAAGATTATAAATGATAACTATTTCTTAATGTCTGACTACTAGAAGACAATCACAAAAACTATTAAATGTTAATGGGTAGCTAAAACCCAGTAGTACTTTTTTATTGGTCGGGTTCATGCTTCTAAGGTGAGGAGTGTTTTAAGTGCTAAATAAGAATGGACTTATAATTTAACTTGTAATTTTAATGCGTTGTAGTCTTACTAAACTTTTAACGTTCAGTTTGATTAATCACAAAGTCTCTAGAATTTTTAACCTTCTCAATTCTGATGGCTTAAGGACAAATCGGATAATGCATTTAACATCTCTTTATTGCAGAAACATGGTTTGTAGAGTTTCCAAGGAACATTATACATATCTATAATAATTATAAATGCGAAAGCAACTATGTCTGTCTTTAAGTCCTGTTTGTTATGTTTCTTGGGCTAAACGGATACTCTGATCGTGATGAAATTTGACAGGGAGATGCTGTTTGACATTAAGATCGAGATTGGATACTATATTATGTATAGATAAGAACATATTGTCATTAAATTATAAAAACTATCTGAACAAACGCATAATATCTATCTGTCTTTGTAATGCGCAACAATATACATTAATGGTAGGATAGCGTAGTGGTAATGAGCTTGCTTGTTATGGAAACTCCAGCATGTCCGCGGGTTCAAATCCCAGTAGGAGCATTTTTTTTATGAATTGTTTTTCATATTTTGAACCAAGCCTAGGATTTAATAGTAAGAATACCATGTTCTGGCAAATCTTTGGCGGTAGAAAGCGTTTACTTTATTGACGGTATACTGGTTCCACAGGTAGTTTTTGTGTGATCTAAACTAATAATATTGTATATGCGAAAGTAAGTCTCCATTTTTTTTTTTTTTTTTTTTTTTTTTTTTTTTTTTTTTTTTTTTTTTACGTTTGACGAATATATGTGTATACCGATGACAAGGAAATACTTTGTTTATTTAGGAACGAAATAGGATACTTTTTTTCTGATATGAATAACAGTTTCAGTCATGAGACAGGTTCGAAGGTAGAATGGTATATTGATGGCGTTCCCGTAATATTATGCCGACTCAGTGTTGTTTGGGACATCTTAGATAATTTTCAGCTTTGTATATTTAATTCTAGCAATCAAATTCTAAATCCACGCGTACGAAGTCGCGGGTAACAGCCGGTAATAAATATAAATATGATTATGTGGCATTATTGCGAGCGACTCTGCTGGCCACTTTTACAGAAATATTTTATAATCCGACATTGAAAAAAAAAACCTCACATCCAGCCATTTCTAGAATATCTAACAATGGCTCAAACAATCGGTTATTATTACTAAGAATTAAATCTTGCTTAAAAATATTTTCAACTAAATTGGAAATAATATTAAATAAAATTACAAATAAATTAAAAGTTTTTTAAATTGCCCAAAATAAAATAAAGATTTTGAAAGCACCAAAAACACGTTATGGTAGCTGGCAAAACATAAATATTACTCCTCAGACTTCCACGGCCATCTTTGTTCATGATTAATTAACTTTCTGGTTTTGCCACGTAACGCGGCAAAACCCGAAAGTTAATTAATCATAAATATTACTGTTTGATTAAAATGCATTGTATCACACTTGATTTAGCACTCAAGACAACGTTTTATTCACTCAATCAAAACAGTTTCACATAGTATACAGAGCAAAATACTACACATAATATAAGAACAAATCTCATGTAATTTCTCGCTCACAATTTAAAATAAGTTATACTAGCAATTTTGTTTTTTGTTCATTTATAATAAACTGTTTCTTAAGCTGGTAAATTGTGGAAATGTAATAATTAACTCAAAATGTAGAGTCTTGAATAATTCAATTTTTAGTAAAAAAAAACTAACAGTTAACAAAGAATTTCGATTTTTTTTTTTTTTTTTTTAGTAGTACTTAAACATTACTAAGAAATGATTTCATTTTATTCTTGTAGAAGCCCACAGAAATTTAACTTTTATCATTGTCAAGTCTGATTATGCTGTGATTTTATAATATTACGTACAATTGTCAATTTCAGACAAAAATAAAACAAAATTATCAGAATTAATATTCTTTCATTTCATAAATTAATGGATGAACACGGTATAACTCATACTGCAGTTCTCCTTGGTAGGATTTGTATCCACCATATGCTCGATTGTAGGTTCGGACCCATACAGGTCCGCCGGACACGTATTTGGATGTAGGTCCATACACATCCAGTTCCGCCATACACTCCGCCCGCCCGATTGTAGAACCGGACCCATACAGGTCCGCCGGACACGGAACCTGGATGTAGGTCCACACACATCCAGTTCCGCCGTACACTCCGCCCTCCAGATTGTAGAGCCGGACCCATACAGGTCCGCCGGACACGGAACCTGGATGCAGGTCCGCAGCGATGGATGTACATCCGGACCCAACTCCTTTAAAATCTCAGACCTGCCCATCTCTAATACAATCTATTGATATCATTTCAAGTTTCAAATGGATATATGTTTTGCCATTTGTAAGTTTTTACACTAGCTTATGAAAGCATGCGCTTAAACTTATTTGCACACAGATGGTGAAATGTATAACAGAGAAAATTTCTTAACAGTTATGCAGTTGTGGTACTATCAGGTATTGCTATTACTTTTATACACATACCCGTTCTTTTAGGATTTTGTCTGATTTGCATCTGATTCATAATGATGCAATGATACATTTTGTATTTAGAATAATTATTTATACAAACACAGATCTACTGTTAAAACACAACAAGAAGTATCAATATTCCATAGCATAATAGTATGAATTATAATTCAACAATTTCTCAGTATTTTTGAACCATTTTAATTACATCACTTTTCTTTCACAATCTAATAGGGTAATTTAAGAGTTACTTAATTTTTCACGGTGAGTTCTGTTTTGTTAAAATCAGACTATGCCTGTATGTAAAATGAGGCCCATGTGCTAGGTAGCCAATTTTGTCAATCAGAAGTTTGGAAAT
Source organism: Vandiemenella viatica (assembly GCA_031002005.1). Classification (NCBI taxonomy): domain Eukaryota; kingdom Metazoa; phylum Arthropoda; class Insecta; order Orthoptera; family Morabidae; genus Vandiemenella; species Vandiemenella viatica. The sequence goes on from CM061920.1 coordinate 163,429,158, forward strand.
ATTCCATAAATGTACACTCAAGGGCATCTTGATAAGTTCAGCACAGCTTTGCGGGGGAACAAATAAATAAGAATCACTCTCATACTGCTCCAGATACTGACCAGCTCACAACCATCACCATCCTTCACCAACTCTGAATTAACACTTTGGTGGGACTTGGTAGAAATCTTCCTCCTCAAGAAGACTAAAGGTTTATGGGAACTCTCCCTGTTTCACCTGAAAACCTTGTATTGCAGACCTCATGCAATTTGAAAAATAAACTGAGGCTTTCAGTATAACTAATTTTATTTGTTTTCTACACAATCATTCACTGGTAGAATCTGCTCCTAATTCAAGGAATCTATTAGACAACAGCTATGCATCAGAGAAGACCCAAGAAAGATCGGCAAGTATAAAAAATCACTAGGGCAGTTAGGCATTTCCACTTGGCTCTCTGACCACAGTAACAAGAAACGGAAGAATGGGGCGGATAGCTAAAAGTAATGTTTTATTTTTTATACATAACTAACTGGGGTACCCGGCTTTGCTCACAGAGTTGATATGAGATTGTGTGATAGTTGGAATAAAAGGATAAACTTTAGAATATAAGAGGTAATTTTTTTCTCATTGAAAACATAAACTATTTACTTGTTTGTAAACAACATTTTTCATTTTGTTATCCAGAGTAAATATGTACAAATTTTTCAAATTTCCTACTAGAGAGCAAGTTATGTATAGATGACTGTGAGAGAAGCAGGAGTTTTTGAGGTTGATTCTTTAATTCGTTGTTCTTCGGTATCTCTGCTCCTCACGGTGAGCACTCATTCCCATTCATTGGGAAGGTAAACGTACCTCGCGCTCTTCAACTGTTTCGTTTTTTTGCTGTTCTTCTTGTATAAAGATTATATTTATAATGATTTGTTTCACTTTTATCGCTGGTCAAGCCTATTTCCCCCCCCCCCCCCCCTTCCTGGCAACTCTACCACTACCACGCGTTTTCCGCCTGTGCTTCATTCATGTGGCGGGTTGGGATGTGACCACATCTTTCCCCCTGCCATATGTCTCGCCTCCCACATGACTAAGACTAAAGTCGAAATATAGTGCAATTCATTTGTTTTTGTGATTTTACGTGTCTCGCCCTCCTGCCTTCATCTGTGGTAAGTGACGGGTAACTATTTATTTTCCCTATCCTATCTTATTTTCAGTGCCTCGCAGCAGTTTCTTTGTTTCCTTTATCCAATTGTATACATGGTTGGGAATGTAAACATGCATCATGCTCTTTGACTGTTGTGGTTTTTTGCTGTTCTTTTCGTTTCCTCTGTTGGAAACATAAACGTGCCTCGTGCTCTTCATCTGTTTTGTTTTTTCACTGTTCTTTTTGTTCACTTTGACTACTCAAACTTCACTTTTCAGCCCTTATATCTTTAACAGCATGCCCTTCAGGTAAAAATGGGAACCTTCTTCATTGTTTGTTTTTATTCACTCACAGCACTACTTTGGAATTTTCACTTCTTTCTCAGTTCTTCCCTTCGTCACTGATAAGAAATTGATGTTTGAACCCATGATAGATCTTGCTTTATATAACCCCACCAATGGGTAGTCCAACCCATACATTAAAAAGGTTTCGAATGGTCTACAATGTTCCAGAACATTTGAGAGTGTTCTGGAACATTCCACAATAATCTTTGATGTTCCACGATTTTTCTGAACTGTTCTAGAAATTTCTAGAGGGCGAACTTCCAGCCCTTATATCTTCAACAGCACACTCTTCAGGTAAAAAACGGGAACCTTCTTCATGGATAACGGATAGAGGGCTACCACACCATATAATTCACTTGATTGTAGTTTTAGTGGCACACACATTATACACTTACATTTATAATATATATTGATTATAACAGAATATAGAAATACAAAATAGGAGAAACAGAAACTAGAGCATGGATTATGTAAGACATTTATATAATACCCACAAACATGTGGGACTTAGAAAAGAAAAACAAAACCTGTGGCTGAATGTAAGTTTGTCAGATTTATTTTAATCTTCTTTGCTTTTACTGAGTAATATTACTGAGGCTATTATTTCTGAAATGTGTAACTATGTCAGCTATTCAAATGTTGTAATATCGGCCTGAATCATGTTGAAGATTTTTGTCAAGGTTGTTGCGTAATCACTGGGACTCATCAAGGAATTGTAATTTTGGTCTGAAAACTGTTGCACACGTTTGTTGGGTGATATTACGAGCTATGGTAAAATAAGAACGAGGTAGGAAAGAATTGCGCTATTAGTTTGAAATTTACCACATACCTTTCAAGAAAAAGTGTACATGAAAGCAAAATGAAACTTACATTAGATGTGAAGCAATACGAAAATTACGAATTGACACAACAGAAAACTGCCATTTCACTTCATATTGTCACATCAAAGATAGCATCTGCACTCTACAGCAACAACTGTAAAAACACTGACAATGTTTCTTGACAGGATATGAATATATTCCTGCATTTTATGTACTGTAGTGATAATAATTCATTTCTTACAACAACTTATTTTATAGTCACCATATTATTTAATATATGTTGCTCCTAGAGTTGTAAAATATGTTCGTTAAGCTACAAAGGGAAGCATCTATGTCCATCCTGGTCCAGGCTACATTCCAACCAATCCACAGGTGCTGCTAATGATTCTGCTCAAAAATCATGATAATTAAAATGTTTAATAAATCCAAATTTCTATCAAATTATGCTTTAACAACATGAACCAAACACCATTTTGCTACAGGTTGCAGTCAAACTATAAAAACTAAATGCCTTCGTTCGCTAATGGATCAAAGTTGTTACAGTTTTTTTGTGTGTGTGTGTGTTTGTGTGTGTGTAATTTGTTCCATATTTATATTTTTGATGGCTGTGATAGCAACATATTCCTGAAAATATCGTTCGAAGAATATGTGGAATATCATTATACCTCGCTATATAGCTTCTCTCAGTCGCTCGCGGTACGGTACTTTTTGAATTTATAAGGTATGTATATATTTTACAGCTCTAAGAGCTACACACATTAAACAATGCAATCTATCGACCATGTATAACAATTTTCAGACCAAAGGGACAATTCTTTTATGAGCCCCAGTGATTACACTAGAGACCAAATTTACATATTAATGCATTATTGCCACCAAAATGAGATACAGTACATGTATTAATACGTGTGAGATTGAAGTATTGTTTTTCTGGTGACAAGTTTAGAGCAGTATGTGGTTAGGTTGAAATGCAACGTGGACCCGAATGGAAACGGAAACTTTTTGTTTCAGCGCAAAGGCACGAGGAATTACACTGAATTTTATTTTACAACAATTCTTTTTAGTTAAGCAATTGCTAAGAAATTAATTGTTAGAACACTTAAAGAAAAGTATGTATTTCGTTCAAATTGGCATATTAATTATCAGGTTTTTTTTTTTACGGAAATTATTACATGGTTTGAAAGAAAGAAGTTCAAGACTAATCACGTTTGATGTGGACTAAACCACAATTAAATATTATGTGACATTGCGTAAGTTGTTAAGATTCATTTTTAGGATCCATTGTTTTCACTGGGGTCATTATTTCATCACAGGTAATAAGAAAGATAGATGTGAGAACCTGTGAAGATTTGGGATCAAGTTTACATTGTGATGCATGATGACACTGTCTTGCGATACAGAGACTGTATTAATTCGCATGTGATTGAAGCTTTACTTTTATAGCGGTAACATTAGCGGAGTTTGTAGTTAGACTGAAATGCAACGTAGACTAACTTGACAATTGAAGATTTTTGCAACAGCACAAGGGACGATAAATTACAATGAGCTTTATTTTACAACAATTCTATTTAGTTAAGCAACTGGAGGGAACTAAATTACCATAACACTCTGATAAACCCATCATTTTTTATGGGCTTTAGGGTTAGTTTTATATATACAGGGTGTTACAAAAAGGTACGGCCAAACTGTAAGGGAACATTCCTCACACACAAACAAAGAAAATATGTTATGTGGACATGTGTCCGCAAACGCTTACTTTCCATGTTAGAGCTCATTTTAGTGTCGTTAGTATGTACTGTACTTCCTCGATTCACCACCAGTTGACCCAATCGCAGGACGGTAATGCTGATGTCGGTGCTTGTGTTGACATGCGACTCATTGCTCTACAGTACTAGCATCAAGCACATCAGTACGTAGCATCAACAGGGTAGTGTTCATCACAAACGTGGTTTTGCAGTCAGTGCAATGTTTACAAATGCGGAGTTGGCAGATGCCCATTTGATGTATGGAGTAGCACGGGGCAATAGCCGTGGCGCCGTACGTTTGTACCGAGACAGATTTCCAGGACAAAGGTGTCCCGACAGGAAGACGTTCGAAGCAATTGATCGGCGTCTTAGGGAGCACGGAACATTCCAGCCTATGACTCGCGACTGGGGAAGACCTAGAACGACGAGGACACCTGCAATGGACAAGGCAATTCTTCATGAAGTTGACGATAACCCTAATGTCAGCGTCAGAGAAGTTGCTGCTGTACAAGGTAATGTTGACCACGTCACTGTATGGAGAGTGCTACGGGAGAACCAGTTGTGTCCGTACCATGTACAGCGTGTGCAGGCACTATCAGCAGCTGATTGGCCTCTACGGGTACACTTCTGCGAATGGTTCATCCAACAATATGTCAATCCTCATTTCAGTGCAAATGTTCTCTTTACGGATGAGGCTTCATTCCAACGTGATCAAATTGTAAATTTTCACAATCAACATGTGTGGGCTGACGAGAATCCGCACGCAATTGTGGAATCATGTCTTCAACACAGATTCTCTGTGAACGTGTGGGCAGGAATTGTTGGTGATGTCTTGATTGGCCCCATGTTCTTCCACCTACGCTCAATGGAGCACATTATCATGATTTCATACGGGATACTCTACCTCTGCTGCTAGAAGATGTGCCTTTACAAATACTACACAACATGTGGTTCATGCACGATGGAGCTCCTGCACATTTCAGTCGACGTGTTCATACGCTTCTCAACAACAGATTCAGTGGCCAATGGATTGGTAGAGGCGGACCAATTCCATAGGCCCCCACGCTCTCCTGACCTCAACCCTCTTGACTTTCATTTATGGGGGCATTTGAAAGCCCTTGTCTATGCAACCCTGGTACCAAATGTAGATTTTTTTTTTTTTTTTTGTAACTGCTTTACGTCTCTTCTTAACATCGAGGTCTTTAGAGACGGGAAAGGATGGGGGGCAAGGATGGGGGCAAGGAATGGGAAGGAATTCGGCCATGGACTTTTGAAGGAAGCATCCCATCATTTGCCTGGAGTGATCTGGGGAAACCATGGAAAATCCAAATCTGGATGCCCGGACAGGGATTCGAACCGCCGTCCTCCCGAATGCGAGGCGAGAACGCTAACCGTTACACCGCCCCGCTCGGTACCAAATGTAGAGACTCTTCATGCTCGTATTGTGGACGGCTGTGATACAATATGCCATTCTCCAGGGCTGCATCAGCGCATCAGGGATTCCATGTGACGGAGGGTGGATGCATGTATCCTCGCTAACGGAGGACATTTTGAACATTTCCTGTAACAAAGTGTTTGAAGTCACGCTGGTATGTTCTGTTGCTGTGTGTTTCCATTCCACGTTTAATGTGATTTGAAGAGAAGTAATAAAATGAGCTCTAACATGGAAAGTAAGCGTTTCCGGACACATGTCCACATAACATATTTTCTTTGTTTGTATGTGAGGAATGTATCCTGAAAGTTTGGCCGTACCTTTTTGTAACACCATATATATATATATATATATATATATATATACTAGCTTCGAGCCCGTCAAAAATGACGGTTTGAACGCAATATTCGGGCAGTTCCTTTTTTTTTGCAGTTGGTTAATTATACAGAATTGATATTACATAATGCTAATGGCCTTGATTTTTCAATGTTCTGCATATTTCATTTGCAATTCACATAGCCATACAGTAGTAACTTCTACTGAATTAATGACGCCGGAAGTAAAGAACCAATAAAATTAAATCAAAATAGGAATGCCAAATATTTTTGCTATCCATGTAAAATCAGCTTTATTCCTAGTCCAGGCACAATTTAGCATGTTAAATATGGAACTACTTTCACACGCATTAATTAATACCTTTAGTAACACATGGCGCTTATGAAAGCAGTTTAATTGGTTTGTAAAACTCATTTCAGAGTGAATTATCGTGTAACAAAATGTGTCAGTAGCGATTCTGGTAAACTTAACCACAACATCCAATAATATTGCGTTGGAAAATCATAGTTTCTATTACCCTCATATGAATAATGACGGGTATCACCTATGGTGGTAGTAAGATTTTATTCAGGAAAAGTTTGTAAGGAAAAATGAATAACGATGGCGTCTACTGGAGATCGCGATTCCGCCAAAATAACATTCAGTAATGGCGTAATAAAACTGCTGTAGTCAATCGCAAGACATTATTTTCAAGCAGTAATTCCGTTCTAATACATCCTGTACCATTATTTTCAAGCAGGAATTAGGTTGTATTACTGCCTGGACCAGCATAATAGAGCTAAATGTATTTCGGAAAGTATTTCTAGAGGAGTCTTGCGTTTTGCCACAGCAATTCCTGGGGAATTGCGGTCTCCAGTAATCACGATTTATTTACTTTACTTTATTTTACTTTAAAAGACGGAAAGTATAATATCAAAAACGGATAAACGTGAACAAATAAATACCACTAACGAAAGTGTTCAGTGAAATATGCACAAAGGAAATAAACTTTAATCAAGTAGCAACATTAGTGAAAGTGTTCATTAAATTAAAATTGAACATAGGCCGTAATGAGATTTGGAATTTACCAATAGCAGAGTCCTTGCGGTTGCGTATTTATTAAACTGTGTAAATAATCTCTAATATCTCTGCACCCCATTATTTGCCTGCAAGAATATCGTTGTAGAATTTCCATTTATGAATTGAGCCGATAAAAAGGTTATCTTAAATCTCCTACTAATTGTAACTTTGTGACATATTTGCATTAATTTTTTTCCCTGCACTCAGTATTTCTAATATCACTGCTCAATGCTATTTTGCGGCAATAATATCGTTGTTGAATTGCGAGTATCACATCGCTTATACAGTAAATAGTCATATCATTGATTATTTAAATCTGATAAAAAAGTTATCTTAAATCTCATTTAATAGCTAACACTTGTATCAAAAACGAAGTGTATCATATATAATGGTAATAGGAATTTATCATGGAAAAGCTTATAAGGAGAAACGAAAAAGTCATCTTTAATGATATCTTTCGTTATATGAATACATTACTCTCGTTAGATTATCAGAGTATTTGGTTAATATTTTAAAATAAATAAATGCATTTCACTTCATATGACGGGGACTATAATTTCGAAAACGGATAACTGTTATTTATTTCACTAATACATTTCGCATTACGTTTCTCTGAGTTTTTAATAAACATCATTGTTTTCTTACCATCTGCCAAAAAAATTCTTAGGTTATGGTCCTTATAACTGATTCAGATGAAATAGCGTAAATATTGAATCCCCTTCTCCATATCTGTGTCTAACTGATACAGATAAAATAGCGTAAATATTGAATCTCCTCCTTACATGAATTTCTGCGTCTAGCTGTAAATGAACGAAAAGCAAGATGATGGAAGGACTCTAATATGGTGGCTGTTGATTGGCGAGTGACGGCTGTCACGTGACCGTTCTGTAGCCAATACGTGTAGCAGCTATAGACGACGCACGCAGACGCCACGTTAGCGTTTTATATAATAGGATATATATATATATATATATATATATATATATAGATAACAGAGTTTGGAGATTCAGTTGCAGGTATTCTGAGCGAAGTGTAAATGGCAGCATGATGACATACCCATGCAGTGGAATATGCGATCAAACACCAAGTTTCTGGTCAAGCTCTTAATCAAGAGGACTGCATACAGCTATTTCACAACTACCAACAATGCACTGTTAGTCAAGTTCCAAAGACCTTTTTTTCAAGTAAAGAAAGGAGAAAATAAAAGTAGTGTAGAGTCCTCCCATAAATAAAATAGTCATAAAAATACTGTATTTAGTGTGTTCATTTCATGTCCACATTCATTCATGTAGCTGCATTACCATTATTCATTTCTCCTTCAAATCGTGCAATTAGATATTGGTTTGTTATAATTTAGATCTACAGCAGACAAATACACAAGTGCAAATAGTAACGCCAACACCTAGGAACAAAAGTTACAAAGGTTCTAATAATATAAGGATCATTCAAACATAAACAGAAATTTTGTTAATTTGACTTGCATAGTGACCTGAGCACAGTGGGAAATTGATAGCAGAGGGGAGGGAAGGGAGAAGAGAGGGTATGGCGAAGCCTACAGCTCTCAGACTCACATCCACAATTTCAGTGTCACTATGAGTGAACAAGAAGTAAAAGCTTTTTTTGCAAGAAATGTTATTATTTGTTTTCTCACCAACAAACGTGTCAAATTAAGTGAATTTTGGAATAGACTTCAAACAAATGTCAGTCATGGTATTATGAGTAAAACTAAATTATTTGATTCGGTCAAGACATTTTGACATGATGAACTGGAAAATCAAAGTTATTAATGCTATCAATGAAGCCAATACTCCGGTCATACTTGAGCTAGGGAAGTGTCAATACCATGATGTCACACATATTTGGATACAGATAAGTTTTCAGGATGGTGAAATCTACATCTTCTGAATGAGGCACAAAACAATGTGCAGCAAAACATCTGTCAGTGACTTCTGAATCATTTTGAAGAAGAATGGAAGGCTATTTAGGACCATACTGTGACCTGTGCCAAAACTGGAGTATACCACTATACTCCAGAAAACAAGAGGTTGAGTATGGAGCGGAAGAAAACTAGAGAGAGTTCACCAATCAAGGTCAAGATTCGCCTGGCCTCCAACAAAGTTATTTCAAATGTGTATTGCTGATTGACTAACTGCATGCTCGAAGGATGGTGAATGTGGCCTACTACCGCCTGCTGCCGGATCATGTGAACAATGCTGATCAAGTAACGCCAGCAACCAATTACGATGTCCTCCTTTTGCAAGAACAATCATAACCATATACAGCACTTCTAGCTTGTGACAAATTAACTGCAATGCAATGGTCACCCACTTTACAGTCCAGACTTGTCCTGATGTGACTACCATATGTTTGGTCCTCTGCACGAGACATTAGGAAGGGGAAGACTTGAAGATGACATGGTGGTCTAACAGTACATGCACCATTGATTACTGGGACAGCCATCTTTCTATGAGGGATCAGAAAACTTCCGACCAAATAAATAAAATGTATTTCTGTCAATGTAAACTACATACAAAAATAAGATATTTTATGTGTATTTTTATTTATCACCAATAAAACAGTGTGAGAAAATTCCGGTTAATATTTGAATGATCTTCGTACTAGACATAAATAACTTATTTATGAGGATAAAAATACTGCCAACCCATCCAGTACTCCAGTGATGTAGGCAGAATGTATTTCAGTTGGAACAATATACTGCAATTTCAGGAAGTTTTCCCGTCCTCTTGCAGTTATTTATGATGAAATAAGAGCAATAAAAAATTTGTAATGGCCATACAAGGTAATGCACAAGCTTTTGTATATGTTTTAGTAATGTAATAGTGACCTTTCACAGACCACTAATATTTAAAATCAGAGGAGAAATTAGTAACTTTAATAAAAATTTAAACATTTATATTCTCAAAGGGAAAGCAAATATATGATAATTTTCTATGTTAATAAAAAAAAGATCAATGAATAAACAATTAATTTAAAACATAAGGAACAATATTTATTGAATCCACCAATACATTTATATTCAGCAAAGTCATTTAAATACTCCGCTTCAAACCAGCTGTGTAATCAAACAGTTGAGGATTGGTGAATTCACCACTCATGTCAAGTACATAGTGAATACGATTACCTTTCACCTTAATTGGAAGCTGTACCTTTGCTGCATCTCGACTAACCAAACAGCTTACCTGGAATTAAAGTATTTTTGTGAGAAATGCAAGTCCTTTAGCAATAAATAGTACAGTGACTTCAAAATATTTCTGTCTTGTGAGCCTCTGTTAATGAAATGCAATACTTAATCTGAAAGCAGACTGTATGAACAGATAACACTAACTATGAATGTTTTAGCAATATAGCCAAGTTACCATTCATAAACTCTGATTTAGGTGGCCATTCTGACATGGGGTTACAATGTTAAATGTGAAGGCTGAATTATGAAAAGTATGAAGTAAGAATTAATTACCATAATATTTTCTGGACCCTGGTAACAGGATACATGTCTAATCAAAGAGGGAAATTATAGTGTATGATACATGTACACTTACCTGTTTTAATACCATTAAACATACTGCAGCAAATATATTAGATAGAAATCACAGTGAAACCACAATTGATAAAATTTTACAGAAGGTGTAAGGTACCCTTCGCTCTATTTTCGAGATTCCGTTAAAATCCGACAAAGTTTGAGGTTAACATCAGTACACGTACAACAGTTAAAATCGAGATAACAACACTCTGAGTACAGTAAAGTAAATAAATAGCACATAGCAACCATAAATAAGAAGTTTCAGGTAAAATGTAAGTCATAAACTTACCTAAATGAGCGTAATCCGTAATAATCCATGAAGCAGAAAACACAGGTTTGTTTACACTACCATAGCACTAATATTCCACTAAATTAAACACTGTAAAGCACTTTCATAATTAGAATTTCACCATTTGATATTAAATTCACTAATAACTCGCAGCTCCAGACCAATTTAAAGCAATAAATATGAAGTTTAATGCATCTCCACATGGGAGTTAGTTCAACATTTAATTCCACCACATCTAAACAACTTCAAAGCTTTAAAAGTAAATGTAACCAAGTAAAATAGCCAGCCAGTTAATATTCTTTAAGTTTCTGGTAACCATCAACCAATAAATTGAAAATATAAGTAAATAACAGCCAACCGGTAATGGCGCCGAAAAATCGAAACTTTAAAATTTAATAACTCATAAAGTAACATGTTTAACAGACTAAAAACTTTCCTAAAGTGCTTAAATTAAATAAAGGTACAATTTACATTTAGTTTCAGGACACAACCGGCTTTAAATAAAAAGCAGAATATTTGGTTGCACAACGGGAAACAGAAAAATTTAGAAATTCCATAACTTCTGATAGAATTAACCGATTTGAAAGATTTTTACACCACTGAGCACAGCAGAGGCCAGAGAACGATTTGAAAATAGTATTAACTTCAGATTTTAAGGCTTTGAGAGTTGGCATTTTTCCTGTGACGTAGTAGGACATTTAACATTACGCGATTCAAATGTGCTTTTAAATTAACCAAACTTTAAAATTAATTTTCCCTGGTCTGGAAGCTTTAAAACACTAACCAAACACATCACGACACTTGTCTCATTACGCTCTTCATTCTGTGAATTTCTGGTAGTACACAGTTAAAAGGTTCTTTTTCCAGATAGACTATTGTCTCGGCCAGTAGGTCAGTTTGATATAAGGAACTCGGCCGCCATGTTTTTACACAGTGTGTCTAAAGTCTTGGTCAGGGCAAGATGTAGAGCTCCGGTTGACGAGTTCGAATAAGACGGGCTGGAAATGAGTGGTGCATGATGGGAAGTTAGGCATGATGGCCGACCGGAGCCATTCCTGACTGGCGCCATTTTCAAAATTCAGCATAACCTACATTCAGACAAACAGTTTTCGGCATGTGTAAATAGAAGATGTAAAGTTCCTTTGGGGTAGTGCAGTTTTGCTCTGTTTCATGATTTGTAATCTTCGGCTGACGATTTTTCTCCGATTGCCATTGCTAACTGTGACTTTTGTAATTTATGTGAAAATTTTCAAGAATATATAATTCAGTTATCAGGATTCAGACTTTCATTCCTATATTAGTACCTTTCTTACAGGAGGTTAAGCTGTAAGTGACGACCGCGGTAATTATTACAGTTATCAATTCTACAGGTTTTAACACGGTAATAGAACTTTTTCAGAACTTTGACAAATTTTGGAAGACTTTCGAGTTTAGGTGCTGAAGCCGATACCAACCCCAATATCGGCCTTACGTCCTAACAAAGGGTCAGCTTGATTATAAATGGCTTTCAGTATCTGCATGCCATGAGAAGGGTGTTAAAACTTAGGTTCTAGTATCACCATGGTATTTTAGAGTATTTTAAAGCTTAAAAATAAGTAACTCATTAAGTAGGAGGTTAAAGTATGGGGAAAAAAATAAGATTACTCATTTTACTCGATTGTATTATTGAAATCTACAGAATGCAGTTTAAAATTAGACAGGAGACTTTACACATATTAACAGTAATTATTACCATTTTTTTAAAAACAATCTTGCATCATAAAACGGTTGTAAAACAATGTTAAAGCATTATAAATCTGCCATACAAGTCAATTCATTAATTTTTTCACTAACCTTATTCAAATCCACTGTGCGGGTAAAATTTTGCCCAAATGGTCCATGAGTTATGAAAGTGACACTTTTTCCTCCTTTATGTAATATGAGATATTTCACAGATTTCACTGTGTAAGCCCACGTGGCTGCCACAACTGTAAAAGCTGGTAAAAAAGAAAAAGAGAGAAAGAATCATATGATAATCATTAATTATCATTGTTTTTGCACGACTCAACCTATCAGAAAATTATATGAACTTTTTTTTAATTTGCATTAACTGCTTTAATGTCTTTTTCATGTTCCTCACTCACATTTTACAGAACAGTATCCACAGTTGGAATCGCTGAGATCCCTGCAGAACTTCTTAAATCCATAGGAGAAGAAGGAATCGAAAGATTATTCAAGCTGATATCAAAAAGTTATGAAGCAGGAGAAATTACAAACTGATTTTAACAAAAAATATTATCTTAACACTCCCGAAGAAAGCACAAGCTGACAAATGTGAGAATTATCGTACCATTAGTCTAACATCACATGCTTCAGAATTATTGACCAGAATAATAAACAGAAGAATGGAAAGGGTAGTAGAAGAGATAGTAGGTGAACATCAGTTTGGGTTTGGGAAAAATTGTGGTACAAGGGAAGAAATTCCTGCTTTAAGATTAATAATTGAAGGGCAGATCAAGAAAAAGAAAGATACTTTTTTGGTGTTTGTTGATTTGAAAAAAGCTTTTGATAATGTTAGGTGGGACAAGATTTTCAAAATTTTAAAGTAATTGGGTCTAAAATATCGAGATAGAAGAATATAAACTATATAAAAATCAAGTAGCTATAATAAAAGTAGAGAACCATGAGAGACATGCATCAGTTAAAAAGGGTGCGAGACAAGGTTGTAGTCTAGCCCCGTTAATATTCAACTTGTATGTAGAAGAAGCTATAAAGAAAATAAGAGAAAATTTTTCATGTGGCACAAGTGTTCAGGGAGAAAAAATCAGTATGCTATGATTTGCTGATGACTATTGTCTTGTTAGCAGAATGAGCTGAGGGTATTGAGAAGTTACTGAGTATCATGAACAAAGTACTGAAGGATGATAAATCAAAGCAAGACAAAAGTATTGAAATTTAGAAGAAATGATACCAATCACAGTACATTAAATATAAAAAAAATAGGATAGGATGCAAATGGAGAAGTAAGTGAATTCTGCTACTTGGGAAGCAAAATTATAAACGATGGCCGAAGCAAGAATGATGTTAAAAGCAGAATAGCACTAGCAAAAATAGCCTTCATGAAAAAGAGAAATCTTTTAGTTTCAAATATTGATCTAGGAATTAGAAAGAACTTTTAAAACTCTACGTGTGGAGCACAGCACTTTATGGTAGCGAAACATGGACTTTAGAAATACCAGAAAGAAAGATAATTGAAGCATTTGAAATGGGTGCTACAGAAGAATGCTGAAGATTAAATGTACAGACAGAGTACGAAATGAACGTGTTTTGGAAATTATGGGTGAGGAAATAAGTTTGTGGAAGAAGCTTACAGAAAGAAGAAACAGGTTGGCAGGTCATATTTTGAGACATACTGGATTGGTTAATTTGCTGGTGGAGGGAACAGTAAAAGGTAAGAACTGTAGGGGAAGACAGAGATTAGAATATATGAAGCAGATAATTGAGGATGTGCGTTGTAAGGGATATGTAGAGATGAAGAGGTTAGTACAAGATAGGAAGGGATGGAGGATTGCATTAAACAAGGCGAAAGACTGATGACAGCAAAGATGATAATAATAATAATAATAATAATAAGAGAGTGTCACGTAGCTCTCAGAATCCATCAGTGCTGCAAAATTAATATGGTTCTCTGGAAGTTTTGGTTAAAACTCCAATGTGACGTGTTATTAGCATTTTAGCTTCTCTCTGACATAAAAAGTTGCATGAAAATTATGCACAGAAAATATTCGACAGTGCTTTCTAATCTCACCATGTTGTATCAATAGAGGGAAAAGATTGCTTTCCTTGTAAACAAATGTGATATTGACACCACGGAACAAAATTTACATGTGGCATACGTGAATTTTTTCTTCTGGTCCTAACCACAATCTCTAGGAGAAAGCAAAATAGTTTAGGTTGGTATGATCCCTGTACTGACAATATTTTGTATTATTTTTGTGGTACTGGTGACAACTGTGCCTCAGATTTCAGAATTTTTAATTTCATTTGTGGGAACTTTTCTGTAAGATATGAGTGGAGAACATCATACCAAAGCTAGTATCATCACATTGAAGCTAATACCATCATATTGATATTAGTACCATTATTTGATAGGCAAATAAGTTCAGCAGCCACCACTACGAATTAACAAAAATTAGATCTAAGGATTAATATTCAGAGATTTTTCTTCAGTTACATATTTCTGGCTTATAACAAAGCAATAAACCACCAATTTCAATATCTGATGGTAGTATATGTAGAAACAAACCAAGCATCAGTAAAATTGGTAGGGCAGCAAATTTTTTTATATATATTTTGATTTTGTATGTCTTGTATTGACTTTTATTTAGTTATCTCTGCCGTATTTTAAAATTTCTATATTGTTCCCTTATTTCTAGGTAACGAAATTACGTTATCACATTATACATTCAGGGGGAAAAAAATCACCTACCATAGCACACAGTACAATAGTGACATAGACATGCATGGTTGCAATGAATATATTATCACATGTACAGATCTGTTAAGATGTGTAATTTGGATTGACTTTATCTTTACATAATAAAGAATAATTTTTATATGATTAAGTTCAGCATTCAATATTTAACAATTTTCATTATGACTGAACACTGTAACGAATGTTTAAAAACCTAATTTTTGAGGTTTCCATTTGGAGCAAACACTGTTCGCAAGTGCAACCTGCACAAGGGACAAACCCAGGTATTTATTTTTTATTCTGTTGAACAACAATTTATCTCGCACTGTGCAACAGTAGATTTTGACTGAACTATAAAAAGGTTGTATTAGGAACTAAAGAACAGAATGAAGATATCACAATCAGAAAGAGGAAAAATAGACCTAGGCCTACACTAAGCATTCTGCTTTGTAATTTAAATCTGTAAGATTAGCTCATACCATCAATGAAGTTGACATCTTTTACTCCCCCTTTCCGTTTTTGTCTGGCAACAACATGCTATGCTGATGTGGAACTATTTGTTCAGTGAAACCAAAATTAAAACTAGATAGTACACACATAATAAAATACTAATTTATTACTATTTCTTGAAATTAGCTGAAAAAAAATCATACATGCTATAATTGTTAAGGGTCAGGGAAACCACAATTTCTGGAACTATTCTTCCAGCACTTCTACAGTCCTAGCATTTAAGACAATTTCAGCAGTTTCCACAACAGACATTATTGGTGAATTTTTTTTATTTTTACAGCTTTATCAATCCTTGTTTCAGGATGCAGCATCTTTAAGCCAGATGAGCTATATTTTATAATTTAATCTATATATCTATAAATGAGAAAACGAGAAAGTTCGGATGTGTGTTTGGATGTACTTCTGGAATCAATCACGCCTTAATAACTCACCATATTTAAATGAAATTTGGCATGAAGTCAGTTAATTGCGTGCGAAGTGACATAGGATAGATTTTATCCCGCAAAAACGAGTACTTCTTTTAGAAACTGCCATTAATATCAATTCGGAAACAACAAAGAGTTTCCTACTTCGTAGATAGCCGTGCCACGTTTACTCTTTGCTTTTTACGTAAATCGCAAACACTACTTTTCAGAAATAAAAGCAAAAACCTTCTTACATATGCAAGTTTGTGTTTAGTTTAAAAGCCATAAAACCGACGCACTTGACAAATAATAGTTTGGAAGCACGAAATATAAATCGGTACTTAACCTTAAATTTTTTATTAAAAAAGGTAGGTACTGTTGTCAAGTTTGCAAAGAGATGTTTTCATTTGCGTACATAAAATAGTATGACATATCAAATATTACACCATAATTGAAAAAAAAAAAACGTAAAATGCTATGATTATACCAGCATGAAAGTCGGTTCACTAAAAGTGCAAAATATCGTAATTCTATCTTGGTTTAATTTATTTCCTGTTTCTTTTTTGTTACTATACAGTCTCTGTATTACAAATTATTTTTGCCGAAATTTAAAACTTAACTAACCCTTTTTATTTTTTGTTCAGAATTTTTGTACGAATAATAGAGACTATGATTCACAAAACTGCTTTTTACTTACTGTTCAATATTCTGCAAATATCTATCAAATGCTACACTTAAAACGAATGTATTCAATGGGCTAATGTAGAAACTTATTTTTTCGTGAAGTAACACTGGAGGTTGTTTACAACACAATAGACAATTTGCACGAAGCATATGAAAGCTGCTTACTTATTACTAATAATAATTGTGTTCCTTCTGCCTTATGCTGTAACAAAAATCAATCTGGTCCAGGCATCATTTCAACCAAATCACTATCACTGTTAATATTGCCGCTACAAAGTCAAACTATACGAACATACCTCAACATATTAAATGCAATTATACACCTTACTAAATCACGAGCAGTAACAGTCACTTTATCGAGAAGTTAACTTGACCAGCAATATTAACGAAAGTTGTCTTAGAGTTTTCAAAAATTATGAACGTTCTGTTGTACACTGTAAGTTACAAGCATTTTAGTATAATTTTTTTAATTACGTTACTCCAATAACTGTCATGATGCTGACATAGTTCATGCGGATGAATGTAGTTTCAGATGAATTCAGTATTTAATTCACACATTGCCAACATCATTATTCCGGTTCATTTAGTACCGCGATCTGAAATAATGAGTCAAGTTTATTTCGCCATTCATAACGTCACTAACACTAACATGCAACAGGCCCTATAGTGAGTGTATTAAAGCCCAGCTGATAGAAGCATTTCTAGCGGTAATATTAGCTGAGTTTGTGACTTGGTTGAAATGCAGCCTGGGCCAGAATGAAACATTATTAGTTATTTCAAGAGCGCCATTTCTGTGATGTCATGTGCTGCTTTGTTCCGATATTGTATCAAAAGATTTATAATAAGCGTGGGTGATTTAGCGTTGACACAAGTAAATTTTTGAAATTTATAAATGTTTTATTCAGATAGTGGAGTGGCAGACAAGCGGAGTAGTAATTTGCCGGCAGACATTCAATTCTGTTGGCAGATTGAGAAACCAATTATGAAGAAAGAATCAATTACTATTTTAACACTGAAATTTATATTTTAGCGCAGAATTAATAGATCCAAACTGGTCTGCAGGCAATTCAACTGTTTCCACAGACAGAGAAACCATTACCACAATACCACTGAGCATTATGGATAAAAGAATCAATTACTACTATACATACTACTATAATATCTAAATTTCTGTTGATGGAACCAATATATCCTCAAAACAAAATCAATATTCAAAGAGTTAAGTTCTATTTTTTTTAAAAAGATTTTTTTCAGGTATTCAATGCAAATCAAAATATTCATTTTTAGTATAACAATTTTTTTTTTAATCGGAAATGAACGTTCTTGGGCCACTTATGTATTTATTTGCTGTTTGGATGTTAGTATTTTTTGTTGTTGGGTAAACAAAATTCAAATATTTCAAAGAAATGTAAGAAAACTAGGGCTATGAAAATAGCCAGAACCTAGGAGACAAATCCAGAATATTGTATATACGGATATATTAAACTGAAAATACTCCTAACAAACAGAATATTTTTATTATTTTAAAAATTCAGTGAAGTAGTTTTGGAATATAAATAAAAATAGCTCTAAAATAAATTGTATGGTCGTATTGACTTCTTTATGTCTACGCAATCAGCCCCTTTCGTAGCCTCTTAACGTAACCAAGTAATCCTACCAGACATAGAGGACCCACAGTTCAACACGTAATCAGAACTAAGTGAGCATTCTGGCGTAATTCACATCACACAACAACCTATGCCAGAGGTGAAGGTCGAGATAAGGACCTTTGAAAATCCTCGCCGAGACTGGGATTCAAGATGGGGACTTTTCCATCTCCAGTTGGACACCCTAACCACTGAGCAACCAGACCTCTCAAGAAAATCTTATATTACAACACTCTTCAATGCGGACGAAGTCACGGGTAACTGCTAGTGTTACATAATTTGGTTCCAGTTTCTTCCAGGCTGATCGATCTTGAGTAACTCTCTTCCAGTTCACACCTGTTACTAGTTGTTTGTCTCTATCCCAACAATCCAGGGATCCTGTTCTTGCTCTTTTCAGGTTACTTAGTATCCAATCCAGAACTGCCATAGTCCATCTGTCAACTCTTTTTCGAGCAATATGACCAGCCCATTGCCATTTTTGGGTCATCTCTCTTTCTAAGATATCCATCACTTTGGTTAGTGAACAAATTCCTGTTTCTTCTTGTAAACCTTAGCATATACTTCATGGGCAGTTCTCAGTTTTTGCTTCATTTGACTGTTTAGGGCTTAAGTTTGGCAGGCATATTTGAGGACTGGTAATACACATTGTTCAAATACCTGTTTTTTTAAGATGCTCTGGTATGTATGATTTAAAAACTATGGAATTTCTTCTCTATGCTTGCCAGCCCAGCTCAGCTTTCTGCATCTGTAGATCTCAGACTTTGAGTCACCATTCATGTTGATCAGTTGACCAAGATAGATGTACTGTTCTATGGACTCAATACCAGCTTATTTTGTGTCTGCCTTGTCTTTGTCTTTCTCTACCCATTTGTTTTGCATGATTTTGCTTTTTGACAGGTTTATTATCAGTGAATATGAAATAATAATTACAGAAAAACATATCATTACCTTTTATTTCATAACATTAGGTGACAAACCCAACATTTTTAAACCCCCTGCTGTGTACAACTCGATACAGAATTCAGAACTATTACAAATATACGTGCGGTTAATAAATGCAGGCAGATAGAGATTCTTTTTGTATTGTAGTTTATTGATCCCTTAGCATCATTTATAGTATAAAGTACAACTGATATGTGCATAGATAAGGGATAATAGGTGTAAAAAATAGCATTATTTTTTTGATGCTTTGAATTTTTTGAAGTTATCAACAGAGTGCAGCTGTGACTGTGGAAGAACTACATAGGAGTAGCAGCAGTACTAATTACCGTAAAT
Organism: Vandiemenella viatica; assembly: GCA_031002005.1. Taxonomy (NCBI): domain Eukaryota; kingdom Metazoa; phylum Arthropoda; class Insecta; order Orthoptera; family Morabidae; genus Vandiemenella; species Vandiemenella viatica. Next base: position 163,448,808 of record CM061920.1, read on the forward strand.
GAAATGCTAACAAAAATTATAGTTGCAGCAGAATTGGAAGTAGATTGCACTGTATAAGTACTTTAACTGAAAATGCATGTATGGAACAATACAATACAATACAATATATTCATTTTCCATTGGTTCCATTGGATCTGTGGGATGTGGAAAGTTGTCAATTTAAAGATAAACAGTGGCATAACAAAATAATACGTACACCAGTAGATGTATAGTCATAGCATATATGGTACATTAAACAATTCCATAACAAAATCATAGATATACCAGATGATGTACATTCATACGACATAGTACCGTAAACAATTTTATAACAACATAATACATATACCAGGAGATGTACAGTTTTAGCATACATGGTAAATTAATTATGTAAACTACATTTACACAAGCTACTCGCAGCTATTTTGTAGATACCTTAGAAATAAATTCTTCGACAGAGTAGGAGTTGTCAATTAAAAATTCTTTGATTTTTTTTCCTGAATTAATTCTTATCATCAGAACAAATGACAATGACTTGTAATCCTTGTGAAGATCATTTTTACTTCTAGTTCCATAATTGTGTATTTTACTATTTGTTTAAAACAAAGTATAATTTGTGACTACAAAGTACGCTAATGTTAAAATCCCTAACTTCTTGAACAGCTCTTTACATGAAGTTCTATTGCTAACCCCACACATAATTCTTATTACTTGTTTTTAGGCTCTGAACACTTTGTCTCTTTGGGTAGAATCACCCCAGAATATTATTCCATATGACAATAAGGAGTGAAAATAAGCAAAATAAACTAGCTGCCTCATACGGAGATCACCTATAGCTGAAACTGTATGAAATGCAAATCTGGCTGCACCCAATCACTTTAGTAAGTCAGAAACATGTATCTTCCAATTTAAATTATGATCAATATACAAACCTAGAAATTTCACACTCTCTACTTCTTGAGTGGACTGGCCTGCAAATTTTATGTCTATATCTGGTGTTAATCTGTGTGATGTACTGAACTGCATATACTGAGTTTTATCAAAGTTTAAAGACAAGCCATCAGCTGTAAACCATTTATTAATAAGATCTAAGACATAATTTGAAATATATTCTGTAGATAAATCTGAAGTATTTTTAATTCCTATGTTTGTGTCATCTGCAAATTGGACAAATTTTGAGTTTTTAGATGAAACACAGGGTAGATCATTTATATATATTAAAAACAATAGTGGCCCCAATATAGAACCCTGAGGTACTCCACATTTCATTAATTTCCATTCAGAAAACAGTGGACCTCTTAAGGCAACCTTAAAATTCTCCATTGACACTTTCCGTTTTCTATTTAGAAGATAAGAACTAAGCCATTTATTAACAATACTATCAATACCATAATACTTCAATTTCTGTATCAGAATGTTATGATCTACACAGTCAAATGCTTAGATAAGTCACAAAAAATTCCCACAGGAATTAATTTATCATTTATTCCTTCTAGAACATTGTCAGTGAACTGCTGCAGAACCTGGACAATACCCATAAACTCAAATGGAATGATACGGTGCAACCTTGAATTTCAAGAAGTCCAGCCAGAAAGCATGGAGCCTTCTCAAAAAGCTAGGTGGAACCCCACATAACTCTCAAGCAAAGCATCAGGTCATTCCAGACCAAATAGCAAGTCGACTTGTCAACATGTTTAGAGTGAGCGCTGATAAAGATCATACTCGGAAAGTGAAAAACAATTGCTCCATCTAAAAAGATTGTACTCTGCCCCTACAAACCCCTCATCCCCTCATAGAGGTGGCAAGGGCCATCAAACAAATGAAGAATGGGAAGGCTCCAGGTTTTGACGAAGTTCACCCAGAGTTCCTCACACACTGTGGAAAAAATACCAAAAAATGATTGGCCCGCTTCTTTACTAACATACTACAGACAAGTGTCATTCCTGCAGAGTTTAAATGGGCAAAGGTCATAGTCGTTCTGAAGCCTGGAAAAAGCCCTGAAGTTCCAGAGAATTTTAGACCTATTTCACTGCTAAGTACTACTTACAAGCTATTTGAAAGGATCATCTACTATAGAATTAGTCCAATTATTTTCACAAACCTCCCAGTTGAATAGGCAGGTTTTAGACCTGCAAGAAACTGCGAGGATCAGGTCCGGGCCTTGGAAACTCACATAGAAGCAGGATTCGAGAGATGATTGAAGACTGGTGCTGTATTTGTTGACCTTACTGCAGCCTACGATACAGTGTGGTGAGAGGGCATTGTATAAAAACTGTTGAACATTTTGAAGTGCAAAAAAATCACTTGTCTGATCAATACTAACCGAACTTTCCAGGTTGTCTCAGACAGTAAGATAAGCAAATTAAGAAGAGTGAATAATGGTCTGCCTCAAGGCTCAGTTCTTGCCCCACTTCTTTTTAATGTTTATATTTCTGACATTCCTCAAACAGAATCCAGACAGTTCTCTTATGCTGACGATCTGGCAGTAGTACAACAATCTGATAAATTGAAAATAGCTTAACAGCAGACCTCAAAACCCTGAGCAACTATTTTAGGAAATGGTGTCTCGTACCCAGTTCCAGCAAGATGGAAACTAGCGTCTTCCATCTTAACAATTGGGCAGCGAATCTCTCACTTGACGTTCTTCTTGATGGCACTCCCCTCCGACACAACCCCTTCCCCAAGTATTTGGGAGTCGTAATGGATCGCACCTTGTCGTACAATAAACATCTAAACAACCTTGCAGCAAAACTAAGAACCAGGAATAATATTCTGCAGAAGTTAACTGGCACCTCCTGGGGAGCATCCACTTCCACACATCAGCACTGAGCCTTGTGTATTCTGCAGCTGAGTACTGCTCGTCTGTCTGGATAACTAGCACCCATGACAAAAAGATCCGACAGTTTTGAACCAGACAATGTGAATAATTAGCGGATGTATCAAGACCACTCCACTGTACTGGCTACCCGTTTTGTGCAACTTCGAACCGCCTACAATAAGACGACACAATCTCCTAATTGCCCAATATAATAAGATCTGTCATAACATGGATCTGCCCATCCATGACGACGTGGATAATCAGTTTGAGAGACTTAAATAAAGAAATCAAAGCATAAAAACTGTAAAAAAATATTATATCTGATAATTTTAATGGGAGAGAAGCTTGGAAATTGAATTGGATAGCCTCAGCTCCACCAGAATGGCACTCCCTGTTCGACAGTCAACAGGCACTAAAGGGACTCGACCTTCCTCGCAAGACCTGGGTAGCTCTTAACAGAGTTAGGTCTGGTCATGGCAGATCTGCTTCATCTTTGTGCACATGGGGAATGAGAGATACACTGAGATGCGATTGTGGTGAGGAAACGCAAACCATCCGTCATATGACATTTGACTGCCCACTTCGAGCCTTCAGGGGATCACCGATAGATTTTATTAATATATCAAATGAAGCTTTAGATTGGCTACAGCATGTTAATTTTGAATTTTAATTGTAATTTAATCTTAAATTGTATTATTTTTGTGCAATGGCCATAAGCTAAATAAATAAATGAATGCAAATACAACTTGTTCTGTTGAATGACCCTTTTGAAAACTAAATTGTGATTTAGTTAGAATGTTATTATTTTTAAGGTGTTCATAAACTCTATTGTGCATTGCTTTCTCAAAAACTTTGGAGAAGGCCGTTAGTAATGAAACTGGTCGGTAATTCGATACAGCTGCCTTTTCTACCTTTTTATAGAGTGGTTTAATTGCAGCATACTTAAGCCTTTCTGGAAAAGTACCCTCAAGTAAAGATATATTAGTATATTACTTAATTCTATGGAGCACAATTTAATTAATCTGGTGGAAATCCCATCATAACCACTTGAGTATTTGCTCTTAAGGGACCTGATAATTTTTCTTATTTCTTCTGGAGTAGTTAATTTTACAGACATAGATTTAAATTTTTCTTGGAATCCTCTTCTGATAAAATCCATACTGTGTGTCACTGAGCTATTAGCAGTCAATTTATCAGCAACAGATAAAAAATGTTTATTAAATCTATCAGCAATTGTAAAATTAGATTCTATTGAATTTACTTTGATAAAAATTTCATTACTTGTTTGATTACTTTTTCCTATTTCCTTTTTTACAATGTCCCGTATTGTCTTAATTTTATCTTCAGAATCATGAATTATATATTTGTAGTACATACTTTTAGCTCCTTTAATAATCTTTTTCAGTATTTTGCAGTACTGTTTGTAATGTGTTTTAACATTAGCATTCTCACTGTTCCTAGAGGCAATATACAATTTCGTTTTATAAATGCATGATGTTCTAATGCCAATAGTTATCCAAGATCCTTGTTCTTTTCAAGAAGCACGACACTTTTTCAAGGAGAAGCAGCTTTCAAAGTAATTTAATACAATGCCTCTACAAACATTGTATTATTGATCCATACCTTGTGCACTGTAAATGTGTTCCCAGTTTGTGGTATTGAGGCACTTTCAAACACAAGTAACTGACTCATCATTTATTACATGTTGAAGTTTAAAAACATTAGTCTTAGAGCTAGATCCTATTGAAGTGTTGATGATTAATAACTGGGCATCGTGATCCCCAAAGTCCATTGATGGATGGCTTGATGGTATAACTGAATTTTGAGTTATCTAGCAAAACATTGTCTATAGCTGAGTGACTAGTATTCATTATTCTAATTGGAAAATTAACTACCAGAGTTAAATTGAATGAACTGACTAATGATTCTAACATGACTTTACAGGGTAAGTTATTTAGAAAATCTACATTAACACTAGAGTGCACGCGCCCCTAAGTACTCCTTGAGCGCACGCGCGGGCTACAGGCGTAGCCCATTTATAGGATGATTAATTTTCGGAATTAGACAAAAAAAAAATATAAAACCGAGTAAATAATTAATAAATATCTTTATTTTTATCATATTGACTCATAAAATTAACAAAATTTTGCTTCTTAACTATAATTTGAAACATAAACGTAAACTTCTTAAAAATCAAATATTTTTTGAAAGGTTTGAAATCTTTTAGTCTTATTTTTATTTAGGAACGTAATATTTATATAAAATGGGTTTCCAGTGTAGTAATTGAACCAATGATCAAAGTGATTGATAATAATTCATTCTGTTGTCATACATTCAGGACGGACGTCAGCCTGAAGTTCGCTATAAATGAGCCTCATACGTTTGCTGCATTGCCTGCGCGTCCTGTAAGCCCGAGCCCTGCTGCTAATAGAACATCGACCAACTCCTCCCCGAATAGGCTTATTATGTTTCGGCGGTTGATCTGCCAATCCTAGAAGTAGTCTTCCTTTCAGTTTTATACCTTTTAGTATATTTTGCTGGGATATACGACGCTCTATAAAAGGTATTGCAAAATCGAATCCGACTTCTTGAAGGTATTGACGACGGATCATCACTTTCATATCAGGATTGTTCGTCAGATATATTACAAGACAGTTTATATTCGCCATGTTAATAAAACTGTAAAACAGCGTGCGAGGCAATCGACAACTGTACCGAGCAACGAGGTATTCTTTAGACATTTTATCAAAAATATCGACACCGTATTTTGTGTGGTTATAAAATGTGATGATATCAGGTTTTTGAGCTTCACTAGTTGCATAATCAATTTTTAGAATGATTATGGAGGGTAGACAACATCAATACTACTTAATTTCTTTTTGTCATTCTCCAGCAACTACCTTAGTATTTGGGCATAGCTCACATTACCCACCATTTAAAAATGACAAAAACATAATAAAGTTACATGAAAAATACATAAACACAAACAACACACATAAAAAACAGTTATTGACATTACTTTTTTGTAGTATTAATAAGTAAAATGTATCATATTTACCTCAATTTTGTCACTTGTGTATTTAATAATTTACTTCCTCCAACGCTCGCGCGGGCTACAGGTGTAGCCCATTAACTTCAAGGGTGATTTATGCAGATGTCCGTGCGCCGTGAGAGATGGCACGCTACTGGCGGGGGTGGGGGATAGTACTTGAGGAATACACTGAACGATAAATCAGTAGCGCGCAAAGTTTATATAATATATGACAATATAACACGTTGGGCTACATATGTAGCCCGCGCGTGCACTCTAGTGTTAAAATCACCACATACGACTATGTTGACTTCTTTTCTGCTTAAAAATGTTAATAAGAGTTCAAATTGGTTCATAAAAACATAAAAATTTCCCCGATAGAGCTCTGTATACTGTTACTATTATGAAAATTTCATTAGTGAAATTTAGCTGTGTAGCACAAGCTTCAAAATGTTGTTCAAGACAATTCTTGCTAATACTTATATCCTCAAAACTATAACTATTTCTAACATAAGTGACAACTCCTCCTTTCTCCAAGTGTGTTCTACAATAATGAGAAGCTAAATTAAAGTCAGTTACATTTGTCATACCTATTCCTGTAGTTATGTGGTGTTCAGACAAGCATAAAACATCAATTCTATTGATATCATTTAATTCATTTATGTGGACTAGCAATTCATCCACATTGTTTGCTAACCCTCTGATATTCTGATGTAATAAATTAATCCCTACACAGTTTTTAATTTTGGTGTGTGAAAACTCATTATTGTTTAAACTAATTTCTTTTAAATCTCTCTGCCTAATACATGATCCTAATCTAAAAAAAGGAGCTGGCCTAACACCATTAACAACAGGAATCTTTTCATGTGAATTTGTGGCCCCAATTAATTGTTTTGCTATCAGATCTTAAAGAACCCCCCTCCCTCTACTATTGAGGTGTAGGCCATGCCTAGCATAACCCCACCTATCAATAGAATCTACAGGTACCAAGCCCATGCCAGAGCCAACATCAGACATAAGATACAGTTCCAGTTCCAGATTCACTCGCCTCACAGCCGTGTTCATCTGTGGCCGATTATAGCGTCTCAAGACTGACATCACACTGACCCCAGTGCAGCACGTTGCTTCTGCTATTTTCTCCATTTTCTTTTTTTTTTTTTTTTTTTTTTACTGTTTTACGTCTCTCAACAGCGAGGTCTTTAGAGACGGGAAAAGATGGGGTCAAGGAATGGAAAGGAAATCGGCCATGGTCTTTTTAAGGAAGCATCCCGGCATTTGCCTGGAGTGATTTGGGAAACCATGGAAAACCCAAATCTGGATGCCCGGACGGGGATTCGAACCGTCGTCCTCCCGAATGCGAGGCCAGAACGCTACCCGTTACACCACTACGCTCGGTATTTTCTCCAGGTCATCTCTAATACTATACCTATCATTCCTGCCCAAACTATTTCCCGCTCCTCCCACTACCAATACATGATCCTGATCTGTGAAATCCTTACACAAAGAACCTATATCTTCTACTACCTGAGCAAGACTAGCACTAGGTTTGAAGAAACTCATGACCTGAAAACCTCCTTCTAATTTTTCCTGCACCAATGGCCCAACACATCGTCCATGACTACTACCTAGCAGCAAGACTTTCTTTTTCCCTAATCCCTGCCTATCAGACTTAACTACACAGCTTTTCCTACAATTCTGCTGCGTATTACCTACACCTATATAAGGCTCATCCCTGTCTAAGTCTGGCAACAGGGCAAACCTATTTTGCACCCCAGCAACAAAGGAATCAGAAGCTCTTCTTGTTCTAAGTGCCCTTTTCCATGTTACCAGTTCCCAACCACCTCTGTTTCCCTCCCTACGCAGCCTATCCAACTCTTTTCTAGCCTGTATCAGTTCAGCCTCAAGGGCACTAATCCTTACCTCCTGCTCCAATATCTTCCTACTTTTGAAACAATCTTTACAGAACCATGGGAGAGCCTCCTCAATTTCCCAATTTTCGACGCCACTACAATTCGCTCCCCAATGAAACCATTTCTCACACTCTTCGCAAAAAAATCCCACCCACAAAAATCTACGGTAATGTCCACACTTTTCACTCATGATTACAAGAAATTAACAACAACAAAGTACACAATCCGAGAGAGAAAATTTGTCAAACTTAGCCTTACCGAAAAAAAAAAAACAGCTAAATTAATTCACAAGTAAGCTTTATCTAAATATATTTACGCTCTATAACAAAAACCTGAATTTAATCCTAGCATTCAAAAATGTAAACAAACACAGAACCGACCACAGCAATAAATCTTTCTTTTTTTTGGGGGGGGCATGAATGCTCTCAGTAGTAAAATGTAGTAGAATGTAGAGTTTCAAATTACTATTACAATAAAAACTAACTATTAACTATATTTATTTATAATTTAAATACACACGTTCATGCGGTACGTGTTTCCACAGTATTCCAGAGATAATACAGTTGGATATAGCACAGAATGTGTTATATAGTTTGAAATTTTGAAATATTTGCATGCAGGTAAAGTAATAATTTCAGTAATTTGACACTCATGAAGGCTATGTAAATTAAAACCTAAAAACTGAAATCATTGTATCTTGTGGACTGTTTAGTTATTTTGGTTAATGCTGCAAAGTTAGCAGTAGTTACTTTCATCTGAATGAGGTCAGAAACAAAGCGATTATGAAAGCAATGAAAATTTTTGAATCTTAATACCGTGCCATTAAATATTAGTTATCACTCTGATCCAAGCTGCATTTTTATCTAACCCACAGACTGTACTAATACCTAAATATTAAGCACCTACATCCTCTTGACACTCCAAGATAGAATCAGAGTATCAGGCTAAAACTTGGACTTTCTTAAAGAAAAGGTGTTTATCAGAACCATAAAAACATTTATTACATTATATGTTACCTGTTGATGTTTAATGGGGTTTCTTGGAGATTGCGATTCTGCTACAACAACATTCAGTAATGACGTCATAATACTGCTGTAGTCAATGGCAAGACATATTATTTTCAAGTAGTAATTCCACTGTAATACAGCCTGGACCATTATTTTCAAGCAGAAATTAGGTTGTAATACAGCCTGCACCAGCAAGAAACCGTTAAATGTACTTCCAAAAGTATTTCTAGTGAAGTCTTGCATTTGACCACTGCAGTATTATGACGCCAGTTCCTGGCGGAATCGCAATCTCCAGTAATCCCATTTAATGTAGGTTACATTGCACAAATCAGTGAGTTAACTGCTTAATAGCATGAATATAATAATTAACAAATATTATGAAATAGGCTGTCCACACAATGTGCTATGTGTAAAAAAAAAAAAAAAAAAAATAGCAGCTAGCACTGACATCACACACAGATCATCAGGGCTAGTATTGCTTGCTGTTACAACAGTTTTCTTGTATGTTTGTGTGCCATTATTTCTGTGGTACATATTTTGAGTCAATTTTTATATCACAATACACTGAATATATTAAGGCACATGATGCTTTAATTTTGAGAAGTAATATTAGCAGAAGTTGCGGTTACGTGGGGGTTACTGGAGATCACGATTCTACAAGGAATTCATGTCATAATAATGCAATACTATTCAAATGCAGACACTGCTAGAAACAATTTCAAAAGTGCAATGAATTGTGTTATGCTGATCCAGGGTAAATTACATTCTAATTTCTGCTTGAAAATAATGGTCCAGGCTGTATTGCAATGGAATTACTGCTTAAAAATAATACATCTTGGAACAGACTTCAGCAGTATTATGACATTAGTGAATGTTGCTGTAGCAGATTCGCAATATCCAGTAGACCTGTTAACTTGAAATGCAAACTGGACTGTAATGAAAACTGACATGTCTTGTTACAGAATAAGACATAGGAATTTTTATTAATAATTTAAGCTGCTTTCATGACTATCATATTACTGCAGTTCTTACTTCATGCAGATGGATTTTTGTTCTTGCTTTCTACCTCATAAAAAACAAGATCATTACAGGTGGGAAATTACTGGGGCAAGGAATGGGAAAGAATTTGGCCACTGAGGCCTTTTGAGGGATTCATTCCTGCATTTATCTAAAGTGATTTTGTGAAACCATGGAAAAACCAAAATTAGAACCACTGGATGAGGATTTGAACATGCACCCTCCCAAATGTGTTACTGCTCACCCACCACTCTCAATATGAGGAGGAAAGTAATTCTTCATATATTACACTGAATGCAGGTAAGTAGGCCTACTAAAAGTAATACAAGTGGTAAAGCATAAGGTGGTTATTTGTTACGTGGCGATACCGCATGCACTGGCGACGGCGGACGTGACGTCACCGTGACGATCCGTACAGTCACAGCTTGTAAACGTACACCGTGACAGCTTGTAAACATGTCACTATCGGGACCGCACGGAAATGTGGGGTTTTTTGGGCGGGGAGAAGAGGGAAAAATATGCGTATATTACAAATGTTACTAACGGGACCACACGGAAAAGTGGGGTTATTCCTTTTAGTGCTATTGTGACCTCGCTACGCTCGGTCACAATAATTTAAAATTGTACAATATCAACCTAAACTGATATCCCGAAGGTGAATCAGATGCAGGCGGCCGCTGGTAAGCGGCCGCAGATGTCCGATAACACAACCAGATGTTCAGTGTTTGATGTGTTATCGGATTTCTACCGCTTATTTGCCTCTCATTTCTGTAAAACACGGTATTAAATATTTTACGAAACGATACCGCGAGTGCACATTTATTTCCTGTGTGACATATGTTTACAAGCTGTGACTGTACGGATCGTCACGGTGACGTCACGTACGCCGTCGCCAGTGCATGCGGTATCGCCACGTAACAAATAACCGATGTGGCTTTATAATGTTATCATTAATTCAATAGCATGTCAGAAATTCCAACTGTATCATCATGTAAACTACTACCCATGTTTCTCAGCTTTGTTATACACTTAATCCTGAATAACACAGCCTAAAGAATGCGTGTTCTAAATTTAAGGTACAAAGGATGATTGTTTCTGTGGATGCCCTTATGTCAGTCTAACCAAATATTCTTCCCTACATTCTTCACTGTATAGCAATCTACGATTGAACTGAACAGTTGACAAATACGGTGAAAATAACTATTAATGAGTAGGCCACATAATCATAAAAATTCTGTAATGAGGCAAATGGTAAAATGACCATTCTAAATGCAATATGCGTGTTTCATTATTTTGAAAATTTGTGGTACTTACTAAATTGGTATAAATATTACTTCAACCATTTGGTTCATGTCATGTTAAACACTTTGACTAATTTAAATAAAATTCACAGTACCAAATTAATTTTTTCAGCAATGTGACAGAAATCAGCAGGTCACTCACCAATTAGAAGAGATAGGATTGTTAAGCCATATCTATATTTTTTCTCTCCTAAATTAACTTTTCTCCAGAATGGAATATCATCCCCAAGCTGTTCTTTCACAGGAATATCCTTCATCATCGTAAAAGCACAGTTTGCCAAATACAGCCAAAAACAAAACTGACACAGAGCAAATATATGCAATACTTTGAACATTTTCGGGTTTAAGTATCGAAACAATAAAACGTCTTTTTGAACATTTGTGTTAATTTCAAAGGGAGCTTTTGCGTGAAACACTCGTCCAGTACATAGGCCACGATTATTATAGGGAAAATTCAGACTGCGTAAACAATTCGCAAAGACAGGGATTTTAGTTCTGAAAGCATTTTCATTGCTTCTAAAAACAATACGATGCTTTGAGAGAGGGGAAGTTTGTAAGACAAATCTTGAAACACACATTCGTGGAGACCAAAATGTGGCATTGCAAATTTTAATCCACAACGACATTGCTTTATTTAATTCTCACTTTCATACATATTTAAACAACTCGTGTACTATCACGTATCATTTATTTCACCTTACGCAGTACAGGTAAAATAACAGAAAAATAATGCATCGAATCACCCATGTACTATTTACAAACACGCATATTAACTCTGATCCAGAGACACTATGCATCGAAGCTTTGAGTATCATATTTTATCATTTCTTAAAGTTTTTTTTTTTTGGTCAGCAGGATTATCTTCATACCTAACCGAAATTGAAAATGCATTATCTCCCTTCATACCTAACCGAAATCGATAAATGAGGCATCATTATAAAGATTAAGGCCTCCGCTTTCGTGACATCATATATTACGAAAGGAATTTTTGGAATTTGATCTTTAAAGGGCAAAAGTATCAGTATTTCTACAACGCGTTTTTGTGTCACGAGCCATTTATCTCCCTTGATATCTAACCGAAATAAAGTGAGGTATCACAGAGATATCAATAAATTGCCTGTTTTTTTGACAAAAATTAGCTACTCGCAATTTTTTTTTTTTTTTGTTGCAGAAACATTTCTGTTTTTATATACAATTCCTAAGTAAAAATTTTATTCGCGAAATTGTCTCAAGGGCTACGATCACAGCACAGGATATAGGATCACTCTGTAGGGATTTCAATAAGGATGATAGAGTAGTAATAGTGGGAGGTGCGAGCAATAGAATTGATAGGAATAGAGGTTATAGTATACAGAGTGACATGAGGAAGGTGGTGAAGGAGGCGCAACATACCAAGGTGGGGTGGAACTCATGCATCTTCTAAGTTGCCATGATCAGCCACAGTTGAACCACGCTGTGACTAGGGTCAACGTGGAAACAGAGATGCTACCTGGAATAGGCATTAGTTCTGTTTTGAGGGATGCGCACCAGGACCTGATAACATTCATTATTCCATGTTAAGAAACCTGCCAGATTCTGCGAAGTCGAAGTTATGCGATGTTCTGAACAGGATCTGGTCTGAGAGGGCGCAAATCAAGGAGATGAAGACAGCCCGGGTTGTCCCGGTGAAGAAGCCAGGAAAAAGAGACAACGATGCTAATTGCTACAGACCCATAAGCTTACTACCGTGCATATACAAAGTTCTGGAACGCATGATAAAGCATAGGCTGGAATGGTGGTTGGAGCACCACTCGCTGATCCCGGAAACGCAGTACGGCTTCAGAAGAGGCAAAGGCACTACGGACATCTTAGCACATCTCACCACGCCGCCGTAGTCCGCCATGCTATTAATACCGGGCATGAAGTAAAATTTCAAGAAACGAGGCTACTGTGGAGAGAAGACCAGTGGTGGCCCCGACGGGTGAAAGAGGCAGCAGAAATTTTAAAAAAACACCAACAACATTAACGAAGATAGCGGCCTCTTACTCTGCGATGCTTGGCGCTCGTTGCTATGCCTACATAAACAGTATCTCTGACGAAGGCTGGAGGATACCAGCCGAAAGCTTAGGTAATAAAATAAACAACGCGGCAAAACCCGATAGTCAATTAATCATGAACAAATATATGATTGCCGTGTATATCGATATAAACAGTGCATATGATCACGTTTGCTTACCGATCCTAGCTAAAAAACTACGCTTGATAGGGATACTACAAACCTTCGTAGGTAACCTAACTGCACTTCTTTCGGAACGATGGCTAGTAATAACGCAACGTGGATCTACAGTTGCATCCAGAAAAACAAACGGAGGCTTGCCCCTCTATTATTTAATTTGTACACTTGTGATCTACACCGCATCATGAATGGTAAAGTAATAATTCTACAAATTGTTGACGACCTATGCATATATAAGATAGGGAAAACATGGGAAGAATGCTACTTGGCAATGTCATTGGCTATGAATAATTTCCAGCAATGGCTACTTAGCAACGGATTAAGCATATCACCTACGAAATCGGCGGTATCTATCTATAGCCGTCACAGAATCCATGCAGTGCCTGACAGAAAATTAGGACCCTTTGTGATCCCAGTCAAAAGCGCGGTGAAATACTTAGGATTATGGATTGATAACAAATTCAAGCGGGGAACTCATGTAAGAAATACGATTAAGAAATGTGACATGGCCATAAACCTCATACGTGCAATAGCCAGCATAAAATGGGGAGGAAACACCGCAATATTATTAATGCTATATACATCCTTGGTGTGGCCACACATTGATTATGCCTGCGTTTGCTACGGTTCTGCATCTAGTAACATACTTAAAGACCTAGACAAAATCCAATACAAAGCTCTGCGTGCGTGCATAGGTGCTATGAAATCAACGCCTACCAATGCGCTGCTGGTTGAAGCACATGAACCACCTTTAAACATCCGTAGAAGCTTCCTAAGCGCAAAGTTCCTCCTTAAGCATAGCCAATAAGCTAACAGTAGTTTGATGTGCACCACACAATCTCACAATTCAATGTTTAACCGCCACCTATTGGATAAAGAAAAAAACGCCTACTCTTGCAGCGGAACAAATAACATTCGTGCCAGAATGCGCCAAAGTAGAAAAATGCCTTCTGTCGAGGCCCCGTATTGGGACACTGTCACCAACTTGGAGGTACATGTAGACACGGAAGATACCACTCATTTGGAAAGCACTTAAATATGCCAAGAGCTCTCTTGCCACAAAGTTTTTAATTTTTTCCGACTCAAGATCGGCATTGTCCATACTAAAAAACCACCATAGATAATGGCACAACGACCACCGAGTATATGATATTGTAAGCGTGGCTCAAGAGCTGAAACGCTCAAGCAAGACAGTGGAATTTAAATGGGTCAAGGCACACTGCAACCTTTTGGGAAACGAGATGGCTGCTCGGTATGCCAAGCAAGCTGCTCGCTGAGGTGTAAAATACTACAATACGATTCCTTTTCCAAATGTAATTAGACATATCAAGGGCAACATAAATTCAAGTGGAACACGGAATGGAAGAGCTCGACCAAAGCCGACAATACGGGAGCATTCACCCAGAAATACCCTCCCATCAATGGTATGAAACACATAAAAGTCCCCGCAGACTCAGCACTTGTATTGCTAGATTAAAATTCAACCATGGCTGTTACAAGCAACACCTTTACAGATTACACGTTATAGACTCTCCCAACTGTCCCTGTGGGGAAATTGAAGATATAAACCACCTCCTATTTGGCTTCCGATTGAAGAAGTTGGAAATTGACCATTTCTTAGATACCCTCATGAAAATAGGAATCCGTTGCCCACTTGCGCTGCCTCACTCCTTGCATTTGATGATTATACGGTTTATAAGATTTTGTATCTGCATATAGAAAGTATGGGTATCACAATTTAAATCAATTGTAAATAACATGCACTTAATGTTATGATATTATTATTGATAAATGACTGGTTGTATTCGGTAATACAAAAATGTTTAATGCATGATCTACCATAGTTATATTATTGATGTTCTTGCGTAAAACGAAAATGGTAATTTCATGTAATTATTATTGGTATTCTATTGATGTTATTCTGTATAATGAAAAGAGCCAACTGCATGATATTATTATTGTTATATTGATAATATGAGATGTTAAATTGTAAAACGAAGGTGGCTGTATGGGTTCAAGCCCAAATGCCAACAAAATAAATGAAAAAAAATCATCATTGGTAGGTGGGATTTTACTAGGCATGGCCTACACCTAAATAGAAGGGGCCCTCTCGGCACGCTCTGTTGGACAGTTAGCAATAATGTTTCACGTACCTTTAATTTCTTATATTTCATATATGAAAAATAAGAAAAAAAAAAATCGGAAATCAGTATGAAAACCGAATCTAAGATAATAACTAAAAGAAGTGAAAGTTTGTAAATGGAAATTACATTTTTTTGTTTCTCCGCGTTAGTATTTGGTACTAGAGTAAATAGGGTAAAGCATTTATATACACGAGAAAGTACACCCTCTTGAAATAGCGGGTAAATACTATTAAAGAAATAAAAGAGGTGTTAGAATTAAGTAATCACTATCTGAAATCGTTAAGGTCAACCTTGATCGTGTAATTAAAAACAAATTAAATTACTAAATAAATTATTAAAATTGGATATGGAATAAAAGCACATAGGAGTAGGAAAAGGAAATAAATAATATATATTTATATACAATTACAATTCATACATCATATTAAATATAAAACCGAAAATCAATATAAACAAAGTGTTAATTTCAATGAACTCCTTCACGATAAACCTTTTACCCAGCTTTTCTCTAAAACTTGCAATAATTTTGGTACTTTTTATTTCATCACGTAATTTGTTAAATATTTTTAAATCTTTGTGCTACACTGTTTTCTGTGCTTTACTGCTTTTATTATAAGTCGAATGAAAATGATTTGCCTGCCTTGTCTTATAATTATGTACATCATTATTCTTTTATACTAATGTAGTTACATATCTTGGTAATAATCTACTTTCCAACCTATAAACAAAAGTCTGTATATCTCTAATTATTTCCATTTCAATATGTAAATATCCTAAGTCCTTAAGCATATTACTGACATTTTCAGTTCATCTTTTATTTAGAACAGCCCTCATTCCCTTATTAAAAATTATTTAGCAATTTCATAATATCTCTTTTGCTTGCCATGATTAATACTGTGGAGCAATATCTTATGAGAGGCAGCACATTGCTTTAAACAATAGCTACCTGGTTTAGATAACACTTTTCTTAATTTGTATATTAAATTTACCTTTTTTGCTACTTTTTTATTTATATAATCTACATGATCTATAAACTTAAGCTTATTATCAATGACTACACCAAGATATTTATAATTTTGAACCCACTTAATTTTAGTTCCAATAATCACAACAGAATGCAGTGCCTCTGCCTGTTCCCTAAACAATTTTTTTCCCCATCACCATACATGTTGTTTTTGCCACATTCAGACTTAACAAATTTTTATTTAGCAATTTATTAACTAATTTTAACTCTTTATTAATTAACTGTATCATTTTTTCTAGATTATTCCGTAATAATAAATTAATGTGTAATCTGCAAACATGTGAATTTTACAATTATTTAGTATTACTGCCAGATCATTTATATACAATATAAATAATAAGGGACCAAGTTTACTACCTTGGGGAACTCCATGTTTCACTTCTCTTTCCTCTGATAGAACCTTATTGAATCTAACCCTCTGATATCTCTTTGTTAAATAATTTTCTAACCAAGCATAAACCTCCCCAGTGATGTTATACATATTTTTTAATTTTTCTAGCAGCAGTTCCCTGTTTACAGTTTCAAATGCTCGCCTAAAGTCTAAAAATACTGCTATTAATCCCTCTCCCTTATCAATTGCCTCTAACCAATTTTCTACAACCAACTGAATTGCAGTCTCTGTGCTATGCTGTTCCCTAAATCCTGATTGGTATTCAGTTATGAGATCATTTTCCTTTGTAAAACTTAGTAAAGTCTCATAAGCTATTGTTTCTATACGTTTTCCTATCAATGGCTAATTATTTATTGGCCTAAGAGCTACACACATTGAACTACCCTTTACTTTAGGAACTGGTGCAATAATAGATGTTCTATAAGTGAAAAGTGAACTTCGTGAAGTCAAGAAGCTCGTTAAACCAAATGCAAAATATTCAAGCCCTTTAATTTTCTCTGAACTGGATGCTGCACTAAAATATACTGAACTCCGCAAACCCGCTTGACATGTTGGCCTGTACCCATAATTCCTCGTCAATTCAGGCCCTATCGCAAAAAAAGTTGCTTGTACTTTTCAATGAAATATTACAGACCTCCTGCCTTAAAAAGAAAGCTAAGGTGCTTGCCATTGTAAAACCGGGTAAGGAAGGAACTGCACCAGAACACTTTAGGTCAATTTCTCTTCTCAGCACAGCATATAAACTGCTTGAGAGGATGGTGCTCGGATTCACAATGCTATTAATAAAATCATCTCCTTAGGGCAGGCTGGTTTCAGGCCAAATCGTAGCTGTGCCGAGCAGATTCTGACTCCCGTGACCCGCATTGAGACTGGATACCAGAAGTAAACAGGTGGTATTCGTCGACCTATCAGCAGTCTGTGATACCTTCTTGCGTGATGGTCCCCTTCTCAAACTCCTAAACTGCCGTACCGTGTAATAAAATAGCTGAACTCTTGAACAATATGCTGCGTAATCGCAAAACCCAGCTCCACTGTGGGGCCCAAAAGAGACGCTGGCGTGTTCTCAACAATGGATATCTAAGGGTTGGAGCAGGCGTAAATGCTTTTTGTTTTATATATTGCGCACATACCTCAACTAAAGTGCAGGAAATTCCATTATGCCCACGGTATGACTATTACTTTCCAGGACAGAAACTTCCAGATTTGTGAAGATAGAGTCTCTGAGAGTCTTAACCAGCTCTACAAATTCTTCTCTAAATGGAGACTGAAACCTAATCTGACAGAGTCTTGTTGCTTCCACCTTTTCAAACCAGCTCGCTTATGTCAGAATATGACCAACCTTTGGACCACTTGGAAGAATAGAACACAAAGACCACCCCAAATATCTGGGTGTTACCTTGGATCGAGCCCTCACTTTTCGTCAACATTTATCAAACGTTGCAGTGAAAGTGAAGACCTGCGTGAATCTTGTAAAGAAACTGACTGGTACGTCATGGGGTGCAGGTGCTCACATTCTTCGAGGAGCAGTCATTGGCTTGGCATTCTCCGCAGCAGAGTAGGCCTACTGTTGCTCTACATGGCTTGATAGAGCTCATACTGCCAAAGTTGACATCCAGCTTAACGCTGCTATGAGATAAGTGAGTGGGGTCATTAGGTTTACCCCAGTATCCTAGCTGCCTGTACTTTCGAACATTCCTTCACCATATTTGAGGAGAAAATCGATATTGCTTAGAGAATTGGAAGGAGTGGAGGAAAATATAGTGACCTTCTTCACCTGTCACGCACACGATTAAACAAGGAGAACTGTCTAGATGGAAGCAGCCAAGCTTAGAAATAACAATTTTAACTTATATGAAGAGTGGCGAAAGGAGTGGTAATCCATCAACTCTGGGCTTGTAAGAGATCCTACAACCTATGTTCCAGGATTTGACTTTGGTGTCAACAGAATACATTTCTCACAGGTCAAGGAGAATGCAATGCAACCGCACATAAGCGGGGTCTCCGTGAAGATGCGCTGTCTGACTGTGGTGGTATCCAAACCGCTGATCACATTGTGATGGGCTGTCCAACAAGAAGACTATTAGGATGCCTGCTCACACTGCACCAAGGTGGACCAGCTGCCAGAAGATGGTTTGAATCCCTAGATATAATTATCTGATTAACATGTTTTTTTTCCTATTTGGCATACAATAATAATAATATGTTAATATAACACCCGTCACTATGAAATAAAGTAGTAATATTAGCTCGAACGGAGGCGTATCAAGAGAACGTCCTTCAGTATCTGTAAAATAGAAATGTAATGTTGACACATTTTTCGTTGTTGTTTGTGTTAAGAGCAGAAAAAATTATTTCGTCGTTGTTAGTAACATTAATGAAAATGGAAAATGGGAACTGAAAGTGAGAAGGGAAGGTTGAGTGACGCTATACCTAGTTTTTTAAAGTCAATAAAACAAATTAGTCAAAAATGTTAAGTTCAACTATGCAAATCAGGAAGTACCAGTATTAAGTGACCAGAGTCAACTATACGAACGGAAGGAATTATGTGTAAGTTGATTGTTACGAAATAAGAATGAATGCCGAGTAAAAAACTAACTTAGTCCACAACCCCGAGGTTGTTTGGATCCTCCCGAAGGAGGCAGACTAAGCCATTGTGTCAGAGGTAGGATGGCCAGTTCCTTTCCTCCGATACCTACAATTTAACGTTGAATCCGAACCACGGAGCGATCTGGGGTAGCTCATATGATCAAACACAATTCTCAACAATTCCTACGCCTACCGGGATTCGAACCCGGGAATGGAAAGTAATCAATGTTAAATTGTCGATTTACGCAGTGCTCTCACAGGCAGTCTGTCTGACACCTGAGTCAGCCATATTCAATGCCTGCTTGTCGACACAGAGACAGTGTATCACTGCCTGAGAGGGGACACGTGTTACTGTCATAGTGGCACTACTACTACAGGCAAAACAAACAATAAATCCATATTTGTAATTGCTTTAAAACATCATAACACAAGTCAAAAAACGGAAAATGTTTCTATTTTAAGGAACATTTTGTATTTGGGGACGTTTATATTTGGGTCACACTGTTTTATCATTAACAAAATTATCAATTTGGAAAATCAAAAGTCATACTTAATCTTCAGCTTATCACATGAAATATTATTGTAATGAATAGGAAAACTGAAAATTGGGTGTACAATTTATTATTGTGAAATTAGTCAAACATGAAGTTTGTTTTTATTCTGAGGTTAACAATTACATATCATTGAATATCAAACAGCTAGAGCAAAATCTCAGGGTCATTACTGGGTGGAACGATTGCATGAGTTTCCGTCCGGGTCGTAGCTTTTACCATTATTCACAGCCCAGGTCAGCGACCAGGCAAGACCCGCACCACATGGGGTCGTGCAGCTTTCTTGTCCGGCCCAGCGTGATGGCAGCGTCCCCAGGTGCCGACTCGTACTCAGCAAAGGTCACTTCGGCCGTACTAGATGAAGATCTGCACCAGAGTGTCTCGTCGTCCGTTCTTTTCCTCCGAACAAGACTCTGTACTTGTCGTAATGCGATGTCGAGTCCGGCTCTTGGCGAATCACCGCAATCCGCGCCAAAGGACCAGCGCCACATTGGCCCCAGAACAGACAAGAAAAAACACCAACACGGCAATAAATTGAGGCGGCTTCTCTATTGGCTGGATCGTCTTCCCCTACTCTCATAAAGCACTCATTTACTAGGAAACGTCACTAAGGTTTATTTTTGCTAGTCTGCGCCAGTTTTCGGCGGGAACTTTCCGAAACGTGCGAAAATAGAAAGCGGGTTTCAGTTATTTATGGGGGTTATAAATCCGCTTTATGTCCGCGTTGAGAAGGACGTTGTCAGCATCCCCAAGGTGCGTGTAAATCTGGACGCTTTAGTTCCGTCACGTTTCTGTTCTTTGACACGACGCATCGGCAATATTCACACACACCGCGGGATCACTTAGTGCCTAATGGCACTGTACCTTTTAATTCATTACAGAGAATATTGTACGTAATAATGATTTTGTGAACTAGATTTAAGAGACAGGGTCGACGTGGATTTCGGTCGAGGCAAAGGGGTGAGGTGTGGTGGTCAGGATGTATTACCATTCTAAAAACAACGTATTTCTTCAGTTCGAATCAAGAGCGGGCGGGAATCAAATAATTAAGCAACCGTGAAGAGCTGCGACCGGCAGAAGTAGAACACCGATCAGCAATTCGCCCAGTTGCCAAGCGGCAATAACTCTGCAAGCTGGTAAAATGGCCTCAGACGGTATGCTGGCTAGAGATCCTTGCTCTCTCCAACCAATGGTGACAAGAGTAGGTGGTGGAGAATCTACTATAACCACCTGGACGGCTATAGTGGGGTCACTCTGTTGAAATCATCGCATCGAGTCGCAGCAAGAAGCCGTCAGGCGCCTCCGCCGAAGAGCGGAGCCGCATTAATGGTGAGATGCCAGCCGACTGATATAAAGATGGGCTCTACTGATGTAGGAGTGACGGACATAGTATCAGTATTTAGGATGTGGGTACAGTCCTGTGTATATAGTCTCAATATTACGAAAGGCGTCTAGTAAGACAATTGTATAAAATATTCCAATTAGTTTGGGCTGTTAGGCAACCATGCTCACCCTTGTCCTTTGACATACTTCTAAAATTGCTGCTAAACATACGATCATTCTATTACGAAGTCACGTA